>VZTX01004902.1:185366-254693 GCA_013400915.1 Pardalotus punctatus | reverse complement strand
CTTCTCCTTTACTGGCTTAAGGCAGAAAGCAGGCAGAAGGTCTCCTATTAACTAGAATTAGGAAACAGGGATCTAGGTGCCTGGGAACAGCCGCTCCGTAGCTCTAATCCCAGTGAGGACCTTAATTGTATCTGGTTTAACAGTTATTCATGCTATTTTACTGCAGGCAGGCACGGTGATTAGGGACATTGGTTGGAAAAATCTGTTCATTAGCCTAATAAAGGCTGCCTAAGCCTGCTTGTTCAGCCACTAATAATCCAACTATTAGTGCCATGCTAGATGCCTTGGTATTAATATGTGTAGCTTACTAGTGTCACAACAGCAATATGGGTCAGTTTAGTGGCTCCTTGGTTTCACAGTCAGGCACCCTATGCCGGTGCAGGAAAGAGAAAATGAATAAGTGAATGAGTAACAAAAGAGATCACACCATATAGCGAACCCCCAATATGTTCTTTGCTACAACTCAGAGGCAGCCCAGGAGCCTTAGGAAAGAAGGTTGTTTGAGGACAAGAAAATCAGCCCTTTCCAGTGATGGATGTTCTTGAAAAGCAGTTTACTTCTTCATAGGTGGTTCACTCGTTTTCTTCACAGAAGCGCTTTGGCTGTCTATCAAATATTAACAGAGGGTGATTGTTGGGGGAGAGGGGTGTTCGCCATCCTCCCAGCACCACGCAGTGCATGGGCATTCACACCTCCTGGCTCATGCTGAGACCAACACCCAGCCTGGGAATGTCCAGGTTGGCTTTGGAGGAGGAGAAAAGGAGGTATAATTGTATTTTTCTCTGCTTCCTTGATTTCCCTCAGATGACCTAAACTTTTCCTTTCCTGATAGAAGGAGGTAAAAATACTGCTCACACTTTAGGGGATTCATCCGCCCTAAGCATAATCCTTGTGTTGCTAATTAGAGTGTCAGTGGTTCCTTTGGTAATAAAATCCTGTCATTCATCCTTCTCTTTTATTTATGGGAATGATTTGTTTCATTTTCTATTGAAAGTTGAAAATTATGCTAATGTAATATTATAAGTGAATTGTTGCCAGATATCTTTCTATAGAAGTTATTTCCGAAGATTTTAATGAGCGATTAGAACATTAAGAGCTGGATTATTGCTTTTTCCTTCTATAGCTGATCTTTCACCTGGATGTTTTCAATAGCTCTTCTTGTGAGACATTATATGTCCCAGTTTGCCTTGACTTTGAACCAAACTAGATTCCTAACCACAAACATACATAATTAAGTATAAATACACACTGTGTATGTCTGTTAATAGCAGTGATATCTGTGGTGAAATGAGAAAAAATAAAACCAACAGACAGGTAGGTGACCTGTCACTACCTATAGGTACCCATCTAAATTCAAAGGATATGCATTCTACTAACCCCTGAGAAATATCCCTTAAAAAAAAATGACAAAGAAAAAAATATTATTGTGGAGAAAAAACAGACTCCATCATCTTCACTGGCCCTCACCTGCTCTCTTTTCCACACAGAAAAATAGTAACCCAAACCCTCCCACAAAGTACAGGAGCCAAAATCTCTCCTTGCTGAGTGCTGAGTTGCCTATATGAGAATGATTTTGCATAACTATAAAAGAAGGCATATATTGATTAGTACCTTTAGGATAGGTAGATATCTTAACACATCTTTTTTCAGTTCATGACTTTATTTTCTCTCCTAGGCATGCAACTGCTATATACTCATTTATAAAAGATACTGTTTTAATCCATTTGATTGTTGTCTCACAGGTTTCATGTCAATGGTATTTATTTTTTCTTGATAGCACTGCATTTCAACCGTTTAGTGACGTTGAGAGAATATACCAGGTGGGCATGTTCACTGCTGCCTCCATATGCAAATGTCTACATTGGGGATGCTGATGGTACACTAAGTGGTGCTGCACATTTCATAAATTTCAGTCAAGTGAAAAAGTGTATTTTTCATGCTCCTGTGATCATCAGCTTCCTTTCTGTGTTCCAAAACTCTGCTTCCAGAACTACTGATGCAGATGCTGTGTAGATTCAGGCAGCAGTGAAGGATGTACTTTTCCTTGCCTGCAATATGTTGGCTTAGAAAGCAGGTGAAAACTAATCACCTGTGAAAAATAATAGAGAGAGGTCCCATGACTGATATTCTCTAATGTTTAAGGTTGGAATTCTATGTTTTACTCTAAAAGCTGGAGTATTTTTAGGACTTCACTGAGAAACATCCCATGTTCTCATATTTCAGAAATGACAGATTGTATCTTTTTAAGTAATTGTAATAGTTTGGAAAATATTATTATTAAAATCAGTTCCTCCTCCCTGCAGAATTAAACACAGGTGGTTGTTTAATACATGGAAATCTTCAGGACTAGAAATAGATGTCTTTGTGTGATTCCTGCTGTGTCTCCCTTCCTGATGAGAAATGCTTTATGTTATAAGGTTTATATAACTATATATATATATATATATATAAAACTTTGTTAGAGGTAATCAGATGGATTTCACATGACTGAAGACAAAGGCTGTTGAAGAGACAGATTCTGAGCATGAGGTACCTTTGAAAGTTCCTGTATGTTGGCTGCTACCACATTGCATGATAGTAATTTTATTATTACCATGTTTTCTTTTGCTCTTTGACATTCAGCTCTATAACTCTGCCAGCCTTACTTTGGATTTTATTTTACTTTTAAATCAACAATGATGGACATAGCAATATGTTATAAATATTAAACTTTTGTAGGAGTCTAGCAATAAGACTGATCACAGCTTTAAATAATATTAACAAGAACTGTTGCTACAGATGCTGTTGTGTTGGAGAAGTTCTGTAATAAGGGCAGAAGAGGCAGCTCTCTTGTACTCTGTTCCCAACACTGATGGTGCTTTGTGAAAAGTTTAGCAAGAAAAATGAACTTTGCATGACTAGCTTTCAGAATCTATAAAATTATTATAATGGCACTTCCAGTCTCCAAAGGATCTTGTAGGATAGAAATATCTTGGGACTTCTGAATGAAAAGCTCAGGAAAAAACTTTTTACTGGTCACTGACCTTAAAAAACAGTATATTTTGAGAACTAATTGTTTTTTTTTACTGCTTTGTTTATTTTGGAGGCTGTATCTGAAATATAGGGGTGCAGCTGCATTTTAACACAGTGAAAAATAATTGCTCTGCTAATGCATTCAGGGAAATTAAAGTGAGGAACTTTTTCTGCTGGGGTGTTGCTAGACTTTACAATAAAAACTGTATACTCTTCAATTATTTTAAGTGGTCAGTGATAGGATTTTGCCATTGCATATTGAAATCTAGCAGTGTATTATCCCTTCTCAGGGTTCATTCAGTGAAGGAAGGGCACCATACTTTATTTTATTTCAAGTCTTCATCTAGAGGGATGCAGGACAAGAGTAGAGTAGCCAGAATGCAAGAAAATGCCAAAATTTTGGAGATGTCTTAGTTATGTAGATCAGACGTCTGTATGGAGTGTGACAATGCAAAGAGGATGACCCTTAGGTCACTCTAATTCTCCAGCATAAAAACTCAACATTGACCCAGACAGCTGAGATACTCGTAGTGTTTATGTTAGAAATACTGAAATCATGGATATGGGTATTCAAATTCCAAGGAAAGGAAATCAAGTGCAGGACTAGTTCTCAATTGTCAACTGAAAAATCTAAAAAGCTAAGCAATCATCTTTCAATTGCATTGCACGCATGACCATCCGCTGTTATTTCATTAGATGGAATTTATTTTGCTTCACCAGCAATAGATGTTTCAGCAGAAGCTCAATGCAAACTTCTAATTCATGTTACCAATAGTTCCTGAAAAGATAATTCAGTCTAGACTTTGGTATAGTTTTAATAGGATTCCGTGGATTTTAGATAAGCCTATGGCTGGAAGCCTAATTCTAAGAACCCTTAAGGAGCAGGAAATGGTAACTTTGATTTCAACACTTGCTACAGAATGGCCATGGAAATGTCTAAAACAGGTATCTGGCTGGAAAAAAACCCACAAAGAAATCCAGTTGTGGCTTCATTTTGTGCTGTTTTTCAATAACTGGTAGTCCACATGAGGGTTTTCTGAGACATCTCTTGTCCACCTCGTTGCTTGCTTTGCCTTAGTGCTGACTTCAAATGCACATCTTGAGAAAAAACCATAGAAATCAAAAGACATTTGTGGTAACTTATTTTATGATCTTATTCAGCCTCTAGTAAACTCCCTCTAGGGAGAGAATGGCTTTTATTCTACCTGCTGGTAGCTTAAGATTGACTGTTATTTCTTAGCCAGTCTCACTGTGATGAAACCTTCTAGGTTTTCCACACACAACCAGTATTTATCTCCTCCAATATATAAGGACACAGTTATCTAGAGTGAAGAATGTATTTTGCAGCAGGCTGCTGAAAGAGCAGACAAACAGTGAGCTACTGTGAGGGACTGTGCTATCTGATGGCAAGATCGTTGGATGGCGATTCGTGAGACTTGTCATCTATTCCCAACTCTGCCTTGTGCCTGTTGAATGACCTTCAGCAAGTCACTTTCTCTCTTTTGTCTCAGCTATCATTTTACCTGCTAAAATGTGATAATGAAACACTCTTTTTTTATAAAGTGCTAGGTGCTGATGAACAGCACTGATGGATAGTACTGTACAAAAAAGCTAAATGGTATTGAATATGTGATTGCACTTGGCATCACTGAATTATGACTGATAATACAGATACTGACCAGCAAGTAGCTCTAATAGTCCAGTAGATATTATACAACTATCAAAATTTCTGAATGTCTACCTTTATGACTCTCAAAAATAATGCTTCATAGGTGACACTGATTTTCCTTTCTGCTGTAATCTCACAGAGGAGCTAAAATCTTGGGATCTGTTGGCTTTTTTTTTTTTTTTGCTGACCTTGGGAGGGAATGGAGCTCAAGATGACTATTTGTATTAGCATTTGTATTAGCTAATTTAAGATTAGTTAAACGTAGTAGGCTGAGGAGCCTGGAAGGCTTGTATTTCAGAGCAATTTATTGTGCGTGGGCAAACATAAGACAGTTTCCTCCAGCTGTGACCCATCTGCTGTCCCGGGTTAGTGGGAGCTCAGTGCTGTACCCACAAGCTGCAGGAAGCAGAGAGGTGGCTGAGATGCTGTGTGGAACACCCTTGCTCAGGAATGGTGGGCAGATTTAATATACCCCTCTGTTTCTCTGGGATCATGCCTGCTACTGGACACAAGGAACATGAAGGTGGCTTACATGCTTTGCCAGAAATCTGTGCTGCAATACATGTAGCTAAAATTTAGGGGAATTTTGTAAGTCTCTTAGCAGACCAAGATGCCCAAGAAAACACCAAGGATCCATCATGCCACTAAACAAAAAGTTTGCTACTAACCTCAAAGGCTTTTTTGTTTTTAAAAGGCTTTGTCCTGGTGCAGTAGTTTTCTGGCTTCTAACATAATTTCATCCTGAGGTTCTCAGCTATGGGTACATTGAGGCTCTTGTTTTTCCTAGCACTGTCTGAAGGATTGGTAAATTCAGCCCTAAAATACCAACTACCTGTTAGTGTTTCTTAATACTAACATATGCATTTTCAGTAGTAAAGTACTTGGTTATTTCATTGGGGGATTTTTTCAGAAACCCAGACAACAAAAAAACTTCATGTGTACTTCTTTAGTGTAAAATTTGTACTGGTATTTTTAATTCATGTGTTGCATTATGGTTATGTAAATCTCTTAATTCAATTTTGTTTAAAAAATAGACCTTTATATGTCTGTATTTCTTTGCAGTTGATACCTTGAACTGTTAAATCCTGTCTCTTGACTGGGTGGTCAGCAGCATAACTTTAATTGATACCTTTTAGACAGGATACATGGACAAATGGTCAGAGTATCCCAAAAAAAGTCCAATAGCTTTGAATGTACAAAGTCATAAACTTGACTAAAAAAAAAAGAAGAGATATTCAAAAGCTCAAGTAAAAAGTAAATTATCAGTCCATCTGTTCTCAGTGGCAGGTAGACATCTATCACTCGTGTGTTTTAATATCAACCTTCCATCTTAGAAATTGAGGTTGTCCTAGGGGATCTGTATTTTAGTGTTTCTGTCATAGAAAAGATGAACTTGCTTCCATAGTTATGCAGTGTGCTGCAAGAACTGGAGAGACATTTGATATAATAAAAATAGCGAACCAATAAAATATGAGGCTCTGTTAATGCTGTCTCGACCATCAGAAACAGAAAATTCCATAAATCGTGCTCATCTGTCTATATGGTTGAAAGGTGTGGTTTAAAAATACTTCCTACCTATGGCTAAATGATGAAAATTACCAGGATAAAGGACTGTCTCATTTCCTGTCTCTCAAACGTGGAGTATCCTTACAACACAGAGGGAATTTTATACCAATACCTCTGTTTCAGTTTTAGTCTGTTTTTAAAAAAAAACAAAACAATCCCCTCATATATATATATATGTATATATATATATATATACACACACACACACAGATACAATTCATCCCCCAAAGCCTAAGGGCATGAAATTTGTTCACAAACTTTATTGCTCACCAATGTGCAAAGATAAAATTGTATCCCCTAAATGTCTAGCCTAAGCAGAGGGAATTCAGAAAATGAGTGACAGCTGAACAGCTAATTCCCTTGGCCTCCTCTCAGCTTTTGTTGTTCGAGTTTAATTTCCTATTTCTGGAAATATTCATTCAGAAGCTGAACTCCTTTACTTCTGTACTTCTCCGTAAAAAGTCTTATTTGCTTTGCTCAGCCAGCCAGTGAACTTCATAACAAATAAGAATACAAAATCCAGAAAGTAGAGAGTGATTCATCCTCAGCTGAGTTATAGACTTGAAGCCATTGCTAAATGGTGTTTTTTTAGCCATTATTGTCCAAGACTGGGATGCCACTGAACACTGAAAGTGTTTCTTTAAACACTGAAAAAGAGATGAAGATCTCTGTCCCCAAGGGTTAGTAAACTAATAAACTGATTAAGTATGATCTTGGGAATTGTTGGCAGTAAGGATATTTTTAAGGAAGAGTGATTTTTAATGCTACTTCTCATTTTGCTACATGATTTGCTACAAGCCTCTCTCATATTTCTCATATTTTATTGGTGTTGTTATGTATAAATTTTGAGTAATATACATCCTACTTTCTGTTGTTTAGATTTGTCAATTTGTTTATAGTCTGTACTATATTTGTGTTAAGGGGAAAAAGAAGAGCTATTTGGATTATTTTAAATCCTTCCTCTTGCACATAATTTCTATTACGTGTGCTACAGCTTCCAGATAGACTCTCCCAGACAAAAATGTAGTATATGGATATAAATATATTTATATCTACGTGTATCTATACCATACCAGTTAACTTTTGTGTTCATTAGGATTCCATTTAGGTCTTTGCTACATTAAATTTACAGGCATGCACGACTTTTTAAGGGTTTCACGGATGTGCCTGTGTTACAGGACTGTGGCACTGTGTTCTCTGCCCTTTTCTCAAGGGCAGAGCGTGGGGCTGCTCCCGCAGTCCTCACTCTGCAAACCTCTCACCTTGATGCCAAAGCATTTCTGTGACATTGAATACGTGGATTTACACCAGGGAAGTCATATCTGCCTGTAGGTCACCTTCCTTCACGTCCTTTTCCAAGGGGAGAACTGGAGCCAAATTAAGTGGAGCATTAGCCAGCAAATTGACTAATTTTCTGTTCTGACATTGAAATATTCTGTTTCTTTAGCCTTCTTCCTTTAAACTGGGAATTCTTACAAAACGATAATATTTTTCTCTAGAGCCTCTTTTGTTTATTTTTCACTCTCAAACTAGTGCTATAAGGAGCTGAACTTATCCACCACAATTTCCCTACCTCAACAGAAGAGATGTACTTGGAGCAGAGTGCAGCAAAGAAAACCTTTTACCTTTATTATTTGACAAAGCAAACCTGATCTCTGATTAAGACATCCCTGCAACAATAATTAATTTCTTTCATAGCTTTTCCTCCAAGGCCTGCCTGGTTTCTCTGTTCCTGTTTCCACCAATGTCTTGCACTTAATGTATGCATGATGCACCTTGGGGTGCAGCTGAGGTGCAGATGACATGACTGCTCTTACAGCCCTGTTACCATGAGGCAGCTGCCAGTTCCAATTAACCTCGGAGAGATAAGGACTCAAATTAGTACAAGCTGACAGATACCTGGTAATGGGAGGAGGACGATGATTTTGGTTTAGATATTGTTAGGTTATGACCCAGCATATATTACTGAATGATTTGGCTCACAAAGGCCATGTTTGATAATACACCCTCAGGAGGTACCTGTGCAAGGCTCACCGTGGTGAGAACAAGAGTGACCAGGGCCTCCACTGGTCCTCCACCTCCATTGGGGGAGCCAGGAAGGGCTTGAAGGCACTGTGTGTGCAGGAACAGGTTATGCCAAGTGGTCTTGGGAAGAAGGACAGTGCTGTTATCACATGGATGGTTGTTAGATGTTGCTATCAGTCTTCAATCAGTTGGAAACTTCTTGGAACTGGTTATAGTCTTCTGTATTGTTCTGTTGTTCTTAAAAATATTCTTCCTCTCTCAAGAATTGTATTATTAAAGAGAAACGTAATTTCCTGACATAGTGTGGAAATGCAAATATTCACAGTGGTTGGTCCCAGGTATTTTCACATGGGAGAGTGGACAAGCTTCTTCCACAAAGGTTAATGAAACAGCCAGAGTCAATGCTATTTAAGACTTGATTTCAGTAAACAAAAAAAACTTTTTTTCAAAAATAGTGCTATCATAAGAAACTCTTACTGGGTTAGGAAATCCTGATTGGATCTGGTTAAAATCAGCTAAAAGTGAAAAAGACAAATAGTTCTGTCACTGAAATTAGCTTCTACTTGAAAACAAACTTTGTTGGATTTAGGGAGATATTAACAAAATTCAATGAACTACAAAGACCAGAAGTTTGAATACTGGGTACAGGCAAAAACTATGTGTCAGTGATGTAAAGTCTATCTAAAACTTCTATTTCCAGAAGACGAAAGAGAAAAGTATAGACAAGGGCTTCAGATCCAAACAGAAATGTAATAGGGAAAAAAATCCCAAACCTAAACCAGAAAGCCTGAGAGTAATTTTGTTGAAAGAAATCTATGTTTTGTAGTTCAGAAATTGTAGGAATAAATTGAGAGCTTCTAGCAATCAGTTGAGTTTGACATACAAATTAAAATACAGCAGCAAGAAAATCTTTTCAGCCACAGAAATGAAAAGACTAAGGAAAGAAGAGGGGCTTAGGGAAGAAGTACATGAAGCTGGGTATCCTCCCCCAGTCAGCTACAGTCCCCCTCACCATCCCTCGCGTGCACCACATCACAGTTCTCCTGACACTGCTGGTACCAAAATGTCTCAACACAGAATGGGGAGAGAAAAGAAGCCTGAATTATAAGGTTGCCAAACTGGGCTTTCTCATCATAACCCCATTGTTAAATTTCTTTCTATAAATGTACTGTTCGTACATACTTGGGAAAGGAGGAGCAATTGAAGCTAAAGGAAAATACTGGCTGGGAGTAAACGAGTGAAAAAGCGGACAGACAAATGTAGGCTGAAAATAAGGTGACTACTACAGCAGTGACAGTCTTACAGCCTCTCTCCCCCTATTTGTATTAAAGCCTGACTCACTTGAGCTGAAAATGCAGTTTTTAAAGCGGATTACACGGTGTGGCTGTTAACCACAGCAAGGCACAGACTTGTGACCCAGACTGCTCCTTCCACAGTTGTACAGCAGAGCCTTATTTGGCAGTAAAAGTGCAAGCTCCTAATATTGATTTTTGACTAACTGATAATCAGAATGAAACTGGAAAATGGGCTGATTGATATCTGACCTGCACCCAAATATCCCAATAAAGTGAGCTAAGCTTCTTAAAGTTGACATAGATATTATAGGAGGATGTTTGGCTCTTGCAGCAGTTGCCTGTGCAGAACATGAAGAGGAAATGGGAGTTTTGAGCTGCTCTGTCACCATTTCTTGCACTTGTTTCACCTTCCAGCAAGTCTGAGTCTTTCTGCCTCCAAATTATGTATTCCATACTCAGTTTTCCCTTTGCTTTAAAAAGTCATGATTTCCATGATCATATTGAATAACTGGACTTGTTGTTTTGTCTTTATACTTCCGGCTATTTAGAAAAAATACAGCAGACCTCTACCTGCAGACAAAGGATTTAAAGACAGTTTGTCATCCTCTTCATGTAAAAGCATACACTTCACTTGTACAAAAACATTTATTTTCAGTACAAGCTCTGGATCATCAAAATGCCAAATAGTAAGCGGTTATTATTTCCTTCCACCTTTTGAATTTTTTTTTCTTCACTGTCAGTTGTTTTCTTCTGAGAAAAAAAAAGAAAAAAAGCCCAAGCAGTCTCAACAAACCACGCAGTCTCAGCTTGAGTCATATGTGCTTCTTACAGCAGGAAATAGAATTATGACATTGGATATCCAGCTTTTGGACGAGGCCTCTGCTTTTGAGACACTCCTTCTGTGTACTCTGTAATGCTACCATGCTAATACCTAGATAAAGTACAAAATCCTTATGGAAATCTTCCATCTCTACTCCAAAATGTTATCTTTCCCAGTTTTCAGTGGGAAGCACTTACGTGTATTGTTCACTAGACTTTTTTAAAATTATGTTCTTGGAGCACAAAGCCATCTACTGAAATAAGACAGTAATGTAACCTTCATGGAGATCTCTTTCCTTCTCTGTTGGGGTTCTATGTAAGGCACCCTTAGTTCAGGCAAGAAGGTGAAGGCACTAAGGGTGCCTTTGTGTTTCATCAAATGGAATTTATTTTGTATACATCAGTAAGTGACAGTGTTGAGATAGAAAAATGTAATTGAATAAGAGTCCTTAAAGCTTCTAGTGTCCAGTCCATAGCAGTCCTACTTGATCTCCGTATGAGGTTTTCTTTCTATATTAATTCAATTTTTTTCCATTTTAAAGCTATGTTTTAGGTTCTTATAGTTTTATAATATTTTATATGAAGGAAATAATAATCTCTGCCTGGAAGTAGTTTGTTGATCGGACCTCTGAAAATGAGATATCGAGGTCTGCCAAAAACCATTGTTGGAATTAAGGCAATGTAAAAATGGGAATTCATTAATTCTGTAGTTTAGTTATGTTCAAGTGGTTTCTATAGACACAAAGAAATTGTTTGAGTGCACAAGCCCAGATTTAATTTTTATAAAACCAAACCCTGATTCTACAAAGCACAAACCCAGTGTACTGTTTCAGTCCTCAATGCTTTGCTTCTAACCCCACAAGGCATTTCTTCCTGTAGTGTCTGATCATCTCTTCAGGGCCAAAAGTGAAGGTCTGGTTATTTTCTCATCCTCCTTGGTCAGTTTTGATATCAATAAGTTACTTGTTCCTTTCTTTTTTCTGCTTTTAAGGTTCATTCCTCTTATGAATCTGTTCAGCTGATGAGTCTATGTATAATATCTTACTAGCCTCACTTGCCAGAGACCTAGGATCAGCTGCACAATAGCATAAATGCATGAAGACCAGAGGGAAATGATGTTTAATTGACCGCAGTCTGTCAAATCTGAACCGTTATCTGCAATTTTTTTTCACCAAAGATCCTGAGGTTCCAGAGGGATGAGAAATTTCTATTCAAAAAATCAGATAAGAACAGAGGAAACTGATTGTCTAAATACAGCAAAGGAATTTGATGAATAACTCAGCTTGGAAGTAATTGATTTTATAATTCTCATTTTACTGGCAATTAAAATGACCTAGTGAAGTTAGAACAACCACAGCCCCTCAGTTAAGCTTAGAGGCTAACTTTAGCTACAGGACTCTGCTTTTAATCATGATCAACTTGTTAGTCATCATCATACAGTGCAGACCAATTTCCAGTTCTGGAAGATCGCTGTAGTCAGTTCATAAATATCTGCATTTGTCAGAGAAACTGAATATCAGATAATATCTGAAGCGATGAACACTAAAAATTAACATCTTCATCACTTCTGACAGCATCTGGCATTTAGTAACAGCTACTAATACTTTTAAAATGTAGGAACTATCAGCAGCAAAAAATGCTCTAAGTGGACATAATTTTAGTGCTGTGTTTTGTACTAAAACACAACTTCAGTTCAAAGCATGACTATCGCTAACCATTTTGTGTATAATTATAAACTTAAGAAAAGTGTTGAAACAGATAATTTATACATCAATGATGTTACAAAGGAATTAATTTCAAGATTTTTTAACTGACAACATTAGATTTTTTTCAATTACATGTGATTTGTTAGGCTTTAGAAATGACTGATTTTGCCCAGTTTTGATGAGATGAAGTAAGTCAGGTCCTGGTCCATGCCTAATGTTTCCTTTACTTATTAGCAATTAGCAACTGCTAAATGTTTTTGGTGAGGACCCTTTCTACACCCAGTGGACAGGAGTTTTCAAACAGCTAAGGGCTGCCTTGAAGAGAAATTGATCAAGCTAATTATTTTTCAAATGTGCTTTTGTACATGTTTTTTAACAACTCTTTCTCTTCCCATTAGGCTGTATACATATGTTGTATGTCTTGTTTTTTAAGTCATCCTTATCTCAACTATTCTGCTGTCCTTGCCTGTTTGGCTTCCTCTGACTGTTGTCCTGGGACACTGCAAATCAAAGATGTTTTCCCTTGAGTCTGATATTCCAGTTTCCACATCTTCCAGTAAAGAGAGACCAAGTTTGACGGCAGTATTGTGTAATCTACTGCATGCCAGGAATATCTTACATACAGTTCTTTGGAAGGACAATCTGGTAATGCATGTCACCACATTGCTTTTTAAAGATGATTAATGGTCTTTTAAATGATTCCTCAGGTGAGCTGTAAATCTTCATTATCTTCTCTGAGGGCATTTCATTGGATTTATTTGGAGAAAATGAAATTAGGGTCATGAACCTTTCTTGAAAAACTAATTTATATCTTCTGAATTATTGAGAAGCACTATACTCTAATGATATGATATGGTTGTTGATATTATAAAGACAACTGTCAATAAGATCCAGAAGATAACTGTTATTTCATATTTAACAACTTGGGAAGTTGCTGCTGTCTTTAAAGCTATTTTTAATAGCTGCCGTTCCTACTTCAGTTTCATCTGGATACACTCAAATTTTATCTGACTACCCAATAATTAGCTGCTGTCAATCCAATCAGTGCTAGATTGGCTAAGCTATTTTTTTCTAAAATGCAAAAGTTGTCACAACACTGCTTGACAATATTATGTCATGATGACGTTAGGTACTTTGCCACCTCACCCACTGCATAATGGTTAATTTGAGCAATATTAAATGAATGATAGGATTTAGGATTTTGATGAGCCAGAATTTGCCTGAAGAAGTATTGCCACATAGAACATTTGTATATAGTTTATTTGGATGAAGAACATCACAAGGAAAAAATTCTGTCATTTGCTATTGATACATTAAACCCTTCCAAGTAAAACACAACATCTAGATCTGAAAATAGAGGCTCTGGCCTATTTTGCGAGCTCCTCATTAGCTGACTGGGAGTTTATGCAGTGAGGAATCTTAGTGCTTGGGTTTTTGATGCTCTATCACTATGTGTGGCCGTATATTTAATTCTGTCAGGGGTGTATGGAAAACTTTGCACAGCAGATGCCTTGTACCTCCATGATGTTTGGGAAGTGGGTGGTTTGCATGGAAGTACAATTCTTTCTTTAAAATTTTCTGCTGATCTTCAGTTTCTCCATGGTTTCCTGTTCTACAACTATTTAAACACCTCCAAAAAAATGTGCTAGCTTTAAGTGGTCTTTAGTGGTCTTAAACATCCTCTGTGGTGCAAAGAGGCTTTGCTATTTGAATTGCAATCTTTTTAATACCCAATAAATATGTTTCAATATATAACTGAGCTTAAAGGGGTTTAGCTGTGGACTGCTGATTAAACTGACATGTTCTAGAATTTCTGTGCATCACCACTCAACAGTACAGCTCCAAGCACAAGGCAGCTGCTTGAAAAGAGTGGGTGTTTTGTGAAGCTCCAGTGATCCTACTCAAACTCAATGGCCTTGTCTCTGGTGATCCACAGGCACCCGTGGAAGTCACTGGCGCTCCCAGGTTTCACCACGTTGCCTTCTCAGGCCTGGAACTCGAGCCTGTCACACACATGCAGTGCACAGAACGTCCTTCCTTTAGAGACTGGTAACTCAGGCTGTGTTCCATAAAGGGACTGTTAGCCCCACAAAAGGCGTCATCGCACCAGTGTTTTGGGTGAGGAGCTCCATTGTGTGAGCACAATGTCTGCCTGAGGTAAAATGTTCTCAGCGCAATGGCTGTCAGAAGAATAACTGTTATCTCCCAGATTCTGGCAAGCACTTAAAGGTCAGGTTTTAGGTTTTCAGGTCCACAATGGTATCTTGCTAAGCACAGAGTGTCCATAGCACATGTAATTCTTTCAGCCAGCCCTCTCTGAAGATGGCTTAATGCTCTTCAGACACGTAGGATAAATCTACAGCCTCACTCCTGCACAACAGCTTTAAAAGCTTCTTCAGGGTTTGATCCAGGGCCTCTTCCTTTACCAGGGCACAGATCTTCTGTGTGATCCCCTACAAAAAGAGCTGGAGCAGAGGAATGCAGCATGGACTGTAAATGTGCTGGGGCTGGTTAGTATCTGCTCCCTTTGTTTGTGTATTTCTGTTTGGTTACCAAATCTTCCAATCCTTTCATCTTAGACATTTCTTTTAAAACTAAATACAGTGTTACCCCCGATTACATCATTTGCTAATTAAGAAACCTAGATAGAATACTACTACACTATATATTTTTCACCTGAGGTATTTCTAATAGCCCTTACAAAGGGAGTTACTGTGGTGAGTCTCAGCATAGTGAAAAAGGCATTTTGTGCATCTCTGTAGAGTAATTGTGGTAGAACGAGTGCTGAGCAACTCCCCTGTATGTTGCTGGAGATGTCATTGCCTGTGATTTAAAGCTCTAGAAGAACTGTACAGCCTTTGGCTAAGCAGCTCGGTAGCAATGGTTAAAATACCCTTCAACTGCACTATCACTTTCCTTTTTAAAAGTCAAAACAGGTCAGCAAAGGTGACAGAAAGTTCTTTCTTCTGCTTGCCTTCATTAAGCTTTTGTTTAAAAAGGAAGGGAGAAGGGACTGAAGCATGCAGAAATTGCTTCAATAACCTTGCAGCAAACTGCCAGAAAGTTTTCCAAGGCTCTCAGGCAATTGAACCTGGTGAAAGGAATCTACTCCTCTAGTCCTGCCCACAGCCCTCCTTAATAACGTTGCTGGAGGTTAGGGTATTTTTCTGAGCACTTAATTGTGTAGGTCTCCCAACAAACTGGTGCCAGCCTGAATGAATCAGAGCTGACGTTGATAGTGGGGAAGGGAAAAAAGCTGAAGCGAGGAAATTCAGGGGTGCGCAGGAGAGTGGGGACCAGCAGTCTCCAGTTTCCACTGCTGGCCAGTGTACAGAAGTCACCAGTTATGATTGGGTTACAGCTCATGACAATTTAGACTTGGACATGGACTTGAAGCCACTTCATGTCAGTACAAAGGGAGGAATGTAACACTGTCTTTCCAGTGCCAGGGGGGAGAGATTTGTAGGTTGGTATGTGACCTTCACTGCTGGCCCATGCAGGTGCTGTTCAAAGGCTCTCCCCATTCAGCTCTTGATACTGATACTAGATTAAAAAGAGAGAATGAAAAAAGTCCTTGTTAAAAACTTTCCTCTGTTTTTTCCCTTTATCTCTGTGAACAAGTTGTCTTTTGATTTGCTTGGGTTTGTGGGTTTAGGAGGCTGTTTTCCTTTCAAGGACTTACTCTTGTACTATGTATTTTTTCCTTTAGTGAATAACGTTTAACTCAGTGAAAGAAGATTTGTCTTGAGGCAATTCTTGGGTATTAAAAAAAAATTTAATTTGTGCCCATGCTGTCTTGTCACACTAGCTTTTTACATTTTAAATTGTAGCTTCTTACCTGTATTCCAGTGCATGTGTTAAAATAATCAAATCAAGGAAAAGAGAAGCATGCAAAGCCAGAAAATCAAATCAGCAGGGCAATTAAAACAATAGCTAATAATAGTCTTACTGGCTGCCAGTCAGGGAAGGGCCCAGCATCCTCTCTGGTCTCTGGCACCATTTTCCAAGGTCAGTTGTGTTCCCTAACAGCCCACTGGTCTGTGCACTCGGATAACTCATGGTATTTAAGATGTCTTCAGAAATGACGTGTTTGAGAACTGTTATGGGACTGTGCCGTGCCATGCTGTAGTTGGAAGCAGAATGGATCAGCCTTCCTCACCCTGCAGAGCAGACAGCATCTATCAGCAAAGACTTGGCTTAGCGCAGATCTTCAGAACTGACTTTTGTACCAGAAAGGTCTTGGGGTTTCTGAGGAGCTGGAGTGTGCAGCAGAGCAAAGTTTATGTAAATGTCTTGTGCTAGTAAGTGCTTAGGTGAAATTTCTGCTCAAGACCTTTTTGGAAGGCTGCAGAACTATGATGCCCACTTCTAAAGATGGTTCTTTTCCTGTATGCATGCTAAAAGGACCAAATGTGTACAACAGAGTTGCTCCCTCGACTTCCAAATTCCCTCCCTGGAATGCTGTGCAACCAAGCAAACCTGCCCAGCCTTAGCAGCTATTTTTCCTTAACCCTCATAGGGTTTTTCGATTGAAGTGGTTGGTATAATTAAAAAGCAGCTCGACTGCTGCTGAGTTTCTTTGTTTTATATTTACTGGAGAAAACCACTGGGCTGTTGATCTTAATTACATTGAGGGAAGATTCAACATTTTGGATAATTTATTTTGAGTGCTATATTTTCCAGGGCTTCGTTTGGTTCTAGTATTAATCCCTTTCCTTCACAGAACTTTGCATATTGTTTTGGATTATTTATACTTCACTGTGCTTCCAAATCCATTATTAATCACACAGGTATTGAAATACATTTCACAGATAATACTGGACATACTGCTGTATTGTTTGCTCACATAATAGTCATGCTCTCACTCGGCAGGTTTCTCATACATCAAATTATCATTAGATAAGAAAAAATGTTACGGTGAAGATTTGCCAACAACTTAATGCTGAGTGCTCAAACAAAGCCCTGATGTTTCCTATTCCAGGTGATGACTCCTGGGGACAATAAATGAGCAGATGCTCTAGTTAGACGAGAGCATATCACCTTCAGGGATGTGAACAGTGCAAGGTTCTGCTCAGTGGACCTAAAGGAAACCTCTTGTTCATTTTTTCTCCGGCAGCAGTCCAGATGACTAAACAAGAGAGATTTCTTTCGTGGTTGCATTTTGGTCAGTATAAAAAGGGACCACATTTTAGTTTTGAGAGTGTCCTGCAGCTATCAATGACTGTAAGCCTAAGAATGTAGGGCTGGAAAGGACCATCTGGGTCATGGTATCCAGTTTCTGAGTCATCCAGACTCTAGAAACCCATGGGCTGCAGGCCATTCTTCCCCAGGATCCACTGCGTCATTGCAACCTCACAGCAAAACCCCAAAAACCTCAACTAAAAAGAAAGGAAAATCAAAGGGAAAAACCAAGAGTGATAGAGAGTTTTAGCAACAGTCTAGACCCTTGCAAGAGCAGAAAATATTGGATAAAGCTCCTTGAGGATCCCAGCAGGCAGCACTAGCCTACTGCACAGAGGAAGACAAACTCCCCTGTCCCTGTTTTCTTTGCAGGCTTTTCCACTGAACTCTTGTATAAAAATGGGCTTAGCTGAGAGTTTGAACAAGGGTCTCAGTCAGCGCTGGGAGATCCTAACACTGCTGAGAGCTGCAGCATTTTCCACCCTGTGCTTAGTCTCTGCTTACTGGCTACACTAGGGCCAGGTGTTTTAGAGGCAAAGGAGAGCATAGCTTTGCACCCTGGAGACAGCTAATCCATGAACACATTTCCCTGCACTGTACGCAACAGGGCTGTTCAGGAGAAAGGGGTGCACCGCGGAGGTTCAGGCTGGGTCCCTAAGACAGTTTTTCCATGCTCAGTTTGGTAGAAATGTCAACATGGGTTCCAAGCTGTGGTATGGCATGGCAGTGGCCCAAGAGTCATTCTGAGCTGGTGTTGTCTTAGGGGGCTTAAATATGGGCATAAATACACTGCAGGGACCATGGAGGAGCACACAAAAATCAGAGATCTCAGTGCTGTTCCCGTGTCAGGAAAGAAGCTTCAAATACCTCTCTTTTTCCATTTGCACATCTGTACTTGAGGGAGAATAATAGCACTTTGACACAAAAGCATTTTTCTGGTCCTTGGATGGATGGATATTGCTGACATTAAGACATAAATCTGTTGAAACTGAGGATTGGTTAAATAAGTAAAATATTATTACAGAAACTCTCTTAGCTGTTCAAAATGACCTTTCTCCTTAAATTAGCACAAGTGAAAAAGGAATAATTGCTTTCTGTCTGCCCACAGAGCTAGGCACACACAAAGTCCTCTCGGTTTATTGGACTTCACAACAGAGTGGAGGACATCCACTGTGTCATCCTCACCAGTTCCTGCAGCGTCTGGCTCTTTTCAGCACAGTAAAAGGTCGCTTTCTGCAGACAAACAGCAACAGTAATAATGTCTACATCACTCAAATGGAATCTCTTCTCTGTAATTCAGAGGAGTAGCAGCACAGGTTTATAGAATTTCCTTCCAGTGATCTCAAAGGACTCTGCAAGTGGAAAAAAAAGCTCAAAATCCCCACCCAGTCACTGGGCCCCAGTGCGACTATTTCGCAGGTGGCAAAAACATGTCACAAGCAAGAAGTGACTCATCAGATATACACATGAGAGCTGGGGCACAACAAAGAGCAAAAGAAATTGACTTTGTTGCCTGCCTGTGCTAAAAACTGATCTTATAAAAATGAAAAAATGCATAAAATAAAAGTGGGGATTTGTTTCTGTTGCCATTTGAATTTAATTTTAAGTCATGTGTAAATGACTGTATCCTACCTTTTAGTGTAATGTTGGCTTTAATTTGGCTTAGCCTTTGGGAAGGATGTTTGACTGAATTAGAGAAGGAAGCTCAGTCCACAGCCGACTCTACCAAAACCATTTTAAAGATTGGCTTAAGTTCAGCCCATTTTGAGGACTCATGAAATCTCTTTATATGGTGATATTTATAATTTATGTACTATGTTCTTAATCTTCATCAATTATATAATTAGAATACATTAATGTGGTTGTTGTAGACTCATTTTTCTGCAGACAAGCACCACTGTGCATCCCAATTACAGCTGGACCAGGGTAGTGTCCTCTGACCCATCAGTCTTCTGGCCCAGAAATGGCCTTGAAAGCAGCAACTTCAGCTTGCCTTTACAAGTGTTTTGGTCATAATTTTTCCTCCCAAAATTGTGTATGAGCTCTCCTTGTTTTACTTGCTAGTTCAAAAGCCTCTACACTGCCTGCTTTTAAACTGTTATTTCTGGGCCCAAAACAACGGGACTGCACACAGGAAGCACAGTGGATTTCTTAGGGTGGAACAATGTCTTCAATGGGTCTAGATGGAAAGCTCTCTGGGGACAGCACCACCTTCCTATTTTGTCTGCTGATGCCCTGCCCACTGGGGTCTTGCTCTGGGCAAGAGATCTTGCCAAAAGGCATTTGGGTGCAAAGCAAGACAGTTTTAGAGTAAAAGAGCTTGAGAGTTTGCTATTCCTGAAAGATGCGAAAAGGCTGTAAAAATGAAAGTTTTATCTGGGGAGAGAGGGTTGCTGGTTGGTTTTTTTTTGTTTGTTTGTTTTGTTTTATTTTTTCTTTTATTGGTTTTTTTTTGTTTTGTTTTCTTTCATGGTTTTTTTTCTTGTTTTTGTTTTGTTTGATTTTGTTTTTTTGTTTTTTTTTAACAGCAACATCATGACCCCTTCCATGTTCATGTGTCATTATTTCTGTGAAAACTTGAACTATCTCCTCTGTGTTCAGGTTTGCAACATCAAAAGGACCATAGAAGAGTCTTCTTTGATGTTAAATTTTTCTGCTGATGCTGTCTGTGGTCAGGTAATACCACATGATTAATGTGAAAAGATTCAATTTGCTTATTTTCCCATGATTACTAGCAAAGCAAAGATGCAGTGCATCAGTGAGGTATGAGGTATAGTTAATCAATAAAATCCTCGGTATTAGAAAACATATTTTTGGCTTTCCAAAAATCAACTCTGATGTATTTTCTTTGGTTTTCTTTTTTTTTTTTTTTTAATTTTCTTTTTTTTTTTTTTTAATGTGTGTGTTTGCATAATTGCTTAATATTAAAGAGAGCATGGTTTGGTCATTTAGTTAGTAAAATCAGGCCTTGGGACTGGGAAGAACTGGCTCCTCTCACTCAGCTCAGCTATTGGCCAGGACAAGTAAGTCACTTTGCCTTTTTATAAAATAAGGATAATGGTTCCTCCATTGTAGAGATGTGAGATCTGCTGCTGAAAAGCAGTACATGAGAGTTAGGTAATATTATTTCTGGCTCTCCTACAAATGTGCTTAGTGTTCAGTTTTCCCATCTGTAATGTGGGGATGTTAGAACTAATCTACCTCCCAGGGTTGTTTTGCTTAATACCATAAAGTACTTGAAAACCTCACATGGAAAGAGTTATAGGAGCACAAGGTTTCTTAATAAAGCTCATTCATGAGTAATGTATTTTTGAAGTAAGTGACTTGAACCTTCACCCATAGTTGGAAACCAACATGAGCCAAGTCTTCTTTGTTGTTCAGCAAAGGTTGGTTGATTTTTTTTTTTCCCCTTACATATTTAATTCTCATATGGCTTCACATCTCTGGTTTCTGGCTATGATTGAAAGCAGAAATTCCAAATACCACAAGAGAAGACTGGGTTTTTTTACTTTTTTTTTTCTGACCCTCCCAGAAGCTGGAAGTTTTGAAATGTATAGGAGTCCTCCCCACCATCCACAGTTCTCAGTCCCCTCCTGCAAAGATAGGTGTCAAGTCGTTTCCTCTGAAAACTGAGACTTACCCAGGCACAGCCTGTACCCTGCACCCTTTGGGACCTGCTCAGCCACCTTGAATGTGACAAGTGACTCTCAGGTGTAGCAGGGCTGCTCTACTCAGACAACCACTAGGTGCCTTATCAGCCCTGATCTGCCCTGCCTTGAGCTATTCAAGACCGCATTCAGTCTCATCTACTGCACTGTTATTGTTGTTGATTGCTGCACAGAGCATGGGGAGGCTCTTTAGAAGCGCTGCACAAATGCTGAGGCTGACATGGTCTTTACGTCAAAGGGCTGTGAGAGAAAATTAGCCAAAACTCATTTATCTCAGTGTCAAAATTCCTACTAACTGGGGAGGAAGCAGAGTTGGACCAGGCTGGAGGCTGTCAGGGAGCCTGGCCATCACACCGTGGGATGCATTACAAACCCGGATTTGCAGGATCTCTGCCTGCAAATAATCCACACTCGGAGTGCTCTGCACATATCATTTGATGTGTGTAACAGAGGGATGGTGCCAGGAGCACAGAAGCTAACTTGGAGCTTGGGGAAGTTTTCAATCGGTTTTGCCAGGGCTTCCCTCGGTGGGAAGGCACGGACGGCTTTCTCCTGCCCCCTCCTGGTGCAGCCCTCAAATGTGGCTCTGGAAGCAGTAGGCTGGAAAAATGGCACCTTCCCTTTCCAGGGGATTTGCACCTGGCATGTGTAGCAAAGTTGGTCCTTTTTCATGGCACGAAAAGGAGGTACGATCATTATTTTTATTTTTTTACTTCTTGACATTGTAAATCCAGCTGAGCTCTGAAACTAAACCGAAGCTAGGTCTGGTCAATGTACTTGCAGTTGAGTGGAAAAAAATATTCTAAATATTTCAGGTGTATGATCTAATGCCCTTCATCATGGAAGTACACTGCCTTAGGAAATATTTCTATATTTCTTTTTACACCTGGTGTGATACTTAGCCAACGAACAAATAATGTAGTGCAAATAAATTAAAGAAGGTAGATAAAATTATATAGTCCTCAACCAAAAATCAAGACTCCTTTCTAGGGGATAGCTGCAAATCCAAAACTTCTCAAGAGTAAAACTTGGCAGTGGGTACAATGTTCCCATCCTGCATTTGAACAAAAGGCAGCCCCTGGGCACTGCACTCCATGAGGGACAGGGCTCTTGGGCAGTGCCCAGGCTCCAGGGGTCTGCAGCACCAGCGGGTGCACAGAACAATGAAATCTCAACTCTTCCAATGGTTGCCCATAGAAGCAGTAAATCAATGTCTAATAAGTCGGAATAGCTACTGTATGGAATCACTTCACACTTAAACCCTTCAGCCTTTTGGATTGAGCACTTTTATGAATACATTTGAACACAAACTTAAACAAAGCGGCCTAAAAGTTGGCATCGTGAATCTGGGCTATCAGTCTCTCTTCATATCTGCATTAAATTATTTCACTTTGTAAAATGATTATCCTTCACAAAATCAGAAGGTATACAAGGATTTTCAGGCTTTTCAGTTACCATATTTGGAAAAAAGTCTAAGATCTTCCTGTCTGTGGACTCAAAACTGTGTTCTGCTCTTGATGTAAGTTATCTGGACATCAACATGTATCTGCAAAAAAAAAAAAAAAAAAAAAAAAAAAGAAGTTAATTTCACAAACAGAGTTTTTTAATCACAGAAAAAGACCTGATGAAGAGTTTCTGACTGTTTAGTTAAGTATCTGTTCTTTTATGTTGCCTAAGATATGCCTATTGCAGAGGCTGTCTTCTCCATTTTCTAACAGTTTTGTAACTTTTTTTTTTTTTAAGTTTTAGCTACCTGTGATTCCACTGCATTTTCAGACGCTGCTGGTATTTTCTGGGTAGGTGTTTGACTTTCCATCAAGTTCTGTGTGGTTGCCCAAACTGTTGTGAGCACTCTTTCTGCACAGCCATATGCCAAGCTGAGCTGAAGCAGATACTCACTAGGGTATTACCTTTCTTCAATATATGTGTTTGAAAAGCACATCTTGCAGCTAATGTTATGGATTTGTCTCTTTAAACAATAATATCCCTTTCTGTAATGTATTTTGGCTGGGTAATTTCCATGTGAAGTTGAGCAACTCAGCTCCCTCTGGGTACCAGGCTTTCTGTACAGAGTTGGAGAAACATGGGTGCTGCTTCATGGTCCTCCTGGCCGTGTAGCTGCAGCATTGGAAGGGGGACAGAAAAACCACATCATTTCTGCTAAATGGATAGTATCAGAGACAGGAAAAAGAGGCAGGACTTGCCTTTTTCTTTTAGTCATGTCCAGTAGTTTTAAGGAGAAGGTCTGGCTGCACAAAGCTTTCTCCACCTGAGAGCAATTTCTTTCGATAAGTTTCTCTGAGATTTTCCATGGCAGGTTGTGTCTGGCCAGTTGAAGGGTTGTGACTCTCTAATCCATGTTGGTACTATCTGGATCCAGCAGTGTAGATGTTGAATATGAAATGCATAGAAAGGCCTGAACCAAGCCACAAAAATTTAGGGAGGTGAATCATTTGTTCACCACTCAAAAATTCAGTTATGGGTGGACTTTTGAAGAAAATTTTCCATAAATTTATGTTTATATTCAACAGACCGCAAAGACAAAACAATTTCAAATCAAACAAAACAGTTTAGTCAGACTGATGAAAATAACTTCTTTTTTTTTTTTTTCATAGTTCTTTTCATCAACAAACAGACATGAACTTCACTTCAGGGCAGTGTGAATATTTTTTCTCCCTTCAAGTTCACCTGGCAAACTGAAAAATTAGTTATTTGTACAGGCCTGGCTGTGAATCATCTTGACTCACATGTGTCCCTGCTGGGGAGGACACGTTAGCCCTTGCCACCTTTGCATGGTGCTTTGAATTTTCAAGTTCGCTGTAATCCAATTTGGCCTCAGATGACCTGAAAAATACATTTCTCAAAAAGTACTTGAACTGCTACAGGGCTTCAGGGCAGGTAAGTACTGAGATAGGTATTAGATAACCAGAACCTCAATTTCTGATCTCTCTCAGATACTGGGATAACAAAAAGCAGGCAGATGTGCCTTCTAGAGTAACTGAGCTATAGAAGTTTTGTAACACCACATACTGTTTAAATTTTCATTCTATTAGACCTTCCACATAGCAGAGGTCCTATCTATCCTCACTTGTGATGCTTTCAGCATCACAGCTATGACTTTTACTTGAATCATAAGACAGAAATGATAGCAATAGGTGGGACCTCAGGAGGTAATCTATTCCTATCCC
Source organism: Pardalotus punctatus (assembly GCA_013400915.1). NCBI lineage: Eukaryota > Metazoa > Chordata > Aves > Passeriformes > Pardalotidae > Pardalotus > Pardalotus punctatus. The sequence continues at coordinate 230,564 of VZTX01004902.1, read as the reverse complement.
TCCTTAAGCAGCATCAGTGTGGTAGAATAGAATAGACTATTCCAGTTGAAAGGGACCTACAACAATCACCTTGTCCAGCTGCCCAACCAAATCAGAGCTGATCCTTGTGGCTCCCTTCCAACTCAGAATATTATGTGATTCTATGACCAAAAGTTAAAGCCTGTTAAGGACATTGTCCAAATTCCCCTTAAACACTGACAGGCTTGGGACATCAACCACCTCTCTAGGAAGCCTGTTCCAGTATTTGACCTCCCTTTTGGTAAAGAATTGCTTCATAACATCCTGTCTAAACCTGCTCCTGGAATAGTTTTGGAGCATGCCCATGTATCCTATCACTGGATCTCAGGGAGAAGGGATCAGCACCTCTCTCTCTCTGCATCCCTTCCTCAGGAAGCTGTACAGAGTTATGAGGTTGCTCCTCTGCCCCCTTTTCTCCAAGGAACTGAAAGTGTTTGTGTAAAGAAGTCTTAAAAACTTCAATGATTCTACAGCTTCCCTAGAAAATTAGTCTGCAATGCTTACAACTAGAAACAGTTATTTCTCTGTCTCATTCTGGGAGGTTTTTTTTTGTTTTTTCAGTTTAAAAAAAATTTATTAAAAAAAATCCAGCCTAGATGTACAGTTGTTTGACTTGCAATACCATCAGCATGTTCAGTGGTTAATTAGAGTTCCTTTATTATTAATTTTTAGCTCACTTTCAAGTTTGGTTTAAAAATCTTTTTCCTCTACTAGATTGCATTGCTATACCAGATTAGAGGTAACTTTCTTGCAGACATCCAGAGATTCTGCACTCAGAGAAGACCACACAGTCATCACATTTTCTCTCCCACATGTCACAGACTTTTATATATCATGCTGTTACCCAATGCTTTGCATTTGAATTAAGCATAGCTTTTATTTTCACTAAAATATATTTTCTGGAAAAGCATCTAATTTTGATATGAATACATCAGGAAATGGATAATCAATCATTTCCTTTAGAAGTTTGTCGCAGTGGTTAATCGCTGTCACTGTTTGAAAAATTGTGACCGTTTTGAATTTCTGATTTCAACTTCCAGTCACCGGTTCTCATTATGCTTTTCTCTGCCAGATGTAAGAACCCTTTAGTATCCAGTATGTTCTTGTCTGGAAGTAACTATACAGTGTAATCAAGACATCATGCATCTTTTTCTTCACAGTAAACTCAGTAGATGGGTTTTTAAATCTCTCACAGTCAGGTGTCTCCTGCATTCATCAGGTCAAACACTTGTTCTTTGTTGCCATTTTAGTTGTTTATAGAGGTTAGTAAAAACTGGACCAGGCTTCTGTTAGATGTAGTACTGTGAGGAGATAAAAACACATTACTGCTTGCTGCTTTCTTGTTTGTAGGTATATGGATCATGGGAACAAGTTGTCCTTTTTTATAGTCTTTCTGGAATTAGTATTTAAATGCTTCTTTTCCCACTGTGGTTCCCAAACTATTCTCCAGAATCACAACCTTCCAGGATCCAGGGTTCTACAAGTTTATTTTGCTCTCTGCCCTACAGATCACCTTTGCATTGACTGCATTTTGTTCAAATGGGCTCCCTTTAACAAGTGACCCAAAATACTCTCAGCATTAGTATTTTCTCCTCATCGTTATTTACCAGGCTGCTAATATTCGTGTCAGCCATCTGTCTATCAGTGCTGACTTTATATTCCCTTGCAGAGCATCAGTGAAAACGCTGAATAGCACCGAGTATACTTCAAAGCCCTGCAGAAAGCCAGTAAAGAATCCTCATTTGATGATGATCTGATTGACGCAGCTGGGTTTTGAGTTATGCTAAATAGCCATGTCTTAGCCATTTAACATAAGTTTCCTTCATGTTATATAGTGTTTATCTAGTAAGTATGTCATGCACTAAGTCTAAAGCCTCGAGAAAGCCTGCTACATCTGTACAGTTGGCTTTTTTTGCAGGCAGAACATGAAACCAGTTTTATTTGAGCAATTTTCCATAAACCCACATTGACTGGCAGTAATTAAAATCTTGTTCTTTCATGTTTTAGAGTTCAGTCCTGTCTCAGTTTTTCCACTATTTTACCTGGGATTGATGTGAGGTTAGCTGCTCAATAACTCCCCTGTAATTGCACTTGATTTCCTGTTCTCCCTCTCTCCCCTGCTCTCTCTTTATCTCTATCTCTCGCTTTCTTTTTTTCCCCAGGTTACTACGCTGCTTCCAGTCACCTGGAATCCCTCTGATTAATCCCTCCCTTAAAATTTATTAAAAATTAACATTAGCAAGCCAGAGTTCTCCTCAGTCAAATATTTTAGGACCCCTGGGTGTTATTTATCCAGGCCTGCTGATTTAAAAATGTTTATCTCTACTGGATGATGTTTAACATCCTGCTTATTTCCTAATGGGCTGGAAAGTACTTATTCAACCTTGGTCTCATATAAACACCATCAAGATATTACTTTTCAAAATACCAAATGGAAACATTTATTGAACAAGTCTGGCTTTTTGTATTGTTGTTCTCAGTTTTACTGTAATGCAATTCAAACACACCTCAAAAAATCCTGCTCAGCATTGCCATCGGCCAGTTTTTCACAATCTCTTTATTTTCTAATATCAGTTTCTCTTAATTTCAGATAGTTGCTGTATTTTCCCCATTTGTTGAATGTTTAAAACACTTTCGGTTTACCACTGGAGTAGTTGAGCCTTACCCAGTCTGTCCTTGATGATGCTGATGGACTGACTATTCTGAAAGAACTTCTGATTTCCATTCATGTTTTCCTCTCTGATTTCTTCCTCCCACTCACTGTTTTCTCATAATTTTCCTCAGCTGGAGGATATTAGCCATTGGAAAGCACCAGCTACAATTGTCTTAATTTTGTCCACTTTTAATTACCAGCTCTTTGGATAATGTCACTTGCCAGCTGTATGACTGCTACATTCTCCGTCAATCAGAACGAGCTGCAAAATGAGTAGCTCATGTTGGATGCAGTATCTTTTCCTGACGGAAATGCCTAAGCACAGGTTGTCATCCCATCCCTTCCTCACTCTCGTTTGGATGAACTGCATTGCACCCAGGATTAATGAGACCATTAAGATTTCTCCAGAAACATGGGTCAGGTCTGGGAATCGTGCACTGGATTCAGGCCTGAACCTCACCTTCTCCGGAGGATAACAGACATCAGGCTTTGCTTTTCATTTTGGCCTTATCTCACATTCGGTTCATTCCTCTCTGCCTAAATTGTTCCATATTCTGATGCCTTCCTCAGGGCTCGCTGCTGCAGATGGTGTATTTATATTAACTTAAAGATTGCATTCCATTCTGTCTTTCAAATGAGATTAATATATTTTTCAGGCCATTGTGGTTACCCGACCTGACCTCCTATAAATGCAGCCTATAATTCTTCACCCAGATTCCAGCATCTGGTCCTATAACTCATACTTGAAACACGGCATGTCTGTTTTAGAAATGCATCTCGTGGACATGTAAAGCCTCTGCCACTTGGCTATTTTTCCTTATTTAGAATAAAATCCAGTCTCTTGATTATGTATAAACCTCACATTACCTGTAGCTGTTTATAAGTGTGCAACAGTGTCATACGTCTGTGTTTCAATGCCTGCCTTCTACCTACCTAAAATACTGCTCTTAGTTTCTTCCTAGTGGATTTTGTCCTAGCCATGCACATGGGATCTGGAAGTCACTGAGAGTTACAGATGCTTAATGAAAGATGCATGATAAAAACCAAAATAATCCGATTACTTATAGTGTCATCCTTTTTGGACACCTATGCAGGATTTGACAGTCTGGATCTCTGCTTGCTATGTTTTACATTTCTGTAATGTCTTTCAAATGAGGATGGAGATACAGCTGCTGGAATTAGGAGGTCATTGTCATTTGCTCTGTGAAACGGACACATGTTCTTGTATGTACGATTAGTGTCAGAAAACAGGAACTGGAGTAGAGTGTTCAACACCTTTACTAGTACTCTTGGGGTTTACACTTATTTTTTATTTCATTTAATTTCTTTTTCTATGGTGAGATTTTACACTGAACCCTAATATACTCCTGCAGAATGGCATTCTCCTGGGCCTATTTGAAATTCTTGATCTTTTCTGCATCTGTTTAAATCCTGCGTTCATGCACGTACAGTACAAGGTCAACCCTTTTGTTTGTTATTTTTATGGAGTTTAAAGAAAGTCCAAATACCTGACCGAGGTACCTGTCTGGTGCAGCCTTGTGACAGTTGCAAAATCTTCAGGCTCAGAGAGTCACATGATTAAGTGTTTCTTGAGGAATACAGGGAACCAAAAAAACAGGGGGGTGCTTTGTAGCTAACGGGTGGTTCAGGCTGGCTCACTGCTGGTCAGAATGCAGAAGGTGGTGAGTTGCCTGCTCAAAGGAAACCAGCCAAGCAATATGTTGCTGACTTGTGCTCCAAACAGAGCCCTGCCTACAGGGAGGTGAAGAGCTCACAAACCACAAAGCTCAGCTCTTCCTTAGGCTTATCACCTTCAAATTCAATCTCACCCTGCAGCATAGCTGACCAGCTTCAGAAGACCAAAGAATGTGCAAGTAAAGATGATCTGCCAAGAATATTTTGGGTTAATTCTGCAGAAGTTGCACTTAAGTCTGGTACTGGCACTTTCTGAGTCAATATTGAATTGAGCCCACAGTTCAGTGTTGTTAGAGGTGTCACACTCCTAGGAGGTTGTTGCTCATCTCAAACATAAAGCTGGGCTGCCTGTTGTGCAACTTTCTGCACTGCTAAAATCCCAAGAACTTGCTCATGAAAGGTCTAGTTTAGGAATGGCTACAGTTAGCCCTGAAATTATAATTACTTTCAATTTTTATCTATTTCTTTTTTCCTTTTTTTTTCACTTCCTGAAAGATAAACTCCCTTCAGATGTTTGAAGGGATTTTGTTATATTTCTGCTACATTTTATTGGTGTGAATCTTTGGGGAGAGGCTGATGTCTAAAGGAAATTTATTATTAAGAACTAGCTATACTGTTTCCCAGCAGTGAGCTTGTTACTGACACATCTTCGTCTAAACTCTGTAATTGGTAATTATGTTTGTCTGACCTACATTCTTCTGCGTAATTGTACTGAGATATGGTATCTTTCAATTCCTGAGTAAAAATGTCCACACCAGTTGTGAAGTGTTGCTGGGCAGAAGCTTTCAACCTCCAAAGGCAGTAGTATTTTTGTGGTGGAGGATGCATTTTTTTTAAATGTATGTAGCACTAGGATCCTATGGGGGTAAAAAGCAATGTTGAAATAAGTTAGATATAATGACATGATTTTTCAGAACCTAGGAAACTAATGGTCAATTAAGTCCCAGTGGAGGGTGTGTATTAGCTTCCTAATTTGTTTTGGATCCATGACTGGAATGTGTACGCACATGCTATTCAGTCTGGAGCATTCATGTGAAAGATCCTTTGGGTAATTTAACAGCTACAAATGGTACTTCCATCTAAAATTGTTATTGTGTTGTGTTTCTGCACCAATTGAGCCTTCAGTAACAGATCTGATGATCAGGTTTGAAAATTCCCTCTTCTACCGATTTTACCATCAAAATAAGGAAAAATCAGATTCTTCTGAGGTTCTTCAGAGGATGAAAAGCTTTCCTTTCCACTTAACAAAAAATTTATTTCCCATAAATAACATGGGAAATATCTTCCCTACTGCTTCACCTCAGAAATTTTTCAACATTTTGCACCCATGAAGACTGGAGTAGCAAGTGGATTATTAGCATTTCCCAGAATGTGGACTAGATAATTCGACCACAAACCTTGTTTCTGAGCCTTTCACTCTCTGGCTTATTGACCCAAAAGTTTTTCATCTGTTCTTTGGGGGCTACTGAGAATTCTGATATTTTCTCCATCTGTTTTTTGAAATTTCCCTTGTGAGCACTCGGCATGTTTCCCTGTTCCTTCCAGATGACCCTCTCTTGCTGTTCCCACTGGGTGTCATAAACTCCATGACTCCTTCCAAGAAACGTTAAGGTGAGTTGCGCTTTATTTATTGTGCTGAGTAATGCCATTAACACGTTCCAAATTGATCCATCAAAGAAGTCAGCCTGGAGAGCCTGCTCAGTGAGCAACTTCAGGTCAAATATTTAGGTGGGGCACTGCCACTCACCTGAGCACTCTGTGAAGTTGTTATTGAAGTGTATCACCCAAAATACCCCTTTGGACTCTGCTGGAGTTGTTGGTTTATTCCATGAAGTCAACCAGCTGCTTCTTTTAGAGTACCCCTCTGAAATGTGAGCATGGGACAGGGAAATGGTTGTCCCACTGGATCATTCATCTGGAAGAGACATTATTAATAAAGGGTGATAGACTTCACATTGATTTGGGATGAAGGGATGTCTATTTTATAGGTGGTTTGTTTTCTCATATTTTGAGCCCAGTGCTGAGCCCCTGAGCACAGCCTGGTAGAAGCTGAATCTTGCTTTAGGGGAAGTGCACAATGTTGACACTTCCAATGGCTGCAATCTCTTCGTCTGAGGGAAACAGGAGCAGATAATTCCTTGTGATATATTAGAAATACGAAAGCTGCTGTCTGGAGCTTCTCAATAATTGCATATTTGTCCTCCAGCTGTCTATGGGGGACAAGAGACAACTATTTGTTTCCTAAAACCCCAAAGAGGTGAATTTAACAAAAAGTTATACTAAACCTATTTCTCCCTACATATTTTGCTATGTGGCTTCACTGAAACTGTGTTGTTCCTCTTGATCCTGTTTTCTTCTAGCTGTGCATCTGCCTTGGTCTGCACATACCATAATGTTTTGTGATCTGCCCTTGGGGAGAGTGGGGAGCAACCCTAACAGGACTCCCAGCCACAGGAGTGCTGGGCAAGCTGGAAGCCTGGCACACGGGGGAGAATGGGAAGAACAAGTCCATAGAATGACAGTGTTCCTGGTTACCAGGGAAACAATCCTAAATTGGAGCTTTTTTTTTTTTCAATCAGAATATTTGTTTTCATTTGAAATATTTTGATAAGGGGTTTAGGTTTTGATTTTAAAATAATAATTTTGATGGGAATGTCTGCTTTAAAATTCTTACCTTTAAAAAAAATCAGTATTTATAACATAAAGATTTCATTTAGAAAAAATACGGTGAGCTAAGTCATCATCATCTTTTCATAAACACCTGACCTTGTACATAACGTTGTAGAAATACAGAGATTGTTGATGGGGCTGGAGGGACTTAGAAGGGTCCACTGGTACAGAACAGGATCAACCACACCTGAATTTCTCCCAACGGGTATTTGTTTAACATGCTTGCAGGGAAGCTCCCATTGTGGAGATTTCTCAGTCATCTTAGGTGATCTTACAGCTTCAATCTAATCTTTGTCACAATTTTAAAACAGTTAAACACAAATGTTGACTTTACTCTGCAAAGCAATCTTTTGCATGTTTGCAGACCATTATGTATCCCCATCCTCTTCCAAATACAGTAATGTCAACATAACTTTCTTGGTCAGAGGTCTATAAATCCATGACCTTTCGTGCTTGTTCTCTTCACGCTCTGTATCTTTCTGGAAGCGTCATGCCCACGGCTCACATGAATGGTTTTATCCCAGCATGCACATTTCTGATTACAGAAAGGATCCTACTTTTTAAGCAATATCTGCATCTTTTCCTTTGAGCTGAACAGATATCTCACTATATCCAAAACTGTGTGTTTAAACATATTTTACCCTTCATGCCTATATAACAACAATATTTTGACAATGTAATTCGTCAGTAGCATCCTCCTGTTAAGAGCTATCATCTATAATCTGAAGAAGTGATACAAATCTTAAGTACTCATAACCCTCATGACTTGTTCATCGAAGATGATCTTACGTAGCCTTCACACCTGCCATTTCTCTGGCATTTTCCTCCACAGTATCCATTTGATGCTCATTAGGTTTTCAAGTTATTTTCCCAGCTTTTTAACTATGTGTGCAATCTTGTATTCTAAATAGGGTTGTTTATGCCCCATGTGTTTCAGTGAGTATTTTGGTAACAGTACACAAGCAGGCGATATATTTGTCCTACACATCTTTGTCCCAGCATTCTGCAGTTCCTTCCCACTCGTGCCTGAAAATTGGAGTACACTGTTTTTTTCCTTCATCTCATCATTGTTGTTGTATTTTTTTTACCCTCTAGCATTTTTAGAACATAACATATTTTCATGTAAGTAGTGTTAATTATGTAACAGTAATTTATCTCAGATAAGATCTTTTATTTTTGTTTCAATTTGGCAATTAGAATGCAGAAAATTTCAGGCTTTGAACCCTGCATTTTATGTCAAGTTGTCTGCCCACAACTGATGAGTATAAGTATCTTATTTGCTTCAGAAAAGGAAGTGAAAAAAGTACCATCTGCAAATTTATTGGGAATTTAAATATCTTGGAGGTATGGCTGAAGAAATAGATCATGGAGTAGTCAAAGAGTTGCTCTGTAATAGTGACCACAGTGATTCCGCATCCTAAGAACCATTATCAAAGGGCATCAAGGATAAATGTAGGTACTGCTTCAGACACATCAGGTTAAAGCAGCTGGCCAGTGTCTGATGGACAGAGAACTTACTGGCAGGGAACCTAAATGAATCTTTTTTGCCCAGGGATGACAATTTACTGGGGTTTTTTGAAGAGGTCAGCAAAGGGAAAGCCAATACATACAGGCTACCTGGATGTCTAAAAACTATTTATAATGCTTTTGCGAGAACTGAATAATGGTTTGAGAAGAGGAGGGGCTGTTACGTGAATTAAAATAGCTTAAAAATGTGTAAAATAGCAGAGTAAATGCTACCTGTCACAGTGGACTGCTTACGGGGTTATGTAGAAATGTGAATGGCAAGTCTCACAGTTGAATACTACACAGATCTGTTTTGACCTCTGATCTTATAACCATTCCTGTGTTCTAATTTAGTCAGTGCACCATGTGCTTGATCCAGGACTCTTGACTGAATGGTAAGTCTTACCTCATATGTCCTAAATAGCTTGTTTCCACATGAACTCCTTTAATGTGACTTCATCTAGACAGTGTTTGTTAGGGAACCAAAACCGGTGAGGACTCAGTGCTCTACTGCTTCATTAGGAAGCTCAATTTCTAACTTCAGTATCAATTATGGCAGACAATGTAGTGCTGGGTACACAGAAAAAATTGATCCAGCATTTCCTGGCTTCCTTCCCACAAATCTGGATGTTGATATTGTGTCATCTTTAGGACATGGATATTGTATTATCTCTAGATCTTACTGTGGTGGTACAGAGCAAGCACACTAGGTTTCCCAGTAATGCTGGGATGATCTGTAGTGCTCTGCTTTATTCTTTTAATCTTATGGAAATCATCTCTCGATATTCATCTATCTGTCACCATCCCCCGGGATACCTCAGTGACAGAATTATCACAATCACAGACCCTGATTTAGGAATTCTTTCCGTGTTGGTAGAGCACCGTAAGTCCCATTTCTCTATGAACTGCCATGGCACTGCTGTGCTATGGAGGATGTTACTCACTGTACTGTATCTATTGCTGGCAGATTTGACTGTCCTCATCAAACCAATCAGCTGACAAATAGAATGTATTGCCTTGAACGTCAGAGTAGATTTTTCTAACTAGGTCTAGCTACTGAGCATATGCAGGAGCCAGAATAGCAGTTGCCCGCCTTGATTTCATCCTCCTCCTCTGACAAAGCTAAACTAGCTGATGCTCCCTACCCAGTATGATCTTTCAGGCCTTTTAGCATCCTCTATTCAAATAACTTCTAACTCTCATAAAGAGAAGTTGTAGCTTCTTCAAGCCTGCTGGGTGGGGATGATGAAGAGGAATTACCCAGGGTGGATAGACCCTTGCACATATATGACTTAATGGATATCATGCATTACTAAGAAATATAACCTCTAGATATCTTCTAATATGTACCTTTCTGACCTTGAACAACCACAGAACAGCATTCTCATGACACTCTAGGCTGTACATCCAGAAGGGAGTATACCTTCATCAGTGCCCACTAAAGCAGAGTCTTTTGAACTGTTACTTTGAAATGTTAGCATTACTGGCTCTCTGCTGATCTGCAGCAGAGCTCCTTGGTGTACAGAAGGTCCTAATGACACAAAGTCCTATTGACCATCACTGCTGCACCCAGCCAGTGGCAGATCTAGCTCAGCATGGCCAAGTTTTGTTTTGGGACCTGAGTGACTTGGAGAGGGGAACACTTCCCAGTGATACACAGTGCTGAGGGACATGAGAGCACTGTAGTACTGTGAGTAATGCACCTATTGGGTGTGTTTTCGTCATACAGCCAGGTTGAAATCAGTCACCAGATTTGGGCTGAGGGAAGAGTATTTCTACAGCAGGTACCAACACCTGTCTCTGCTTCCTATAGTTTTGTCCTCTTCTGCAGCATGGTGCATGGTCCATTTCCCAAGGACTGTATGTTCCAAACCCTGTCCACTGTATCCACCTATATTAAGTGGCCAAATAACAGTTATCAGCATTACTAATCTAAGATCACCCACGCAGTTTCACCTACAAATGCCCATGAATCACAGTGAACCACCCCCCACCCCCAACAGGCTGTGTCATTAATTTATCCTGTATTTGTAATTTTTAATGGTCCAGTCTTGAAGCTTTTAATCTTTGATGCAAAAGCTTAAATTGGGTTTTAAGAGCTGGTTTGTGATTAGAGATGTCTAGGGCTGGGGGGAAGGTAAAGGAGAAATATGTATTTCTTTCCTTACTCGCCTTTCATATACCATGGCAGTGACTGTAGAAAGCTGGTCCTGATGACCCAGCTACAATGTTCCAATTCACTTTTTCCTCTCCCTTGAAGGACTGTAGCTCTTCAGCAAAAGGTAAATAACCCTTTTTCCTCTGACCCAGAAATACTTATATGAGTCATAATGTTCTAAATGTGCCTGTTGGTGTAAAACTACATGCTGATGTGAAATCCTTCTTTGGCTTTGAAGGTTGTTTCAGAGCAAAGTGGATTATAGTTCTTCACAAATGTTTTACTTTATTGTCCTTAGAACTGGGGATGAAGGGACCTATATGTGATTTTATTAACACAGAGCAAATATCTGACTGTTTACTTCCCTTCTCGTAACTGCACCCTGGCGAGGAAAGGAAGGGGAGATGAGGAAAGGAGACTGCAGAGATTTAAGCAATTCTGACAAGGACAGAAAAGAAATCAGTGCTTCTAGAGAGTCTCTGTCTCCTAAATTTCTCTGTAGTGCCTACTGGACCATCTGTAATCCCCACTGAGCAGGATCTTCAGAACTATTGGAGAGGTCACCGAGACTTGAAGTCTTTTATAATTTGTCTTCCTGCACCAAAGAGATTCCCCTCAAGTACCTTAATGTTATTCAGAATAAGGTTATTCTGACCCAGTTAAGCAAAGGGAACTCACCTTCTAATGAACTCAGGTGGACACAACACCATAGCTAAAACTTATCTTAAAACTTCAAGTTCCTTGAAACAAACTCCTTTGTGAGTGGAATTAGAGTAGGAGAGAAGGGGGCAGACCAAACGGAACAATTGCTGGGAATATGAAAATTATATAGGGCCAATAATGTGTTTATCATAAAGAAGAGCTGGCTAAAAGCTGTAGGAGGACAGTGACAGCTTGCCAGGTTTTCTTGTGGTTTTTTTATCACTATTTTAAAGTTTCAGAAAAATTATCTGTTCTATAGAAATAATACTTTGAGATACTTTTAAAATATATGGTAGTCAGAATAGCCTCTTGCAACTCTAGAGGTGTTTCTCATTCTGTCTCTGGAGAAACTGTGACCTTGCAGGTCTCAGGTGAAACCCCTGTAAATACAAACAGTCTGCCTAATGTGGACTTTACAGCAGTTTGGGATATGCTTAGCTAGTTTTGTCAGCCTGGATCTGAACCTTGAGTGACTACAGGAGGGAAGGAAGGGAGTAAGGACACCAAATGGCACTACCATAATTATTCAGGAGGTATTTAAGGCAGTGCCATGGATTCCATATTGCCTTGTGCTCCCCTTTGTAAGCAAAGCCATGAAGACATTCCTCATCCTGCTGCAGATCTAAACTGGAGTTATGGGTGCGGGTAAGCAAAGTGTGAGACAATCCTCAGTGCACCAAAAAGTTAGGATTAAAGGAGCAATTGGATCATGACAGACCTCAAAAATTGCAGGCAACCATGTTAACATACATGAAGGTTTTAAAGATCTATATGTGCCTCTTTCTCCTGTATTGAAATCCACATCACGGGCTGTAAAGGACTGTGAGAAACTTAAGAGCAATAGCAAAGGGTGTGAAACTGAAACTGTACTATGTTTCTGAATAAGAACAAGAAAGAGACAATTCTGCTGATGTCCAAGGACCCTGTGATAGCCAGTAATCTCCACTGGAGAAACTCACCGATGGCTTCTGGGAAGCAGATTATCGTCTAGAGTACAGAGATGGAGGGGAACCAGCAGCATGCCTCCCAGAGAAGTTCCCTCCACATTCAAATATGGTTGTCAGCATGAAATTTGGGTCTGTGCATGGATACTTTGACTATGAACCAGCTTTAGCAGTTGGGAAGAGAGCGGTACAGGATGTTAATGATCTGCTACAGGCATGAAGCAGAGATGAGGAGATCCTGCTTCCTAATTCTTGTGCTGATTTTTTAGAATGGTGAATTGAAGAAGAAAAGAGAAAACCTGATCACAGAGAGCCTTGAATTGTGCTTACACCTGACGGTGAAGGGATTTGGGTTTGCTATGGAGAAATGATCATTAGAAAAGATGTTTTTGAGCCAAGATCAAACAGAAGGGCTGTAAGCAGCAAGAGCAGTGTGAATTTTTTTTTCCTTAAAACTGTTTTTGTGCATACTGTAACTGCTGTACATTGGTGCCATCTACTGCCTGGCCTGGGGCTGTCCCTGCCTGCATCTCTGAGGGAGTCACCAGAGTTAGGTGTAGCAGAAGTGCAACACAGGTAGGAATTCTCTGTTTATACTTCTGTTGATGCATAAAATTAAAAATTGTAACTACCTGTCCTGATGAAAGCAGCACTGATGTAAGAGAACAGCTGTTAACCATTGATGCATCTCATTTGCCTTGGAGGCAGGACAGAAACATGGGAGAGCATCCCTTTGGCCTGAAGGAAAGAAGGAATCTGCTGGATTCCTTAACTGTGTCTGTGCTCTGGCATGATAAGTCTCATCTGACCCCATACAGATGCCTACAGCAGTGAGATACTCTGGAAAACAGGGGAGGAGATCCTGCAGCTTTTGCAATGCTGAAGGTATATGGCTGCTTCCCTGGAGTCAAAGCAGAGGTTCATGTGGCATCCATGCCAGGAGACTGGTACCAGAGCATCACCCCCAGCTCACATCCTGCAGCCGCTGTGATTGTCACCATGAGCAGGCCACTGTGCACTTCTGAAACTCCTCTTTGCATGCCAGGGCTTCTCTGTAGTCCATTTCTCTCTTGTAATGTCATTACTGTAGCCCACCCATAAAACTTTCATGATGATCTATTAAGCTGCTGTTCACAGTTGCTGTAAAACTTATACAGGTAGGGGGTGTCTCTGTCAGCTGGTCTGAGCTGTACAGCACAGCTCACATCATCACAGCTAACTCAGCTGAGGCTACTCCAGAACACTTTGTCTGTAGGGAAGGTGGGAGAATGATGTTCAAATGTGAAGGAGGTTTTGGTTGTACATAGGGTTATGCTATCAGGGGACTGAATAATGAAGCAGCTCCTCACATATGTCTGATCCTTAAGTATTACCACAGAAATTGTGAAACCGCTATGAATCTAGAAAAACTATTCATATTAAATTTTAGTAATCTGCATGTATCTTGAGTTGACCTATAGGATCCTTATTAAGAGCCTATATGCTGCCTCACATTTAGCAGCAGTGGTGTTTTCAGTGAGCAGTGGCATCTGACAAAAAATCCAAAAATTCTGACAAGGGCAGAGAGAAGCAAAAAGAGAAGTTAAAAGTTTCCAGGACAAGAGGGGTCTGACCTAAGAGAATGGAAATGCAGTAGAGTATGCTTTGTGCCTTGTATGCTCAGAAAATCTTAAAGAGGAACACTTAATAAACTTCAAGGATGAAGTCTTTATATCACATATTGGTTATGTCATTTACTGTCCAAAGAAGAGTCTGAGACAATGGGAGTGTACGATTGACAGTCAAATGACTTAAGACACCCAGGTGTGCATTGCAGCATCCAAATCCTTAGGAATTGCTCAGGCTGGTAACAGTGCTCCCTTCAGGTGGGACAGCCACAGGGATCAGGAGCAGGACCTGGCATCCTGCTCTGGTAGAACAGGAACAGGGTTAATGTTCCTCTCAGTCCAAGGCATTTATTCTTATGGGGCATCAAACCAGTTATTTATGGGTCCTTAGCACCACTGTGGTTAAGAGTTTCATCAACACACTGTGCCCTCTTTGTGAGCATGCTCTCCTCCTTTTACAGGCAACAGCAGCCAAAATCCTGAATCCCAGGTTTGTGACCAGCCACCAAGTCAGTGCCCAGGTGGCGAGAGCAGAGCCATCAGCAGCAGAAAAATGCCATCTTCCAATAGACCTGTCCAGAGGAAAAGGGGGAAGAGTACTTGAAGACGGACACGGTGTTTGCCTGACTCACAGTTTAAGGTGAAGTTTCATTTAATAATGACACAGGTCTCTCTGTTTGCTTTGTGACAGAGATTGTCTCAAATATTTTCAATCTGTGGGTAAATGCTGACTTTTCTAACATGTCATTCTGGAGCCTTGTTTGATCATTATGTTTACAAGGTAATCTCATAACCAAAGACTCCTTTAAGTGCTTATGGAGTGCTTGAGTTCAAAAGGATCTGTCTTAGTTTCCTCTGCTTCAAATGAAGATCAATACCCATCATAAATATCCCAAAGCCAATTCCTATCCCAGGATAAAAACTTTTGTAGGTAAGAATGTATATATTTCTTATTATGGAAATTGTAATTTAAAACCACACAAATAAAAGGGGTCTAATTCTCTTCTTTAGAAGTTATGGAAAACTGTCATTCTTAATAATTCAGTTTTATATAAACTGAACATAAACTCTTTCTGAGAACATGAGAAAAAAGAATGAACATTTTCTCAGGGCTGCAAATCAGTGGAGACTGCCTTTCAGGAGAAGAAACTTGAGTTTCCCACTGGGAGCTGATCCCATATATGACTTTTAGGAAGACCAGCCATGGCCACCAACAGATACACTGTCAGAGCCAAACATAAGCCTTTGGGGGAACGTGATCTGACAAGCAGCTGCCACTACTGAAAACTTTCTTTGTAGACCCTGACATCTGGCTTCTTCAGCTGCCAAGGCCTCCTCCAAGGTGCCGCAGGAGACACATCGCTGCAGCAGGTAGGAAACTGGGAGGACAAAGATCACAATTTGATGTGACTGGGAAGTAGGAGATGAGCTTGGCTGGATGTAAGGCACTAATTTGTAAGCCCTTTGTGGCACCTTTTATTTTCTACAGGTTTGCTCATGAGTTTGCAGTTCTATTTGCATAAATTATTGTAGTAGAAGAAGGGAAAGGGGAAAGAAAGGAATGGGGAGGGTCACACAAGAACTTTCAGTCTATGTTTATATATTCAAAAGGTTGATATAATTTGAGGTGGCTTCAAACCAGAGCTCCAAATTCAGTACCTTGCTATATCTGAAAAGGATGTGTGTGCCAGTATTACAGGTGTCAGCAGAATGAAATTAGATGGGGCAAATGCATTAGTGGTGAAGGTTGCCAAGGTGGTGGTCTCTTGAGCCACCCTGAATGTTGTGACTGGAGACTCCCGAGCTCAACATGGCAGTGTTCTGGTCCATGTCTGGAGCTCAGCTCCCTGCCAGTCTGCAGTGGTTTCATTTGACACACAGACCATCAGCACTTCAGTCATTTATAAGGTGTGGGGAAGACCAAGCTGAGGCTTTTTCAGATAGTGAGTAAGTCAAGATCTCATTTCAGGAGGGGTTACTTGAGACCTGAATGGCAAAACAGGGTGACGGGAAGTTCATGTTGCTGTGCTAGGTGTGACTGCAACGTCACAGTGAGAACAAGGTGTTTGTTTTCCCTGGCTTGCAAACTACTGCCTGTAAGGGGAAGGAGAAAAAGACCAAGATGAGTCACTCGTTGAAACAGGATTTCTTACTCCTTCCTCTGAAGTGTCTGTTCCCAGTGTGGGAGACAGGCTAGGTCACTGGTTTCAGAGAGGAAACTACTTTGAGCTGAGTCTTGGCAGTGTGCAAAGATCAGTTTTCCAAAAAGGTTTAAATGGTTCTTTGCTTTATAACAATTTTTGCATTTAATTGACTGAACTGCTTTGTTCAAAACTTGGCTCCTACCTAGACCTGAGTGAGGCGGAAAAGTAATTGCCTGACTTTAAATACTCCCCTGTTTATAATCCAAACATTGCAGCATGGAACCATTGCATGAGAACTAGGAAGTAAACCTGACTACAAGCCAGCTCCTCACAAATGTGAAACAAATGTCAGCCTTTCATTATCCAAGACAATTAAAGCCAACAGCTTCAGAGGTTTTTAACTTATCTCATAGAAGGATAGGGGTATTCTTGCAATGCAGAAGATAATATTTACTGTCAATACTTTATAATGGTGAAATCATAGAATGGTTTGGGATGGAAAGGGACCTCAAAGATCATCTAGTTTCAAACCCCATGCCTTGGAGAGGGACACCTTCCTCTAGACTGGTTTCCTCAGGGCCACATCCCATCTGGCCTTGAACACTTCCACAGATGGGGAATCCACAACTTGTCTGGGCAACATGTGCCAGTGTCTTATGACACTCAGAGTGAGGAATTTTTTCTTCCTTGTATCTAAGCTGAACCTGCCCTGTTTCAGTTTAACACCAGTGCCCCTTGTCCTATCACTCCATGACCTTGTAAAACATCTTGCTCCAGCTTTCTTGTAGGCCTCCTTCAGTTACTGGAAGGCTAGTATAAGCTTATGGGTCATCAGCAAACATATTTTATATCCAGTATACAGAATTATTGCCAGGAGTTATGAAAGGTTAAACAGTACCTTTTAATATCTACCACGAGATGGCAGAGTTGGACTTAGAACAATTACATTTTTGTGTAAACTATTAACTCCAGAACTTCAGACTAAAAAAAGTCTTTGTGTCCCTAGAAAAACAAACAAACAAGAGCCAGTCATTAAAAGAAACATCTTCCCATGGCATGGAATTGCACATCTGTAAAAAACTAATAGTAGCAGACAAACTAATCAGATCTGACTAGACCTAAAGTCAGACAATGAAATGTGGGCTCCCTCCTGAATACCCTGGCCACAGTGGAGGGAATTACCTGGATAGTGGTGTGTAAGAGAATTGAAGAGTGATTTAGTGGTGCCTCTTTTTTTTCCAGGATCAGGAAAAAAGGAAAAAGCTAGCCAGCAGCCACTGAAGGTTAATTCCAAAGATGCCAGAAATGCACATGATACAAACAGCCAGAGCTACCAATAAACTTCCACAAATACATTTACCATAAAGAAAAAGTTTCTCACTTCTTGAGAAGTGCTGACCCTTACAGATTGTCTCTCCCAAGCAGCTCCCTCCAGAAATAATGTCTTCCTACAGCTCCAGTTCTGTCTCCCACACAAAAATGTTGCTGTATTCAGGGGTATCCTGAGAATCAGATTTCCTGTTCTTCAAAATGGTGGCTTGTTCCCCAGGATGCTAATCACCAACAGAATGATACAGAATCCTGTGGGGGATTTGGTTCTGTACACATATCTCAGGACTGCTCTGAAATTATGTGCAGTCTCCCTTAGCTGTGTGAAATTTTGTTGTTGGGTAGCTAGTAGAAGGTGACTTGGGCTATACTCAGTTATCACATCAATGGGTGGCTTGGGCTATGCTCAGTTATCACATCGATGGGGTCCTACATGGTGAATTTTAACAATGTTCTGTCTGCTTCTGTTTTAAATATACAAGAGCGCACATACACAAGTAATGTTATGAGCATCATATATGGTATGAACAAATGTTATGTATACATGTTATACATTTATGGCCAGATGCACCGACGTTGGGAGGTTAAAATGCCAGCTGAGGGTTACTTATCCATGGAGAGCCTTGCCTGTGCATCTCCCACTTTTCTAAAATAGGTCGCTCCACTCTTGCCAGGTTTCAGAAAGTTTTTTTTAGCCATCTCAGTGCCTGGTTAAGGTGCGAGTTTCACTTTCCCACTAGGTGGCAGATTGTCATAGTTGAAATCCTCGTTCTGGTCCGTTAATTGAGCATCGTCCACTTGCCAGCTTTGTAGTTGAACTGTTTCATGTACAAAGAATACACTGAAACCAGAGAAGATATAGTAATGTGCTCTTCACCAATTTTTTAGAATTCAACAAGTTCGTTTACTTATTGATGGACCTTACCTGAGCTCAGTCTGACATTTCAGTACCTACACAGCAGGACACATGGTTCCTGAGAGATGACGTGCATACATCAGATGCACTTTGCATCTCCACAGGTCCTACACAGCTCCTCCAAGGCTCTGCAGGAAGGAGCGTGTTGGCCAAGCCATTCTCGTGCAGGTCTAAGACATGTGGCTCTTTGGGATTTCTGGACACAGGGCATTTCAAAAAGCCAAGCACTATGGCAAAAAAATGATTTTTTTCCTCTGAACATACTTTCAATTGAATGTACTTTTAATATGTATTGAACTCTCCTGGTAACTCTCCTGGTTCCATATTCCAGAGTTTTTCAGTGCTCTTTTCTCGTGCAAGTGATGAGCTCCTTTCATTTGGGCAGGTCCAGGACTTCAAAAAGTCCCAGCAATAAGATCTGCAGTCCTGATGCTCCTGTGCTTGCATGAGGTTCTCCAGGTTCCACTTCTGGCTTCAAAATTCAAAGCAAACTCTGCTATAACTACCAGATTGTTCTTGTTTCATTCAAACTCATAAATTGTTACAGATCCCTGGAAAGATAAGCTTGACTCACAGGACACTTCAGCTGGGTCCAGATTTTCTCTCCTGGAATTTGTTATTTATAACCTTAAGAAATTCTGCTGGGGCTTGTGCTAGCATCATTCACTGAGTTTAGTGGATTTTTTTTCCTGCTTTACTTTGATGCAACATTGGTGACAGTTGGTCCTGGACTTCTCCCCTACCAGTGACTAAGTTTGCTATCATGCTCTCCTGGCTCTGCAGTCTGTGCTGAGGAAGTAGATGAGCTGTTTAAGTGCCAAGGTCTCTCCAGATAAAACTGGAGCACAGATTTCCCGAACAGTATTGGGGATTTTAGGTCCATTAGCCACAAAGCAGCCACTGGCACCTGAAATTTCACTTCTGAAGGAACATGTGTGAGCTTTGCACACAAAGGCAAATAACAAATTACACTTCTGGATGTGTTAATTTTGTCATGGGCTGTTGCTTCAGCAGTGGGGGCCTTTTAACAATCCCAGAGAAGTGTGATGTACTCACGCCTCTGTATCTGTTTTCCTAACTCTAGAGCAAGTCTTTCAAACTTCCAATTGAGAGGCTCAGTGCTTCCTAATAGGTTTTCAAAGGCGTGGAGCAATCTCCCACTTTCCTGTGACCTAGGTAAGGACCTTGGCATTTTACAGAGTTTATTGGAGCCTGTTACAGCTGGACTGGCCTGTTGTACTGTGGCAGCATCAAACACATAAAGTTCACACAGTCTCTTTTTGAGAAGGGGAATGAGCCCCCAAACTGGCTATATGCTGGATGCTGGTGATCTCACTTCTTCACACATCTAATTTGAATTAGTTCTGTTGTGATGGATTAGCACTGATTGGACACAATGATCAGAACAATTCTGGTGCCCCATGCTGCTGGGAGCTTCCTTACCCGTGTTACATGGTAATATTTTCCATGCATTTTGCAGATGTCAAGTTGCCAAAGCAATTCTCTGGGTTTGTTTATTCTTTCTCTGCCCTGGGATCCTACTAGTTTGTCAGTGTAAAAGGTGGATTTGCAGATCCATCTCTAGGGGAGGGTTTGGCTCTTCAGGGAGCTGTACAAGTCCAGCAAATACAGCCGTGTGGAAATACTTCATTTCCCCCAGATGTAGCCTTCCTTCAGGCTCCCAGCCTGCTTCAAGCCCATTCCCGTTTGAGTCCATCTGCAATTTGCTGCAAGTCTTTTTTTGCCAAGTATTTTTTGACTGCATGCAAACAGAAGGTCCCTAGAAACTATCTGAATTGATCTAATGGAAATCTGAAGACTGTGGCAATGAAAAGCCCAGTTATATGCCAGTGACAGGTTTTCTGTGCATAAAAAGCTTGTGACTAAAAGTCCAATACTTTATAGACTGTAGAAGTGGGAGCTTTATATCATTTCCAGCTCACTAATAGTGTTGCCAACTCTCATGATTTTATCATGAGTCTCATGATATTCTTCTTAAAAGCTTAGTTTCTGGAGTCAGGCAATTACATGAGAATCTTTTTCTCTCTCTCTTTTTTTAACATTCTTTTCTTAGCAGCAAGTTTCTAGCCCTGATGCTTCCAGGGGGAAAAAAAAAGAGGAAAGAAGAAAAAAAAAAAAAAAAGAGAGAAAGCTTTGAAAGATGACCAATGTTTGTCCTGAAGACTCAAAACCACCAAGAACGCAAACCAAAAGAGGTACATAGATATTACCCTTTGCTTGATGCTTTTTAATCTTGTGGGCTTTTTTAAAGCCAGCCTTATGTCGAACTCATGATTTTTGAATGCCTGGGATTGGCAACTCTGTTTTGACAGATCTAATGCCTATGTGTAGCACTGGAAGTCCTGTTGTGATATTTATTTTTAGAAAAGCTATTTTAGCTCATTTGGCACATTCCTTATAGCTTCGTCTACCTTGTGTAGTTAGACTCATGGGGCCAGATCCTTTGCTGAAGCAAATTAGAGCAAGACCCGTGATATAAACCATCTGGAGATCTATCTCATGGTACAGTCATCTGGCTTTACTGGCAAAGGGATATAAAATATAGTCCCAATAATATTTTTAAAAACTCCATAAACTGTGCCTAAAATAGTTTTCTGTCATTCTGGAGCAGATGTGGTATATACAGAGACACAGGATGGAAAGCTTCAGAGGATTTTCTTGCTGCTTGTGCAAGTACATCCCCATAGCTCACTCCATCAGATCTGCCTCTCACGGGTTTTTTACTCTCCCTGTGCACTGCACCACAACTGAGCTGCTGCTCAAGCATGTCTGTGCTGGATGCTGTAAAATCGTCTTCACAAATGTGATTTCCATACAGGGAGATACCTACTGTGCTTCCTCCTCTTCAAAACCTTTTACCCATTGCAGTGGAACCATGTAGCTTAGCATGAATGAAGGAGCCCCTCAGAGAGTAGCTCACACAGAAATTTCTTTGTGCTGGTCTCCCAAAACCCTGTGAGGTCAGAGAAGGTCAGTGCTGCTCTGGAGCTGGATACCTCGAGGACCACAGAGGAGCTGGAGGAAGCAGTCTTGGTGACTCAGCTGATGGCAATCCTCCTGCTGGGTCAGCATTGAGACGATGCCCAGCATGACGTGCGAAGGCAGTGTTTGCTTGGACATCCATCAGATAAAGCGCAAGGTGGGGTCTCTGACCGTTTTTTTCCAAAAGATCTTATGAACCATTTTGTAGGAACAAAAATTGGCATATAATTTCAGGAGACTGAAGTGGTCAAAGAAATGTGACAGCTAATTCAAACCTAGGAGAATGGATTTAAAGAAAAAAAAAAGCGACTCATTTCCAGCCCTTCTTCCAAATGTTCTGCAGTAGAAGTCCCCACAGCACTATGCAGACCTCCTGAATGTTACTAAACCATTCCCCTTTGTTGGCAGTGCTTCATGAGGCTGAGCTCCCCTTGCTGAGCTGTTACCACTGTTGACTGGAGTTGTTTAAAACTCCTCTTTGACTTCAGTTTCTGTGACTGTAGTGTTGGTTCTGCACTAGAAGCGTGTGAGCCTCTCTCCTACTATTCAGTGATTCCAGTGAAAATCACTGAGAAAATGAAACATCAATGCTCTGAGTCTCTGCTGTACCTTCTGCTCAGCTGTCTCTAGTTGCTTTGTGCAAGCTGAGTGTTTTACAGCTTACAGGAGCTCTTTTCAAAGGTGGTGGTGGGAAGGCGGCCACAGCTCATCAGCTTGGTTGCAAATTGTGCAATCCCCGAACCACACTTGTGGCTGGAGCTCTTTGCTCCCAGGAAAGCATTGTATCCAGGATGGCCCATTTCCTCAGGGACTGTACCCCATGCAAGGCCCAGGGCTCTCTGTGGTGTTCTGAACTGCTGGGTTTGTTTGGTGTGGGCTTTCTCGTGGTTCTGCTTGCGTCACTCCTAGATTGAGTTATTCTGCTACAATAGAGTTTGAGCTTTCTACCTTTTGACTACAGGGTGTGCACTGTCTCAAGTTACATCAGCTCTAACCTTTTTCTGGGTTTGCTTTGTGTTTTTCTCTGGACTCATCCAGGGCGTGATTAAATAACTTTGTCCTGGGCAGTTAACTCTTTGGAAAAGCTGGAGAAAAAGGACATTGGCCTAGAGGGCATTTGGAAAGAAATTGAGCTGGGCTGTGCCTAACACCCCTGGGAGAGTGCAGGTGGTGTTACCCCATGTTGGTGGAAAGTGCTGTGCTGTAATGCTTTGTAGATTCACTCTCTTTCTGTCACAGTCTTCAAAACAAAAGTGTCACACACTTCAGACGCCAGCTGTGATGTTCTGTGAAAGCCGAGGAAAAGGCTGGGCAAGGACAATCCTTCTGGGTGTATCTGATTACTTTTACCACGATTTATTCTTCTGTGGTCAGAAGGGGAAAATGTAATTTAGTGGTGTAAGAAAATGTTGGCTGGGTTAAGTGTGTTCATTTCAGAATACTGCTGTTTTCAGACACTTTGAGGGGAGTATGTTGAGAGAAGTCTCAGGATGTGAGAAACTGTTGGGCTGCACCAGGATCCCATGAGTTACCAGCCCAGTTCTGGGGGACCCTACTGCTGCTTAGGGGTGCTGCAACCAAATGACAGATGGATTTTAAACAGTATTCTTTCTGATATTTGGAATATATTCATAAACTGGGACTACTGGGCCGTATTCAGCATTTGTCAACATCTTTAGATGATCTTTGAAGTTGTTCTTTGTATTGGTTACAACCTGCATGGTCAGTACAGATGTGTTCATGCCATAAGCTCCTGGCTGGGGGAAGCTTGGCTCTCCTTGGGGCTGCCTGGGTCAGTCATTCTCACCATGTTACATTTAGTGTTTAGGCTATGCCGTATCAGCTCTGCCAGGTGGAACTGAGAAATTTGCAGTGATACAAGAAGATTAATTGTCGTATTAAGAGGTCATATTATCAAAGAACCAGATTTACCCCACATTTTTGTATCAACATAATATAATGGGGGTTTTCCCTCCATGTTTCATGCTAAATAATTATTTGATTGCTAATTCTGAGGAAATCAAAGATTAATAAACTACACATTAGTTGCATAACCTTTCTTCTTGTGTGTAAAATTGCTACTACAGTATATTTTCTACGATTTGTTCTCTCCAAATTCTGGAAGTCTTTAGGGATATAATTTATTTTGCCTTGGTTTATTTATTAGTATAAATGGATTTATTTTGCCTTGGTTTGTTTATTAGTATAAATGTTGTAATTTTCATTCTGTGTTGAAAAACTTTATTTTAATCCATGCATCAGGAAAAATGGATTGAAATGAATGGAGGTTAGGATGTGGTAGAAATTAATTTCAGACTTTTGGTGGAAGTTTATATGGTCCTTGCCAGTCACCTTCTGCTGATGCCATTGTTCTGTAAATATATTAACAGATCTAAATTGTCTTGGATAATTAAATAGCTAATGCACTTAAGAGAAAGACACTTAACATTGCAGTGTGGTTCCAATGTATAGAAGTTGCACGTTTATCTTGTGTATGGTTATGTGTATATATTACCTTCCACTGAGGACTTTATCCCATCTGCTTAACCCATGAGACGTGCAGAGATCACCTCCTGTGTGTAATGCCAGCAGGGTCTAGGCTCTGTTTTAGAAAAGTGTAGGATGTTTCTGGAAAAAAGAAATCATATTAGTACTACAGAGCTCCCTTTCTATGCATATTATCCTAAAAACTAGTAACACAGAGAGAGAAGTGCTTTAATTCTGTGGAAAGGTTTGATGCTGTGTGCGTTTCAATGGAAATAACTTTAGTCTCTGTGGATGTGTAACTTTATAGCATCCGTTCCCTAAGTATATGTAAAACATATTCTGCCAGTAAACCACTTCTTGTGTAGTCAATATGCATATTTATTGGCAAAACATATGCACACTGTCATCTGTCGAATGTTTTACATGTTACCCAATTTCAAATTAATAGAATAAAACAACTGCATTAGGCTGCAATACATTGGTAAAAAATATTTATTCTCTCCTCATCAGAGGAAGCTCTGGAGCTCACGAGTGATTGTGGTTCCTAACACCAAGCCCAATTAAATAGGGTTTACAATCTTGCCACGGTGGCAGTTTGGGTTGTGTTCCTTCCATGCAGAGCACAAAGTAACACATTAAGTTCAGCAGCAAATCCAGAGAAAAGGGGTATCCAAGCATTAATCATTCATTGCAATGCTTCATGAAAGAAATCACGGTGAAAACAAAAGCAGGAAACTCAACTATTCTGAGAAGCACTTTGAGATAGCACTAGTTTCAGCTGCCAGGTATTTGCACTATCAATCAAAATATATTTATTTATCCATTGAATCATATATTAAAACTCCCAGCTATGCAGAATAAGAGTCAGAAGAGAAATATTGAATGTATACATACAAAAATACTGAAGCCTACACTTTCTAGAAATAATACATAAATGTCATTTGCTGACAGAAAAACAGATTGTTGTAAAAGGAACTCCAGCAATGACCTGACATCAGAATCACAATTTCCTGTGTCACAGGTTAGTGAGAAATTGCTTCTTTACAGCCTAACAATTCAAGGAATAATGACCTAACATTGTTCCACTGTGAATTGGGGCCAAGATATATATTTTTGCAGGTAGCAACAAATAAGAACAAACCTTTCAAAGAACTAGAATGCATAAATCCTAAAGAACACCAGAGAATTCACCAGTTTTGACATAAGCAATCTATAAACAATATAACCAATTTGAAATATATTAGGTACGATTGCAAATGTTCCTTGTCTCTTCAGTAAAACCAGACTGGACCTCTATGGGCAGTACATAGGAGGGCTATCATTTAGGGATTTGGGGTCCTTCTGATTCCAGATGTTTGTGTCACTCATTTATTCAACAAATGTAATGGAAATTCACGTTGGCTTGATAGAGTTTTCAGACACCTCATGCTGTTCAGCGAGCAGTTTCATATATCTGTGTCCACATTCTTTGCTCATCATCGTAAGATGTTAGTCGAGATTTACAGTAAAGGATGGGTATTTTGGATGCTTGACTTAAGATAACTCACAGACAACTCATTTTCTAAGAAGGCAGGCTACCTCTGGAAATCTGAGTACTAAAAATTAGAGCCCTTTCCAAAACTCTTAGTATTTATACGACTTTGGCTGTTGTTCTGCAAACCCTGAAGGTGTTATCTAGAGAAAGGGGTCCTCAGTACACAGGAACTCTGAGAAGTCAATGATATGGTTATATTCTTATTTGTAATCCTTTTGCTCCTTTACAGCCTCTGGAAACTAGGACTAGCACAACAGTTCATGCTTTTGCTGAAATGCCATCTAGAAGATTCGTAATTCCTCCAAAAGACTTAGAAAAAGTGATTTACAAAAGTAAATAAGATGAGATAATTTTGAATGCTTTATATACAGTTAAAGTCAGAGCAAAATAAAGCGGACTGAGCTCTGGCAAAAGATTTCTTTGTAAGACAGCATTATCTGGTAGCCTGAATTTGGGTCTATGAATTGGGATTTCCTTTCCAGCTGTATCAGGGATTCTTTATCTGGCCTTGGATTAGATAAGCATTAAAGATCCTAATTAATGCTTATGGAACTATAAAGTTTAAATGGATAAAGTTTTTTGGCTGGGGGAAAGCACAAACTTTTATTACAGATGCTGGCCACAGTAGATAATATTTTAGCAGTCCAACATCAGGGCAAATCAGTGCAAATAATTAATTTGTGTATATATACACTGTGCACATGCAATATGGTGTAACATGTACATCACCAGGTATACATTTTTTACTGACAAGGATTTCTACTTTTCTGCAAAACCTAACAAATTTTCTCTTCCTGGAGTAGAATGAAAAGACTTCTTGTTGGCTTTCCCTCATGCAATGTAACTATAGCTTCCAACAAATCTCATTGACTTCATATCAATGTCTGAGTTTTGCATTCTGTTCATTGCCAATTCCAGCTGTTTGCAGCTCTTCACACAATGCCATTTACAGGTATCCCAGTTATTATGCTGTACACTCCTGTCCCTGCTCTCTTTTCCACACTGTAAGGAGACAACAGATTTCAAGTAACCAAATCAACCCCGGGCAAGAAAATTATTGTCTGGGTCCTCATCAAATCAAGCACTTTGCTGGGGACAGATGAAGCCCAAAGGAGCCCTGCAAGGCTGCTGTGCTGCCCTGCTCCCTTCTCAACCCCGCAGGCAGGCAGAGCCCTGTAGCCCATCTCCTGGCTGGCAGAGGGGGCTGCAGTTAGAGGGACAGGGAGAAGAGCAATAAAGAATGACAAACTGCAAAGGATTATGAGAAAAGACCATTCCTCAGAAGCTGCAAATTTTGTTTTCACGTCTATGCCAAAGAGCAGCGCTTCTGCAGGGTCACTTGTTTTCCTTTCCCCACAAGAGCACAATGTACTGCTGCTTTTCTACAACTGGAAACACTGTGAGAGGCATAACTAATCCCTGAGCTTTTCATATTAAACTTTCTGTAGTTTGAGCTTGGAGTTGCCAGTCTTAGAGCAAACTGTGCTTCTTTTTTCAGACCTGAGTGAGAAAGGACCTCTCACGATGTGACAACAGGCTGGGTCTGGGAAGAGCAGCCACAAGTACAACACTTCTTGAAAACCACACAGACATGACAGGTTCTGGGCACTTTGAAGATGCTTCTGTCCTTCTGCTAAGACAGGTAAGGGTGGAGTGTGTATCCCTAGTTCGTGGTGAATGTCTGTTCAAATGGTTTGCTTACTGTTTTACGAGCAGTAATTTCAGTTTATATTGTCACGTGAATAAGGTCTTGTTTTAGCAGTTCATTTCAGTTTGAAGTTGAATAAGATCTTGCATGCTGTCTGAAATAACAGGCAGGCTTCCAGCTGAGTTTTGCAGCAAATAAAAGTACCACCTTCTTTGCTGATGTAGCATAGAAGTATCATTTCATAATCACGGAAAACCCTTAGAAGAGTTTATGGCATTATTTCAATATTCATGATCCAATATAGATTAAACCTGGCAAAAATCGATCCTTCCAATGCAGAAAAAAAACTCCCAACCTTCAAACCCAACCCAACCCAAAACCAACCAACCAACCAAAACCAAAGCATCAACTATCAGGAAATTAGCATTGAAGTTATAATTTAAATATACTTTAGAGAGAGGAAAAATAAAATACAGCTTAATCAAAATGTAGAATGCAGGAAGATGGCACCTGCCTCAAGAAACTTAACACTAAACAAGCACTAAACAAGAGACAACACATACATGGAGGCAGATAGGAATCAGAGCTGCATATCATCTCAATGAGTATTGTCTCATTGTCTACCCACACTTACAATCTCCCCCAGGTAACAGGGCGACTTCAAAAAAAGAAAGGAATTTACTGTGCCAAAAAATCGTTCCCATTCTCTTAGCAAAATTCTGAGCCAGCATTGCACATGACATTGTTAATTCATTAAATATCCTTGTGATTAATTATATTCGATAGATACGAGGTGCATTCAGGTTCAGTGCAACTTCATTGACCCCAGAGCTGGTACAGCTGTTTAAATCAGGGCAGAACTGATCATGTACTACTTCCCACTTGGACTTAAACCAGACATCATAAAGATACGAGTTGCATGAAACATGGTTTTAGGCTTCTATCTCTAAATGATCATCCCATATGTAATTATTTGCTACATTCTAAAAGAGAAGCATATTTAAATGTGATTTTTTTTTTCTGGTAGCTCTACCTGTGAGTATCCTTTGGAACACTCAAATGGGCCTTTTAATTTATTGTAAGGACTTATGAAGATTTATAGAAATAAATTCTACAGACACGAACAGAACAAAATGGAGTATTCCCCATTGGTTTTTCAACAATTTTATTTTAAGATATACTTTAATAAAGAATTACAGTCCTCATTCAGAACTGTATCAAACATTTTAACAGCCACATTTGTGCCTTTTGAGGCTAGTCTAACTTCCAGATTCTTTCCATTGACCTAACAGAATTGGGACAGATCCCGGATTAGCAATCCTGGACCTAGTGGTATGTCAATCTTTTATCATTGTGAGAGGGGTTTTTTAAAAATTGTGATTAAAAAACTCTCTTTCCTTAGTCCTGAACATTTTGGAATGTATCTTCTATATCCACATGATCGTGCTCCAGCAAGATATAGTAAGTGCACGTTGTCATATATCTTTATATCCCTACTTGGTTTCATCCCTATCAAGTTGTACAAGAGCAGGAGGGAAGACCAGAGGGAAGGTTTGCACTTTGACCCGTTGTTCATATTTTGGTTCTTTTATGTGTACCAAATGTCAGTCATTCTGTCGTCTATTTAATCTCGGACACCTATGGAAGATTAAGAGAGGGCAGTTCAATGAGCAGAGCAGGAGAGGGAAGGATAGATGAGCTACAGCAGGCAGATAATGTAAAAGCCGACTCAAAGTTCTCAAAAAACTCCAGCCGTCGCCAGCCGTCATCCTTCAGACAAAAAGGAGGAGTTTCCATTCAGGCTTAAAAATCTCCATCTTCTAAAGGATTGGCATGTGTGAATTGTAAAAGGGGAAACTGTCCTTCTTTACATAACTCTGAATTAATCCTTTAATTCTTCCTTCTTTTGATTTTAAATATGTTTGTGGCCAACAGTCTGGATGTACACAGGTTTAAAACTGTGCAGCAAGAATTTAGAATGTACCTAGTGCTAATGTTTTGCCAACTTGTCTTTTTGATCCATCCAAAACCCCCTTATTCTAACCTATCTCCCAAGCTGCCAGGTCATCTTTCCCCAGTAAAGTAACCTGGGAATAAAAGTGGGCTTTGTTTTTTGGAGATCAAAGACTTTTCTTGATCCTACTTTTGGTAACCAAAGCCCCTTCTCCCTTGCATGGTGCTCATCAGTGGTAGGTGCAATGAAACTCCTCTCAGCACAAAATTATCCACTTAGATGGGGTAAGGTTGTGCTGCTCTGCCAGCGCGGACTCCATGTGTAACATGGAGAGAGGAGGGAATTTGTTTGGATAAAACAGTGAGTGCATATTAATGCTAGACTTTGAAGGGAAAAAAAAAAGTTGCAATATTGGTAGTTGGCAAAATAACCTATTGCCTCACAGTCCTCCCCAGGCTATCTGAGTGGAATAAATGGGATTTGGGAGTGCATGGGGAGCCAGTTGTCACCCTCAAACACCAGCCTTCTAATGCCATCTTAAAAAAAAAGAAAAGAAAAAAGAAA
This sequence comes from Pardalotus punctatus, assembly GCA_013400915.1. Taxonomy (NCBI): domain Eukaryota; kingdom Metazoa; phylum Chordata; class Aves; order Passeriformes; family Pardalotidae; genus Pardalotus; species Pardalotus punctatus. The sequence goes on along the minus strand of VZTX01004902.1, from coordinate 201,032 downwards.
AAAATATTTAAAATAAGTATGTGTGCAAATTTTCAGACAGAAGGCACCCAAAATGGTAGCTGATTTTTAGGATTTAAATTGTAGTTTGGAGTGGTCCAGCCAGGTTGCTTTGCACAGGCTAGAAGAAGAAGGTTTCTGAGTGGTTTGTGCTCATTTTCCACTTGCCCAGACCTGGGCTGCGTGTCGGGCAAATCCACTGGCAAATGTTAAAACTGCCCAAGGGACTGAAAGTGAAGCTGGGGGCTGATGTGGCATGCGGTTGCCATGGTACTGGCCATAATCCTGCCGGAGTCAGATACCCTGATGATATGGCGAGTTTGAGCTTGCTCTGGGGTACAGCGCAGTGACCCTTCCCCATAGCATCTGGTTGTGTTTTAAACTTTTGATATATTCCATAGCCAAAGAAATCAAAACAAATCAAATAACAAGCCCAGCCTGGCCAAAATCCAAGTTCAGGCTGCTGCGTTTCTCACTGGTACTATTGTTGAATGTAGATTAGAGCAAAAGCAAAGATTTTCGGGGTGGGAACAGGACACTTTTTGGAGATTCTTTCTCCCCTCCTCGTAGCCGCGGTCCCAAAACACGAGGATTAAACAAGATTATCGTGCTCCGATGAGGTTGCTTATCGCGTTTAGGGAACAGTCTTTGATGAATGCTTTTCTCCCCCTAGACGTTCGGGTAAAGCTGCCCGTGTGTGGGGATGTTCCGCGGAGCTCTGCGGCCTCCAGCCCTGCTGGGGCGGGGGCTTGAAAAGTCGCGCAAACTCGCGGGGAAAAAGCAACAACCAAAGTTGGAGGAAAACCACCCCCAGCTCGATCCCCGCCTCTGCGGGAGTGAATCTGCACAGGCCAAACTTCTGCTGTTTGGGGAGGCGGGGGGCGGCTTTCCCCGAGGAAGGGGGATTTGTGTGGGTTCGTTGCAGATGCGCTCCAGCTGAGCGGGGTGCGCGGGGGCTCCCGGCGCTCCCGAGCGGCGCGGCGGGGCCGGGCTGGCGGAGCGGATCCCACCGCGCCCCAAGGAAAGCCCGCACCCAAAATGGTGCGGTTCGCCGAGGCGAGGGGGCGATCCGGGATGAAAGGGGCCGGGGGGAGGAGAGAGAAGATCCGGAGCGGTACGCCGCTCCCGCGCCGAAAGGGTGGGAAGGTTTAGAGTTCCCTTTTTTCTTAAAGGGCGGGTGGAAAACAGACCCTAGAGCCAGTTTTCCTCTTGTGTCAGGGCTTGAAAGGGCTCCAGCGTCTTCCTGCAGGCTGCTCAACTTCATCCATGGTGTGTGTATGCATGTGTGTGTATATCTCGTGTATATATAAAGTGCGGGTAGGTGTGCGCCCCGTGTCCCGCCGGCGGCCTGGGCGGACGGGCGGCAGGACCTGCCCCGCAGCGCCCCGCACCTCCGCACGCCGCCCCCGGCCCGCCGCAGCCCTCCCTCCCCGCCCGCCTCCGCGGAGCTGCTCCGCGGCTGCAGCCGGGAGAACACCGCGCCGCCGCCGGGATCCGCGGCAGCTTTTGGCGAGGAGCGGAGCGGAGCGGGGGAGAGGCACAAAAGGGAAGGACGGAGGGAAAGTCCCTCCCACGCCCCCCTCCCCCAAGTTTATGATGGGGGTCCGGAGGAGCAGTGCTGCTCCGCGNAAAGAAAAAAGAAAAAAATATTTAAAATAAGTATGTGTGCAAATTTTCAGACAGAAGGCACCCAAAATGGTAGCTGATTTTTAGGATTTAAATTGTAGTTTGGAGTGGTCCAGCCAGGTTGCTTTGCACAGGCTAGAAGAAGAAGGTTTCTGAGTGGTTTGTGCTCATTTTCCACTTGCCCAGACCTGGGCTGCGTGTCGGGCAAATCCACTGGCAAATGTTAAAACTGCCCAAGGGACTGAAAGTGAAGCTGGGGGCTGATGTGGCATGCGGTTGCCATGGTACTGGCCATAATCCTGCCGGAGTCAGATACCCTGATGATATGGCGAGTTTGAGCTTGCTCTGGGGTACAGCGCAGTGACCCTTCCCCATAGCATCTGGTTGTGTTTTAAACTTTTGATATATTCCATAGCCAAAGAAATCAAAACAAATCAAATAACAAGCCCAGCCTGGCCAAAATCCAAGTTCAGGCTGCTGCGTTTCTCACTGGTACTATTGTTGAATGTAGATTAGAGCAAAAGCAAAGATTTTCGGGGTGGGAACAGGACACTTTTTGGAGATTCTTTCTCCCCTCCTCGTAGCCGCGGTCCCAAAACACGAGGATTAAACAAGATTATCGTGCTCCGATGAGGTTGCTTATCGCGTTTAGGGAACAGTCTTTGATGAATGCTTTTCTCCCCCTAGACGTTCGGGTAAAGCTGCCTGTGTGTGGGGATGTTCCGCGGAGCTCTGCGGCCTCCAGCCCTGCTGGGGCGGGGGCTTGAAAAGTCGCGCAAACTCGCGGGGAAAAAGCAACAACCAAAGTTGGAGGAAAACCACCCCCAGCTCGATCCCCGCCTCTGCGGGAGTGAATCTGCACAGGCCAAACTTCTGCTGTTTGGGGAGGCGGGGGGCGGCTTTCCCCGAGGAAGGGGGATTTGTGTGGGTTCGTTGCAGATGCGCTCCAGCTGAGCGGGGTGCGCGGGGGCTCCCGGCGCTCCCGAGCGGCGCGGCGGGGCCGGGCTGGCGGAGCGGATCCCACCGCGCCCCAAGGAAAGCCCGCACCCAAAATGGTGCGGTTCGCCGAGGCGAGGGGGCGATCCGGGATGAAAGGGGCCGGGGGGAGGAGAGAGAAGATCCGGAGCGGTACGCCGCTCCCGCGCCGAAAGGGTGGGAAGGTTTAGAGTTCCCTTTTTTCTTAAAGGGCGGGTGGAAAACAGACCCTAGAGCCAGTTTTCCTCTTGTGTCAGGGCTTGAAAGGGCTCCAGCGTCTTCCTGCAGGCTGCTCAACTTCATCCATGGTGTGTGTATGCATGTGTGTGTATATCTCGTGTATATATAAAGTGCGGGTAGGTGTGCGCCCCGTGTCCCGCCGGCGGCCTGGGCGGACGGGCGGCAGGACCTGCCCCGCAGCGCCCCGCACCTCCGCACGCCGCCCCCGGCCCGCCGCAGCCCTCCCTCCCCGCCCGCCTCCGCGGAGCTGCTCCGCGGCTGCAGCCGGGAGAACACCGCGCCGCCGCCGGGATCCGCGGCAGCTNTGCTGCTCCGCGGCAACGGCTCGTCTGCTGAAAACTTGCTGCTCCGCTTTTTGGGTAAAGTTGATGCTTATTGTGTCTTTTCATTGTGCTTTTTATTTATTTTTTTTCCCCCTCTTCTCCTGCTTTCGTCGGAGCTGCCCTGCGCCGGTGGGGGGTGTGTGTAAGGGAGGGTACAAATTTGCTGAGGTTCTCTCCTCGCAGCGGGTGCCTGAGGGGGGCCCGTCCCGTGTGTCCCCCCCACCTCGCAGGTGAGCGGCGAGGATGCGGCCGCGCGTGTGTCCGGTGTGTGCCCCCTTTCCCTGTCCAGAGCCCTCCGGGACCGTGCCTCAATGGCCATTGTTTTTCCCGGGGGCTGCAGTGACAGTCCCAGCCCCGGGCCGCTGCCGGGACCGCCTTGCCCCGGGTCCCGGAGGACGGCAGGGCTCCCCAAAGCCAGCATTGAGTTTGTATTTTTTTCGGAAGAAAAATGAAGTTGCCCCCTCTCTTCCTTGTCATCCCCCCATCCGGGAGGGGCAATCTTTCGACAAGTATATTTGCTGAGGAATTTAAAAAATTCCCTGCTGCAACTTGATCCCTGTGTGATGAGGAGCGGCTTGGAGAGACCCGGACTCCAATCCTATTAAGGACTTAGAGAGTTGAGAGTTTTTCTCCCGGACTCGGTGGCTTTAAAACAATCAGGGAGGAGGGGAGGGAGATGGGCTCATCTAGATGCCTTTTCTGCCTCAAGTGATTGCCATCATTTCCTGGGAAACCTGACTTTTCCAGCGCGGGGGCTTAGGGTGATTTATCGGTGGTCCTGCTGCCGGCTTTTCCGAGGTTTACGGGCTTATTTATTTATTTATTCATTTAGCTAACCTGCAGCCTGGGCTTCAAAACTTCCCGGGCCGGGGCGCGGGCGCGGTGCGGTGCGCGCAGAGTGGTGTTCCCTCCGCGAGCCCGGGGCCCGGCTCGGACCCACGGTACATGGCCCGGGGGACCAAATGTCCAGACTTGAGAGTCACCGCCGCCCGGGCCAGTGAAACTTGTGTGTTCCTATAGCTGCCCTCGCATTTCATATTGCTCCAGGTGCTGGAAAACTTCGTGTGTACAGAAATTAGCATTTTATTGGCGTATCATGTTTATATTTTTACAGTCACAGATAAAGGCAGTAGTTGTAAAACCTTGTCCACCTTCTGCCAATCCCTCTTATTTTTTCCCCTTTCTGTTTCTTTTCTTTTTTTTTTTTTTTTTTTTTTTTTTTTTTTTTTTTGCAACTGAGGCACTTGGGATGCACAGGAATTTGGGAATTTGAAAGTAAGCGTTTAACTAGCATGTGCATAAAACAGCATTTAAACAAATATTGTATTGGCATGTACTGTGGAGTTGGTGCCAAAAAAGTTAAGTAAATAAGCCATGAAATTCAAAATACACACAAGTGGAATAGACTGATTTGTTATAAAACTTGCAGATTTTATCTGTTTGTTCTAGCTACCTTGCTTTAAGAAAAACTTTGGGGATCTTTTTGGGTTTGGTTTGGTTTTGGGGTTTTTTGGGTTTTTTTTAGTTATAAACCTGATACAGAACTTCATTAGAAAAGAAACTACATTTACCTGGAAAACAGGATCTTGCTAAATAATTAAATAAATTTTTTTGCTGCTGGGATGTTTGAAATGCATGATAATTGCTGCATACAGCAGCTACTGTTGGTGAATTGGTTTGGTTCAACTTTTCTGATGGGTGGATATGGTAATTTGTATTTTGGCTGGAATGTCAGGAAATGTTGACACCTGTCAAACTTTGAATTGCAATAAAAATGTCATATTGAATGTTATTGCAAAACTGACAACTTTTAAGAAACGAATGAAATTCATTATGGCTTTTCCACTATAAACAACTGTTGGAAATTTGTCATTTGATTGAAAGCATGACCTATCTGTAGCACTGAAAAGTGCCTGATTCACTGAAGATGAACTTGTTAATCTATGGGTATGTGTATATCCAACCTCTGGTGTGTGTTTGTGAGAGAGCTGATCTTTAAAGCAAGTTGAGGTAAGATTCACTTCATCTTGAATGTTGTTATTGCTTAAAGTATGTGACTTTGAAGTGCCCAGAAATGCAACTGCTGTTCTTCAAAGGAAAACAGATCTCGAGGACTGTTTCCAACTTCCTTTCAATGTCTTTCTTTTTTTTCCCCAGTGTGTCAAAGGGGATGTATACAGATGGACAAATACTGTTTGTGTTAGGTCATTCAATTAGAGAAAAATTAGAGCCATAGAAGAATTTGAACTAGATGCATATGTCAATATAAATCTAGCATAATTTCATTGAAGCTGCTCCAGGTTATACTTGGATAAAAGAGAACAGAACTTGACCTCAGACATCCAGTACATAGCAGCTTGCATTCCCAAATGTCACACTGAAGGCACATTTAGAAAAGGCGGCCTTCTGGCTGCATATATATTATAAGCAGTATTTTTGTCATTGTTTTGAAAACCAGTTTAAACTTTTATGACAAAGAACCATTTTTGATTACACTTTCTGTGATTCTGATGATCTTACAGGTTTATACCACAACTTCCCTTTCAGTGGCACAGTTGTATAGAAGCTGCACAGGCACTGGGGCTGTGTGATCAGCTGTACACAGACGGGGTTATGTGATCGCTACAGTGTTGCATGTCTTGAAAATATGTTTTTCATGATCCAGATACTTTATTTCTATTGAGAGCATTTGAATTTTTCTAGTGATTTTTTTTCAGTTCTCTGGCCCCATCTTTTTCTTTCTTTTTATTGTTTAAGGGTAGAATAGAACATATGACCTAACAGCAGTTGCATTATTCTCATTCTCGTTTGCGAGTACGGGGGACACTTGGTTAACTGTCTGCCCTGTTTTTGGTGGCCTACTGTAAACCAGTTGTTTGCCCTGTAGTCTGAAAGGTACACAGATACTTCATGCTTTTGTACTCTGAGAAGTGCTCTGTTCATAGTGAGGTTTCCAGTGCAGATTAGTGAAGGCAGTGGATTCAGTAAGCAGTCACCAAAATCTGTATGTATTTGTGGAGCAAACACCTATCTATTGCCCCATCACAAAGCCTCCACTTAATAATCTGGCCAAGGATTTCAAGGCAGTGAGTTTTTTCAAAGAAGCTACTTAGGAACATTAGATGTGACTATAGCATCAAACTAATTAGTTGCCACTCCATTTCTGTGAAGCTTCTAAGGCTTTATAGAAATGCAATATTTGCACTTCTCACTTGCTGCTAAGGCATTGAGGTTAAGCGGGTTCTGCTTTTTGTCTGCCTTCTTACTGATGAGAAAGATTCCAGGGCATTGTTCGAGAGCTGCACAACCCCCTTATGTACCTGGGTAAATATTTTAAACAGTTGCACATTTGGACAACTTGCCACAAAGCATTAAGTGGTATTTAGGGTTTGCTTCAGCTCTGTTGCCAGGACCCTTTTAAAGAAAACCAAAACAACAGGAGGTATTTGGGAATTAATTAATACAACACTAAATAAAATAACAGCAAAGAATGAATCCTCGTGTGAATGACAGCAAGAAGGCATTGTGTTAGGAGGCAGATGATACATGAGTGCTTGTGCATATTTACATATATGTACACACATTTTTGTGTATGCATGGATATGCACAATTCTCGACCTCTGTATACACCAGATCACATATATAATGCATCTTCTAGAAGCAAACTAATGTTTGGTGTAAAAGTAATGAGAATTGCATCTTGCATGGCAGTCTTGATAGTTCAAGAGGCAAAATTGCATGTTTCCCTTGTGAACAAGTGACTGGAATGGAAATAGTGGGTAATCTGGTCAAATTTTCTACAGACCAGTTCCATTTGGGAGTAAATACATGTTAGATGTGTGTAGTCCAGGAGAGGTCACAGAACTTTTGTTCATTCACTCTTGGCAACTGTAAAAACCACACCCCATACCCTTTAACTTCTTGTAAACAAAATGAACCCAAATACACTAAAGCTGAAATGTGTTGCACAAAGGGAACAGGAAAGTTGTCCTTTAATTCAGAAGATCAGAGCTGTAAAAATTGTTTGGGATTTGTGAATATTCAGTAGTACAGAAAAAGAGGCCTTGGTGCCTGGAAGTGGACACCCAAATTAGAAAAAAAATTGAAAATAGGCTCCCTTGGGCTCCCATTGTAATGAGTGGAAATGTTTCTGATACTGTCATGGGCATGACTGCCCAAATATATTAGTCACTGGTGAATCTTTTCTCATAGTTTCACAATTATTTGCGATTGGCTGTCACCTTTCTGCAATTATAAATATTCCAAGAGGAAACAATACAAATTAGAACTGTAGGTACCAGGACCTTTGTACTGGATGTATTTCTTTTTACTTTCTAAGTGTTCTTTTTCATATGAAAAGAGTCTTGCAGCTTTATCCTTATTCAAGTCCTTTCTTTTTGTATCTGCTGGGGAGAAAACCATTAATTTTGAGGAATGGTGAGAGTAAGCCTTAAGCTGTCTTTGACATTTTAGTTTAACTTGAATAGGTTATTTTTTTTTTTTTTTAAGAAAACAAGTTGGTGGGAAGTGTGTTTTAACTGTGAGGGCCCGATTTTGACCATTAGCATAAGAAAAAAAGTTTTAGTGCATTTACTATTGTATTGAATGGAGAGTTCCAACAGTCAGGGAAAAGAAAGTAAAAGGCTGTAAAGAAATGATGGTCTATTCAGATTATTCAGCAGCCCAGAGCTCTGGTCATCTGCCTCTGAAATCTGTGATCGGGATATCACTTTTATCTTCCTGTGCCTTTCTCTCGCCTTTTTCACATGTTCACTTTTGTCAAGGTTTATTGATCACGTTTTCTTCTCTGCAAATCTGTGGAAAATTTAATGAACCAAAAACAACTGATAAATAAAAGGAACTTTTTATTCATTAGCCACTAGATTGAATTCTGTTCTATAGTCACTACCCTCTTGCCTCCCATGTGCCTCATTGTGTCACTCCTGCAGCAGTTACAGTATGTACAGTGGGGATGGCCACATTATTAATTCTCTTCCAGGGAGAAGTTTGTTTAAAGTTGTGAACTCGTGGCAGCCCCAGCTCTGCTCCTTGGCTTTTCTCTGCCTTCCTGACATTTGGATTCTTGACTGTGGTGCTTCTGTCACTAAATACCTTTAAGTGTGTATTCCGCAGAGCATTTACCTCTTCAAGAATTAAATGTATTTGCTGCCTAGCAATTAAATCCAAATTTAAATGATTGCAGATTAGTAATAGTTATTTACAGTCCTGATTGTTTTGGTGCTGTGATCCTTGTTCATTACACATCTGCTTTGCCGTGGTGCTGCCCCAGAGCGCTTTGTGATGCAAATGCTTTTGTTAACTTACAAATAGTTTCAGTATCTAGATCACCTCAGGTGACATATTTAAGTCGCTTCTTTTTTCCCAGATGGACTTAAAAAGCTGTAATTAAATGTGGCTTCCAGTATGATTAAGCTTTGCTAACATTTTCCGTGGAACGATTTACTTGAACTCTGGCACTTTCTGAACCTGTCACTGGAAGATTTTTCAATAAATGCCCCTTTTAACATTAATTTCATTTCATTTAGTGCAGCTTGTAAGTGTAGGGAAATGAGTTAAAATTAAGCATATATCTGCCTGAGAGATTTCTTGGGTGTTTCTTGATTCGGAAGAACTTTACTGCTCCCCTATGTTAAATGCTAAGTCTAAATCCCTGGGGAAGGAGAAAACCAGAGAGTTCTGTAGAATAGTCCCAAATGCTCTCCAAATGAATAGGGACATCAATCCTGATACTTCTGAGGGATGAGCTAAAAGCCACGAAAGGGACTCTGGACTTGAACTTGTAATTTCAGCTACAGTGATGGCATCTCTGTGACTGCATCTGTTTTTCTGTGTGTGGAGTGACTCTTCGTTCTGCAGGAGTATAAACCTGCAAGCTTAAACTACCTGTAAATGTAGAGAGAGGACTTTGTGCCCAGCAGAATGGACCCTGCTGGGTGTATCTGGGCTTCTGTTACGGGGCGGGGGAGTAATAAAAAGTCTTCTATCCCCTGTGAAATGTAGTATTTTAGTGTAGATAACTCACTCAGATGAAACTAGTGAAATCTCTCCAGAGGAAGACACCTTCTCTGGGATGCTCCGCTGCCCAGCGGAAGGCAGTGTGGGTCCAGCCCCTCAGAGATGAGCACCCTGTGGTCACAGTCCCTCACCCCTGCCATGAGGTGGCAAATACCCCCAGCAGGGAACCGGCTGGTACTTCGCAGAATCTGCAAGGGATGGTCAGCTGCACCACTATATCAGCTTAGTTCCTGCAACAGCAGTGGAAAAACTTCTGTGTTACAAATGCAGTTCAGAAGAGCGGAGATGCTGTAGTATTACTGTGCTGTGGCTCATATTCATCACTAGGAGCTTTAAATCTCCAGTCTCTGGAAGTTAAATCCTGTTTTGTTTGAATGTCTTGTATATTTAGTGATTGTATTCTATTCAAGTAAGCGGATCACCTGGAAATTGTTTAGCACTGCATTAAGCAGTTTGATTCTGTCACTAAAATTCATTCAAAACTCCTCGAAAACATCTCACCATTTAAAATTTTCTTTTCAGCTTGGAAAGTGGCATTCCTAGCTAGAATCAGTATATTGCTCCCCTCTATGCTGACCTGTGGAGCTTTGTTAGAGTCCTTTTATCACACCGTCTTTAAAAAGCAAGGTCTGTTGATTGCAGCAGTGTTAAAAGAGCATCAGTTCCCCACACCAAGATCGCTTCTTTTCAGAGCAATCCTCAGCAATGCCCCTTTGTGCGGTGGACAATGCAATAAGTCAGACAGGACTTTCTGAGCCACCTCTATAAGGAACTGTAAGGGCTGCTGAAGTACACTTGTGTTAAGTTGAATTGATTGAAATTTAATGGCTGTTAGTAGCTATGAATGGTAATGATTTTCTAGAGTATCTTCACCATGCTTGACATTAATAACTGGAGAGTGTGTATGTGTGATGTTAGTATGTTATTCATTTTTAAAGATGCTTTCTCCCAGCCCTCTTTCCCATAATTTAGTTGTTTTGATGCTTCAGAAAAAAAATCTTGGGCTTCGAAGAGCACGTACATCTTGTCAACATAATTTTGTGCTCAAGATTTTTATTTTTTCCAATTCTAACATAAATCAGACTACAATATAGTGAGAGTGATGAATTTGTTTTACATGCCATCATGAATTAATGTTATGCAAATAAAAGCTTTACAGGTGCCATGATTTACTTAATAATTTCAAGTTCTAATATTTAAGCTCATTCATTATGTTTGAGTTTAAAAAAAAAGCAACAGAGCATGTTCATATTTTAAAATGTGAAATGTGAGATTTGTGTGCATTTGCTGTGTGTAGTTGCTGTGTAAGCACATTTGATGGCTAAGAAAGAATCAATCGGTGTTTGTATTCGGCATCCTATGCCTGTAGATGTTACAGAGACATTTCAAAGAGAATAATCAAATATTTGTATGTAAGGAGGAGGAAGGTGGTGGTAAAATATCCTTCATGGATACAAAGAAGCAGAAAACTGCCAAAGGAAAGTTTTTTTGTCTTCGAAATTTGAGCAGGGCAGCAGGATTTTGCTATGCAAAGTGGCCTTTATTTCATCCTGAGCAGTTTGCTCCCAGACCCACCGCCTTCGCCACATGGTGAGGATGAGCCAAGGCGCTGGTGAGAGCTGTAGGCATCCTGGGTCAAAGGTGAAAGTGAATGGGATCGCAGGGTTTTCAGGCTTTGATATAATTTTTAGTGTGCTTCCCAAAGGCTAAGGACAAGGAGGAAAAAGTTTGACACGTAAATACATCTTGAATCTCTGAAGATAAGAATAGATTTTGACTTTATTTCTCAAAAATTGAGGTCACAGTGGTCTGATGACAGGCTGAAAGCCCATCACTCAATTTTTTTTCTGTTTCTTACTTTTCTTTATTTTTTTTTTCCCAAATGAACAGACAGATTCTTATTTTTGATACATTGCTGTCACTAACTCAATGTGTACATATTCAGGTTTTGAAGTTTGTGCCCTCAGGATCAAGGTTTAGCACCAGCATTCAGGCCTCCCTGACCAAGTAATTTTACTGATAATGCCACAAAAGAATCAAACCTCTTAAATTTGGTAACAGTGAATTAAAAGTGAATCTTTACAAAATGTGTTTGCTCCCTGCAACAGGACCACATGTTTCTGTGATTGCTACAGTTCGTAGTTGTGGGAGTAGGCTTGAGAATTGCTCTGTGACCTCTACAAGCCCAGGGGACCATTGCCCTGGGAGCAGAGTGGTACTTGGCTTTTAGTAATTTTGACAACTTCTCCTTTTGCTCTGTGTTCTTGAGGAACTCAGGAGAAAATCATTCGGATGTGCCATTCAAGCCAAGGATTTAGCTGGGTGTTAAAGGGCCATTTGGGAAGTGGCACACACTGTATGTACCGTGATCAAGTTAATTATGTTGCTTTGGCAACCTCAGCTTTGGAATTTCCTGGCTAGGACTCGTTGATGGAGTCATATTCCAATATCTGGCGTCATCAACACTAAAATCTCCTACAAAACCAGGTCAGTTTTGTAAAAAAGTAGCAGAAAAAAGAGATGGAGCATTTTTCTGAGTGTTAACAATTCATTGTTTTACAGGCTTTGTGTTGAAGTAAGTTTCTGTTTAGAATTTTAAAGTATAATTCCATTGTAGGAAATACAGTAGCAATATAATTGCTTTTCCAGTGGATTCCAAGTGATTGTTTTAGAATTCCTTTTGTGGAGAATTTCATCATTTTGAGGTATGGTTTCAATTCACAATAAGTCAGATTTGGAAATCTTAAATTTCTTTGTAACTACAGTAACTGTGTTCTTAACTTCGCTCTTTGCTTCTGAGATCTGTGATGGAACACAGGGCTAAGCACAGCCCATGTGTTACTGAACCATGTCCATGGCCACTTTTTTCATCTTTGATTTATTGTGTGTGTTTTTGGGGTCTTTCCCCCATTTTTTTCAGAGAAAAGGGAATGAGGGGGGAAATATTGTGCATATTGAGGTTGAATTATCTCAGAAAAGCTTGTACCTGTTTACAGACCCTGCTGCAGCACTCTAAAACTCCATTTCCTATTTGAGAAAATGTTTCTACTTTTGCATTTTACTCCAAGGCCTCTGGCAGGGCTTGCTAAAATTTAAACTATGCATTGGACTTCTTCTGAGAAATTCACTGGTGCTGGAGGTGAGTTCATCCCTCTGGGATAAAGCACATGGGGAAAGTGGGCAGTGAAAGGCAGGTCTGGATCTGTGTCGAGGGGATGGGGATGAAATGGGACAGTGCTGGCCACCCCTGGAGGTTGCACCATTCTGGAGGTGGAGCAGAGGAGGAGTGTGCAAAGTGAGGGATCCTTCTATTCTCCATTCCAGAGGGCATTTCCAAGGTGCAGATGTCAGGGGGATCTTTGCCAATGCATTTGTTTCTTTTAATCTCTTCTGAGGGTAGAGAGACACCCAAAAGCCAGACTCCATCCAAGCTGGTGAAGGTGGGAGATGAGATGGGCTTTCTTGGTAGAGAGGAACTCACTGCCTATGAGCTGGTGTTGCTTTCTGCTGCCCATTCTGGGCTGGCCCGTTTCTGGTCGCTGTGGGTTCCTCTGCACCAGCTGGTGGCTTGCCAGGAAGGCACTGCCTGGGATTAGGCTGGAAACTTTTAGTGTGTTGGGTGCAGTCAGGTGATGACGTGCTCCTGCTGTCAGGCTGAAGGAAGGAGGCACAACGAAACTTGTGACCCCTAACTTTGGTCATTTTGATGTCTTCCTCCTTTGCTGTTGAAGATACAATTTTGCAGCCTAAGGGGACCTTCTGCCATCACCCCACTCCCTCCTCCTGTCACTGCATGTGGAATATCTAGTGTATTCATGGGATTTACCAGAATCGGATCTCCAGTGAAGCGTTGGACCCTCTGGTGGAAGTGAAGAAGGCAACCACTCAGGACATCTTCGTCAGAGTGACTTGTCACTCCTTTCCTCAGCCACTCTCTTCTCTTGGCATGGTGCAGCCCAGGGGCTGCCACCTGTGACTGGGTGGCTGTTAGCCCTGCTGTAACAAAGGGGGAGCTGTTGGGGTTTGGGGTTTTTTTTCTGGTTTATTTTTTTCCTCTCTTGCCGTGTGTTGTTGGTTGCTAGGATGAGGTCTGTGGTCCTGGTGTGCTTTCAGGGTGTGCTAAACCACCGGTGCCATGAACCTCCTGTGTAGGCTGGATTGGGAGTCCTTGGTGCAGCAGTTCAAACAGAGTGCAGCGCTGCAGGTGCTCTTTTGCTGGCTGATTGCTTCAAATGTCACACCTATCCTTGGCTTAACATCTGCGCTGTTTCAACATCTCATGTGAGCTAATGCAGTTTAGGCATCACCCGTTTCTCTCTCTCTCTCTCCCTGGAGGTTACAGATTTCCAGACACCCTTGAGATGGAGTTTTAAGGTCATCAGTGGCATTTTTAGGTCACGGAACTGCAGGACCTTGTCTTCTTGCCAGCTAATCAAATAACTAATTAGTTCATATATTGCTGCTGCTATCTTTCTCTCTAGCTTTGGTTCAGCTCTGCAGTAGATGACATGTGAGAATTATTTGATTGGAAACTTAGAGGCAGATATGGTCGAGAGACTCCATATGAACAATCATTGGTGCTTATGTTAGACTCTGTACCCCAATTCATCCACATGTATTAAAGCATCTGTCAAAGCACAGTATTTAAAAACAGCCTTGCTGTAAGCCCTTCTATGATTATGGCAGTGAGTACACAAAAGTCACAGCACTTTTAATTCCATTGTAATTTGGGTCATTTCCACAAGACTGTTTTTAACAGAGGTAGCTGTGTAGATATGTTTTAATTTATTTTAATCTAGGAGCATTTTTTACATCAGGGCACTTTATCCTGCACCCTCTAAAATGCTCACAAATAGGGACCTGGGCAGTGCCAGCCTTTGTGTGTATCACAGCCACATTAACCCACTTTATTTCCCAGTTTTCTCAGGTGTTGATGGCATCTGGTTGTGACAGATGCTTTCTGATAAAGCCTTCAGATCAACATGCCTTTGGAGACATCAGTGCTCTGTGTTGGTACTTGCAGACTGCTGTATCCAAATACTCTTCTTTAATTGTCTTATTAAGTAGAGAATTAAGCTGTGTGCTTTGACTGTTTTGGTGCCAGTGATTCTTATTGCAGGCTTTGGCACGGCACCACTTTGTGTTTTAAAGAGACAGCATCACTTTAATGATGTGGGAATTGAGTTGGAGGATAAAAATCTGCTGAGAAAATGGCTGACTGAAAGTATGGTACGTAAAATCTGATTTTATGTTCTTCCCCTCAGACTATTAGGTGGGGGGTTTAGTTCAAATGCCTGCAATGATTTAAGAAATAAAAAGCAGAAATTCTCCCTGCTGCCAGACCACAGGCTCCTCAGTGCCAGACTTGCAGACGAATGTCACATGTTGCTGTATGTTTTGAAAGCATACCATGTGTTATTCTTTAGCTGTCTCAGTCTTCCCCCCCAGCTATATCATCTTCCCCCTAGCCAATCTCACAGAAAAACTTCTAATGAAAAAAACTTTTCCTCTTCCCCCCGTCTGGAGCAGACCCCAGGATGTGTTCCCCTGTACCTGTCACTCCATGTGAAGGTCTCTGCCCGCAAACTTGCAGAAGTGATTTTAACTTGACTTCATGTAACTCTGCCTCTTATGCTTTAAATCAGGCACTTTTGACACTGATATTGCAGCTTATGTTGTGTGTTAGGATCAAGAGCTCACAAATGACTAAACATATGGTTAAAACTTTTTTTTTCATGAAATATAATATGTTTCAGTTTAAGTCGGCTGTGGGTCTAGATAACAAACCTCCACAGTTTGCCATTAGAATAATTGCATTTCCAGAAACAATTTTTTACTCCTTCTTTTCTACTGTCTTGGATTAATGTTTCCTCCAGCTAATGACAGGACTGGACATGCAAACTGGATTACAGCATAGTGTGAGTAGTATGAGCTGAAAATGCTGGCATCTCACTTTATTGCCTACAAGGTTAAGCGGTTTACTTTGAGGTCGCAAGAAGTAAACTGAAAGCAAACAGGCAAATTAATCCAGATCTCTTGAGTTCCTCCAGTGACAAGAGCGTCTCCCAGGGCATTTGCCTCTAAAATGTTGTTTGCCCGTCCCCCAGCCCACAGCAGTGGAGCTTTCCCACTAATGACCAACTTTTGTTTAGATGGGGAGGTCAGAGTCGAGCCACCCCTCAGGTACCTGGGTGTCACTCCGGCAGTGTGGCCACGGGATGCCGCTCCTCCTCCTGATCTGCGGTGCCAGGATGAATGTGGCAGAAAAGTTGGCAGCAGCAGCCTGGCTCTTGTGAACAGTACAGACTGCTTCGCATTAGAGCTGCTCCCTGGGGCTGCCTCCTGCGGGAGGTCTGCTCCTGATTTCAGCAGGGCTAGGAAGCAGCCAGTGCTTGTGCTCGACATCTCTATTAAGTTCACTGCACCAAAAAAAAAAAAAAAAAACCACAACGGAAACAACCTACTAGGG
>VZTX01004902.1:0-185345 GCA_013400915.1 Pardalotus punctatus | reverse complement strand
GGGTTTCTGCAGAAAAGAGCATTGAGTTGGTCCAGTGGCATAACTTCAGATCACATATCTGATAAGCAAGAAACTGCTGGGGAGTTATGTTAGGATAAAGGATAGGGCTGGGAAGACCAGAGCAGATGGTACAAGGGATCATATGTGCATCACACCTACGTGTGCTAGCTAGAGCTCTGCTGAAAAGTCATCATACTTAATTTGTATTCCTTCTCTTTTCTATTAATTTTTTTAAAAAAATTTTTAACACTGCCATGAATGGGATTTATGCAAGCACCTGTATCTAGCTGTACCTTGTAATTGTAGGTGGTATTTCCACCAGCCTATGAGCTTAGGTGCTGGGTGTGCCATCTGATGTCCCAGTTTGCAAGTGTACTGGTTGTACTGGAGGCTGAATGAGTCTGCTCACTTATTTTACACAAAAGCTTAGATTTGAATCCATGTTGAAAGGCTGGATCACAGCCTGTGTCTTGAATGTGTTTGGCTTGTGATTCTGTTTTCGGTAGAAATGAAAGATTTATTGGTTTTCTATGAAAACAATAATAGAAAGTTTGTGTTTCATGTTTAGGTATAATTATGAGTGAGATGCTTGAATGATGAGGTGTACTGTGTTCAGAAAGAAACCTGGCACCATCCCACATGAGTGCAGGGTTTCCAGCAGGCCGTGTCTCTGACGGATCAGTTTAACAAGTCTTGCTTTGCTGGGACCTCCTTCCTCGCCAGTTCCTCGTGTTTACTGGGGAACAGCTCAACTGGACTCAGCAACCAGCTGTGTTGAAATGGTAGAAATGTTGCTGGAACATGGCAAGTGCCTGTGCTGGGCCCACCAGCCTACGGGAGAGCGACTCCTGTGTCCTGAGTTGACTGTATGGCTTATGTCTGTGGGGAGGAAGATGATCATCTCCCACCAGGGGTATCACAGGGGACGCTGCTGCAGAACAGGGGCAGATTAGGCTGCAGTGGGGTGGGGGAACCACATGGAATTGAGGTAAAAAGATACTGGAGTAAAGGGGCAGACGCACCTCCTGGTGACCTGCTTGTCATACCTTTTTTGATCTAAATGATTTTCTGAGATGCAGACAAAAACTACCAGGGCGTGTTGAGCTGCTTATGATCCAACAGCTCCAAGTCTTTCTCCTCAGGGCGGAGGAGAGTCCATTAATTTCAATCCATTCTCTTCCCACCCTGTGTTTAAGCCTGGGGTTGCCACGACCCAGGTGCAGGATCCTACATTTGGCTTTGTTGAACTTCATGAGGGTTCGCACAGGATCACCTCTCCAGCCTGTCAAGGTCCTTCTGGACAGCATCACTTCCCTCCAGCATGTCGACCACGCCACACAGCTCAGTGTCCCTGGGGACTTACTGAGGGTGCACTGAATCCCACTGTGCCTGTCTTTAGCGAGGATGTTAAATAGTGCTGGTGCTAATGCTGACCCCAGAGGAGCACCATGAACCGCTGGTCTCCACTTGGACACTGAGCTGTTGAACGCAACTCTGAGTGTGACTATCCAGCCAATTTCATACCAGCTGAGTGGTCCCTTTGTCAAATGTGTCTCCTCAAGTTAGAGATGAGGCTGTTGTGCAGAACAGTGTCAGATACTTTGCACAAGTCCAGGTAGATGGTGTCAG
Source organism: Pardalotus punctatus (assembly GCA_013400915.1). Taxonomy (NCBI): domain Eukaryota; kingdom Metazoa; phylum Chordata; class Aves; order Passeriformes; family Pardalotidae; genus Pardalotus; species Pardalotus punctatus. Next base: position 183,716 of record VZTX01004902.1, on the reverse strand, counting down.
CTGCTCTTCCCTTATCCACCAACACTGCAACCCCATTGTAGGAGACCACCAAATTTGTCAGGGCTGATTTGTCCTTAGTGAAGCAGTGTTGGCTGTCACCAATCACCTCCCTACATTCCATGTGCCTTACTTAGCCCAGTTTCCAGGAGGATCTGCTCCAAGATTTTGCCAAAAACTGAGGTGAAACTGACTGGCCTGGAGTTCATGGGTCTTCCTTTTAAAAAATGGGTGTTATGTTTCCCCTTTTCCAGTCAGCAGGGACTTCACCAGAGTGCCACGACTTCTCAAATATGATGAATAGTGGCTTAGCCACTTCATCCACAACCTCCTTCAGGACCCACAGCTTAGTCCCTTAGAAATGCCAGTAAATGTTGCAGCCCTGGCCCCCTCACCAAGGGCATGTGGCTGCTCTTTGTATCCCAGGTTCATGGCAAAGAGCTAGTGCATGATGACTGCATTGTGAGACCAAGTGTGACCAGGAGGGCACTTCCTGCCTCGTGTGTTACCAGTTCACTCTCATGTGAACCCCTGTGACCTGTTAGATCTGGAACTATGCCTTGAAACCATCCAGAGCTTGTGCTGGAACAGAATGGTGACTTACCCTGCAGCCGTCCACAGATAACCAGTGATACACACTGCACTTCACTCTGCTTTGTCTGCATACAGGTAGGCAGGGGCTGTTCAAGATAGCTGCTGTAAACTGGAAATGTCCACCACATTTGGGATTTGCATGGTTGGGACAGACCTCTCCTTTGTAATGCTGTCTTAGTGGCATATGAGAAGCTACCTGAACCCGATCCCCTTGATTTATGAAAGAACAGGTTGTAAGTTTGGTTATTTCCCATGGGGCTTTTCAGAAAGCAATGCTTTCCCTGCCCTTTCCTTATCTGAGAGAGCCCTTCCTGTGGCCTGCAAAGATCACCTTACTTTCAGAGCGTTTGTGGGACATGCATGTATTACAGTTCTGGTTGGTAACAATGCCTGCGTGGATTGTCTTAGAAGAACTATTGCATTACCATGTTGGAAGTTCATAGAACTTTCATAGTCTATTTTTTTTTAAGGGAGATCTTTGCCTTAAATTCATTGATATTCAGTGGAGAAGCCAGTGCCCCAATAGAAGAGAAGGCAGGAATGTGAAGTTATCAGCTCTCAACTAGACCTGTAGGCTAGAACAAAACCACATTTAGCTTGCAGGCAGCCTCTTGGCACACGTGTAGCTAAGGGACATGAAAGAGTCCCAAAGAGACAGATGTACAGACAGACAACCTGGTGGCAGCTGGGAAAATATTGTGGGGGAAAGAAGGGTTGTAAGACACCAAACCTGTAGGAAACCAGTCTTCATTAGTTCTCCAGCTTGTCTGATTACTTGCTCTCTTTTATTAACTTTTTATTATGGCAAAAGTGACTAGAATAAAAATAGTCTAGGTGCCAAGGGGATAAACAGTGAATTAAAAGGATTAAGCTCTGAACACTTTATTGCTTTTAAAAAGATGTTATTAGATTTACTAGCTTAAGTTAAATTTACATGGCTGAAATAGTTCTTAACTTAATAATGAGTTTTGTAGGGGAAAAAACCTCATTTATTTAGGTGTTTTAGAAGGACTTAATCCAGAATACATCATAACTCTTTAGGCTATTGTGGACGAGTAGAGCAGCTATCCTTTCTGTCATAAGCTAAATGAGTGCTGACTGGGATTTGAATCTTCTGGAAGTCGGCATGACCTGCACATGGTGTTAGGATTGATAGCAGCTCAACACATAAGATAGCAATGGAACTATTGCCAATGTTAGGTTAGTTATATTGCCAACTGTGATATTTTTAATTGTTTCTGTTTTCATAAACTCTTGATATACTTTAAGGTAACTTGTTAGGTTTTTTTTAAAAAAAAACATTTAAGTCTTTTCTAAAGATAGCTCATGGAATACTGATGACTGACAGTGGCAATTCTGTTTGAGATCACCTGCAATAAACTTCTCTCCTGATACCCATCGATGTAGTCAAGCCAACCTCCTGCCCTTTATAAGGGTTCAGGGTTGCTGGCAGTTTGTGTTGGTTTCCTCTGAATCCACAGTGCTTGTGTGTGGCTCTTTTTTCCCCCCACAGCTCCTCACACAGCACACTTGCACATTGGACAGAGTCCAACTTTCCTCCCTCCTGGGGATTCCTTTTCTGTTAATTTAAGTGATGGCAAATGCAAACTTCTTGCCAGAGCTTGCTGTGTGTTTTTTGGATGCTTTTTTTAGCTGTTCCCTGAGGGGTCAGCTTTTGTCCTTCCCCACCACGCTTTCTGCTGTGGGGAGGGAGGCCTTGAACTGGAGCTGATCAGTCCCACCTGGCTTTGAAAGCGTCTCTGACGTGGCTTCAGGACCTCGATGTCTTTCACAGTTTTCGAAGACTTTTGCTTTGTTGTTGATTGTACAAAACTGAGCTTTATAATATCTTGAGTATATATGTAATCTTAAAAGCAGAATGAATCATTCATGGCTATAATAGAGTGTGTCTGAGTTCTTATTAGATAGTTTTCTGCAGCACTGTGACCTGATGATTTTAGATGCTAAATGGAAGTTACAATTAGGGAGGGAAATAACTATTTTTAATAGGTATGCAAAATAGATTTTCTCCTCAGAAGTCATGTGGTGAAGACATGGTGTTAATATGAGACAGAATGAATGTGTTGAAGAGAAATGAGTGCCCATCTGCTGTAAGCCTGAACTGTAGATTTATGGGATCTTCTCAAACTGGGGATGATCAGATCAGAGCGCAGTCTAGAAAAGCACTCAGTCTCCTTCCAGGTAGACCAGCAGTAGCCAGAAAAGCTGAAAGGCAGCTCTTCAGTTTGAAGTCATCTGTGCCTTTGCTCATTTCCCTTCAAGGGATCTGCCCTTGTCAATGGAGGGGACTTCAGCACCTCCCCCAGCCACAAGTTCTGCTTCCCAGGGTTATTCCCTGAGGCTTTGTTCTGCTTTGAGGTTTGTGCTTGTTTGTGGGTTTAGCTTGTCAGCTGTTTTCAGCAGTCCTCCTCTGATTTGTCCACACAGTTTTGTTGAAGGAGCTGTGCAGTTGACATGTTCACAGGACAGGGAAGAACAACGCTGGCTTTATGGAGATGGACATGTTGGAGGAATGTAATCTGTTTATGCTTCATTTTGCATTGGGGCTCCACAGGGCACTGTGTTTTCTGTGATTATCTGGGCTGTTTTGTTTAAAGAGGTTTGTAATGCCAGTCAGCACATAGGTTTGGTGTCCCATTTCCTGCTGGGTTGAAAGTCTCTGACGGAATCAGTGAATCATAAAAATGCTCTGTGATGGCACCTGGTAAACTAGTGGAAATGATGGTGAAGGAGTGCTCCGTCATGGCATCCTGGATGGAGAAATAAACCTTTGATTCTGGAAGAAGAGTGGTGGGCAGAGCTGGTGTTTGGTGAAGGTGGCTTGTGGAGAGCCTGCAAGAAGCAGCACAGCACTTCAAAATGGGATTCAGGTAGGAAAAATACCTAGATTATCTGGGGGAGAAAATCCAGAGGCGTGGGCATCTAGGATGCACCATCTATTGGGATACGTAGGTCCTCAGGAATTAATAACTGAGCTTGAAGATCTTGCAAATTTGCTGCTTTTGGTACCCTAAAAAGACCCCCCCCAAAAAAAGTTTGGTTGCTCGTCCTGTGCTGAGGCGGCAGATGGGGCTGAGGACATAGCACTGGTAACTGCAGGAAGTGTAATGCATTCAGGTCTGCTTCACTCCATTACAATAGAGATTGACAAATTGGAGAGAGTTCAGGAGAAAAAAAGAAGTAACAAGAGAGCTTGAGGGATTGACTTACAAGAGAAGACCGAAAGAGCTGAATATAGATAACTTGGCTAAAGGATGACAAATGGGGTGGTTGAGATATAAATCTACAAATATCTGAAGGGTGTAAACACCAAGGCTATGAAGAATTATTTAGAGTGGTACAATAGGGTGTAACTAGAAGTAATGGGATGAAATTTAAGAGAAGGCAAATTTCAGTTGAATAATGGGAGAAGCTTTTTGACAGTGTGATGTATTAAGCCATGGGCTGCTTTTCCAGCAGTAGTCCTGTTGCTCACTATTTAGGGCACAACCCTGTTTGCTTAAGAAGCCAGAGTTTTCCAGAGTCTTTATTAAGGACAGTTTCCAATCATGCCTTTTGTGTTTTATGTATTTGAGGCAGAGGCATGCAAACCGTACACCAAAGCTGCTGTGCCACTCCACGTATGCACCATGTCTGGGTGTGACAGCTCCTGCTGTTGTGGTGGTGGAGTTGAGGGCAGGGGTATGAGCAACCTCTTGAGCCACAGATCAGCCCAGATGGCCCTGCTGGCATGGAAAGCTTGGCCAGGTCAGTAGTATCTGCTCTTTGATCAGGACCTTCTTTTACCTCGCACACTTCTCCCATCCAGACACTGTAGTATTACCTTTTGGGGGTTAGTTCAGTTACGGTCTCTGGAATAGATATCAAAGTTATGCTGCAGCTCTGCACCAAGAAATCTCCCACTTTGCTTCAAAGAAATCAGGACAAACAAGATCCCATTGATGCACCTGGTCTATGATCTTTTATAAATCTACAATACTGTACCTTAACTTTTTCTTTAGAAACTCCCATTTCTTCTTCTGCTTTTCACTTCACTTGAAATGCAAACTAAGGTCAGAGGATCACTTTCCTACTGGCAGAACACACTGCATTGTCTGTCATTTTAAAATGTCCTCCACAGTAACTGAGCAAAGTTTCATTTCTCTACTCTTTATGCTTAAGAGTGACTCTTGAATGCATTTTGCTTTTCCTTATTTAGAAGGGCTAAATTAGAAAATTAGGTGAACTAGCTGTGTAAATCAAGTTAGAGTATCTCAACTAAAATGGTAGTTTATCTTTGGCATGGGGAACATAGCAGATTCATGTAAATAGAGAAACAAATGCAGCTGTAGCACTTAGCACTCACTGGCAGCTTGGCTATTTTGTTGAAGAGAGGGAGGACAGAAAACTTTAAAGCATTGGCATTCTTGGAGCATAAATGAGACAAGAGCTGAAAGTGTCTTTTATAATTGTTCTTAAATGTGTTTTGTATTGCTCGTGCTGTCCCTGAAGAGGTCTGTGTCTGTACGCTTTGGGGAAATTTCTGAATTATGTCCTCTCGCAGTCTGTGGGAAGAATGAACTGCTGAAGGATTTCATTCTCCTCTGCATGGGGATGAATATTTTCCCTGCTGAAAAATGCAGTTTTGATCTCCTCAGAACTGGATTAATTTGGTGGATGCTTTTCACGGGGAATTTTGTATGTGGGGAAATGTCAAGACAATTGTGTCTTCATTGCAGCCCTTCCAGTCACTGAGGGCTGTGGTGAGAACACACTTTTGGAGAGGAGAGCTTTGCTTTGAACCACTTTCCGCATCCAGACCAAGAGTGGATGTGTGCTCAGGCCCCATCGTCTCAGGAGAGCAGCATAACCACTAAGCTGCCTGAAGTTTGCCACCTTAATCTAAGTGGTTTCCATTTGGCAGAAATAAATCATTTATGTCAGTATGACTCTAGAATTATTTTTAAAAAATTGTTTGTTTTCACTGCTGTGTGGGAGTATCAGTTATCCACCCTACCTTATTTCTGAGGCCACTTTAAAAAGGAATTTTAATTATGCAGCTGGGGGTCTCTAGTAGCATTTGCAGGAGACATCACTGGTTTGTTTTTTTCCTGGAGATTGATTGATGATACTTTTTCACCTCTATTAGCAGGCTTGGGCCCAATGCATTTACAAGGCAGACTTTTCAGGCAGACACTCCTTAAGAGAACAGTGCAAACCTGGTCAAGTTTCTTTTAATTGTTGCTGCAAACTTCTCTGAGCCTTGCTAGCGGAAGACATCTTTGTAAAGCCAAGCCTGGAGCAACTGAAGGAGTGTTTGGGGGGAAGGGTACCTCAGAATAAACCGCAGCAAATTTTGGGCCAGTTTCTTTATTGATGGAGATCTTGGAGCATCCTTGAAGACTTGATTGATGTGTGCCTGCAGCTTCCTGTTCGCCATTTATCCCCATGCAGGTGTGTCTGTATCACCCAGTTCCCAGGCTGGTATTTTAGAGCTAATCCTTCACAGCAGGGCTGGATTATGATCTGGAACATTTGGAGTATTCCCAGCTTTCTTGGTCTGAGTTGATCACCTGCAGCTGAAGGGCCAGGGAGATGTTGGGAGCTGTGAAGTCCCAACAGGAACAGCAGAAATTCAGCTCCCAGAAGCCCTGGCTTGCAAGAGCCATCCTGTGCAGTGTGGCAGACTATAAGGCACAGTAAGCATACTTTTTTTATCAGTATAAGAAAGGAAAAAGCTGCCCTCTCTCCTTATCTGTTGAGGGGAATGAAAAATCTTGAGCCAGCTTGTGCAGTGAAAGGATTAATTTGCTTTGGATGTTTGATTAATAAAGCAGTAGTTTATCTCATTACATTTCCCCATAGTAACTGCAAAGGAGTTTCAGACGTGCGTGGCCTTTCCTGCTCTCCTCCTACTGTGAAACAGATGTCTCGCTGACTGCCCCTGAAAAGGACAGATCAGCACCCAAACCCTCCTTCTGGCAGGACATGAGGAGAAGCCAAAACTGAGGGAGGGAGTCAGCCCAAGTGCAAGGAACATGCCTTTCTTTTTCTTCTACCATAGGAGAAAACACATACATGTGTGTGCATGAAAGCCAGGCAATGGAATCAGCTTATTTTGACTTAAAATACACTACTAGTTTTATTCAGCAGCATTTAAAGGTTGGCGTGTTTTTAGCTAATTTTACTGGGCAGTTGCAGTTTCTCTACTGCCTTTTGTCATTTTCCAGGACTCCTATCCTTCATTACTCCCATACTGTTGCCTTGCCTTTATCTCCTGCAAGTCCTGCTCCTTGGCCCAGCAGCGTGGGCCTCTGAGAGTAAATGTTTATAATGTTCATTTAGCTTTCAGTGAAATCTCTTCCAGCTTTCAAAGAAAGCTCTTTAGTTTGGTCTGCACAGATATAAACTTTCGATAGGAGAAATTCCCTGTGTTCAGCTAATGGCTTCGGGACTCCAAGTGCCATTGATGTGCTATAGTTCAGAGTCCTTGTAACTTCATGTAAAAACTATGTGCTACCTCTGATTTTGAGTTTAAACATTCCATAAGAGTGTATTTAGGCCTTCTATACATGCAGCATATACTAACAGTACCTTATTTTTGTTTATGTATAAATAAGATGTCTCTCCGCAAGATCTGTTGGAAGCCAAGTTTGGGGTTTAAAAAGGAATAAATAAGCAATGGAACAGTAATTCTGTCATAAGGTGCATTGTGTCAACAGTTTATTTTATTTACCTCTTACAGTAGGAAGTGCTCTGACTTGTTAGAGTTTGTTGTTGCTTTCTGATATGTTGGGTTCTAACATGGTTCTCAATGACTTTTGTATTCTGTTTTTCCAAGAAAAGCCTTATATCAGCTTCTTTTCACAGTTATTTTCCTTGGCAAAGCTTAGTATTTTATTTATTGTTAGCAGCCATAGGTTGCAGATGAACTAGCTTATGCTTAGAGCTACACAGTTCATTCACTTACTTTGCACATTAATTAAAAAAGCTGAGGAGATAGCACCTCGTTTCACAAACTGAAGGACTAAGGGATGTTTGTTTTTTCCATCAAGAGCCATACAAGTATTTTCCAGCCATACATCTCAAAGCGCTTTAAAGAAATGCTTGAATATTATATACCAGATGCATGTGTTAAGAACCTAAGTCACAGATGGACAGTCGGGGTATCAGGATACCTGATAATAGTGTCTGAGAATGGGGACCCTTGGCTTCTGTTCTGGAAATTAGACCACTGCTTCATGGTCCCCACCTGTGTGTGTCCCATGGCAGAAATGGCTTAAGGTCTGCCAGTGTTTCAGGATACAGTATTCTAATGCAGAAGAAATTTTCTAGGATTTATTAGGATGTCCAGAAAATCAGCTGTCTTTGCAGTACGTCCACTCTGGATGAATCATTTCTTGTCACTTTCCTCTGACAAGATGGGAAACTGAGTGGCTGTAACTCTGAGCTGTGTCCTCCACATCTCTCCTCAGGGTCCAGAGGAAAGGGCAGTTCTGCAACTGCGTTCCCTTGGTGTGTGCTGTGGGGTGAGGTGCAGCGCCAGCACTTCTGAGCTGGCATCAGATAAGCAAGAAGATAAGGCAGGTTTAGCAGTGTCCTGGCAGCTCACTGGTGAGGTCATACAGCCCAGCACTGCTCTGCCTTGGACTGGACAACCCCAGCCCAGAGCTGTCTAATGTGCTCCATTCACAGCACAGCCATGTCTGCAAATGACTTCCAGAGCTGGGGTCTTTCACTAGACTAAAACTCCCTTGGGAATTTAGAAATAAAGGCAAAATAATTAGCAACAAACCAGTGCTGGCCCCCTGAACTGGTCTACCTCTGTTATGGTTTGCACCCATAAATTCTGTTGTAGGGACATGTGTGCATGGGAGCAGGGAGAGGAGGAGAGAACTGCTGGTAGTGATCAAACTGGATCTTAAACTCTAGTTTGTGTTGAGCCAGAAGGGTTTAATTATATATGTGTAACATGCAATGAAAAGCAACATGGGACTGGAGTAGACCATATGTTTTAAGTGCTGCTTGGGATGATTGAGAGCTGCAGAACGAAGCTTTAGATTTTGGAGATGTGGTTCAGACACAGAATTGTGCTGTTGTCCCTAAACTTTCCTGGTTTTGAATAACATTTTTGTAGCTGAGGTTTTGCAAGTATGAAGCCTGAAGCCATCTTAAGGAAAGTTTATGATGTGAAAATTAAGTTTTTTCTAGTGAGCTGCAGTTTGTCAAAACAACTGCACACATTCCTGTTGGGCTACAGTTTGGCAGGATGCAAAGATTGCAGCTCTCCCTTTGAATATCCGAAGAAAATGGAAACCTGGCATTTTAATCTTGCATGGATTTCTACACATCCCTTTCAACAGCTGGGATAAGCTCCTCTGCTTTATCACACATTTCCCTGTGTGTTATGAATCACCACCTTCTCTTCAGGCAGTTCACATACAGGATTCTTCAGTCTTTGGAAGTTTGTGTGTTTGACTAAGGGGAGCAAAAAAAAGTTGTAAAGGGACATGCCCAAGGATAAGATGGATCTCAAATTTGGTTATGTGACAAGAAATGAATTGTCATATAACTGGAGCTGGTGCTAACTGACATTTCTGCTTTTGGGGGAAATATTTTGGGAAAATTCACTCAGTTTCCCAACAGAGCTCTTAAAAGGGTCTCACAGAAAGGAAATTCCATACATTTTTTTGCTGTGGAAGCAAAAAAAAAAAAAAAAAAAAAAAAAAAGCAAAACCAAAAAGAAACCCCAGAACTGGTTTTAGCTGATTATTCCAAAATGAAAGAGAACAGCTGTCTGCCCCAACTCCTGACTCCCAGGGAAGGAGGGCTTAAAGCTCTTCTTAAGCTTCATGTGGAGCTTGGACTCATGGAGTTCCACAAGCTTTGTGCTCCTGCCAGCAGCCTGGGACGGCATCCTGGCTCCCAGGTGCAGAAGGCAGTCCATGAGGTGGGGTTTCCTGGGAACAGAAACTGGGGAGTTCAAGTGTCTGCCTGGACAGCTGCTGAGGAAAGAGGCAGCATTCTGACCCACCCCACATGCAGTTACCTCAAACTGATGCGTGGCCACAGACATTTCCAGTGTAGACAACCTGATGTTTTCCATTGGAAGCCTCTTGTGGCAGGAGCTCCTGACCTCTGTTACACATATTTTGGTGTATATGCAATGTGTAGCATATTGCTAATAAAATTGTATTTAAACCTCCATTAAGGTTTGGAGTCTTGCTGGAGCAGAGCTCCGTTGGAGAATCTGATTTGGAAGGTCACTGTTTGGATAGGAGCTTAATGGTGATACCCAAACAGTTGTAAGCAGGTGATCAATAAACCAGAAATGTCTGAGTTATTCCCTTTCTGCTTTGAGACCTCGCTGTTTTAGAGCTTTCCCTTTTATGAAACTTGCCCCGTGTGAATTTGCTCACAGCTGTAAGAGCGATTTAGTTCCACTCATTAGTGATGAAGCAAAGGTCCGTAATAAAAAACAAAGGATAGTACATCACCTAATGTATTTTCTTGCTGGACTTGATGCATATGGAGCACTTTAAAGTATTAGTTGTTTTCAGATATAGTAGAAGTATTGTGTGTTTTGGAAAACTTAACTGCCTAAGTAATAGGAGACCTCAGCCATACGCTTCACTATTAAATCTTTTCCGAGAAGTATGGAGAAATGTGTTTGCTCTGCGTGTGTTTGTGTGAATTATGGGCTGTGCAGATCAGCAAAATGCAAATTAGTAGTCCTCTACTGTCCTGTCATATCTCGACTCCCAATAGCAGAGTTCAGAAGTTCATTGCTTGGGGGAGGCAAAAAGACGGGAGGGGGGGAAGAAAGTTTGCTCTGACTTACTTGTGCTTTTATGAAGACTGTCTGGAGCTAAATAACCCCTGGTGAACTTGTATCCTCCACCCCAGCTGCAGCCTTTCAGCTCCAACAAAGACCACTCACTAAATCCAGGAAATCGAGCGGCGCGTGGGTGAGTGGCTGACTTCGCATTCACACCCTGCCTGTGTTCCGGGGGGAGCCACTCTGCCCGGCCCTGTGAGCAAAACCCTCTGCATGTGAGCCTGGAAAAAATAATTCCTCGCCATCCACAGAAAGCTGCACTTTCCATTGAGTTTTTCCATCAGTGCAGCTTTGTAGAAACCACAATAAAAACACGGGGCTGCAGGATTTTTATTCTTTACATTCCTCACTGCACAAAAAGCAGCACCAAATGTTTTTCTGGAAGCAGGATTTCCAGCCATGGAGCAATGATTTAGGAGAGTGAGAATATCAGTTTCCAAGAATGTTTAGTTTGGAAAACTTCGAGATTTACTTGAGACATCACCAATCTATTTCCTCTGCTTTGATTACTCCGCTTTCATATACATTTATTTAGCCACTGGCTGTTGTTCTTTTACCCTCAATAAATCTGTTTTGATGCCCCTAAACATTGTCTTCTTTGTTATGCTAAGGCGGGAGATAGAGCGGCATGCAGAGAGAGAGATAAAAGCAGTGTTGTTTTATGGATCCTACGCAGTGTACTTTGCAGGAACTTTAAAAATAATTTGCACAGCGCTCCTCAGTGGGATAAATGTTCTCTAAGACCATTTACAAAACATGAACAAAAGAATATTAACAAAGATGAGTAAGCACAGATTTCCTCATTTCACAGGTGAAGAAACAAAGCTCTGTAAAACTTATTTGTTGATACAGGGCTTGGTCAGGGTTAAAAAGGGTGAGGCTCAGCCTGTAGGGCCATCATGTCGATATATCATGGTAGTTGGAGTGAGATGGTAGTTTAAAGTGGCTGAGGAAAGAGGTGGCTGTTCAGCAGTTTAGTCATTAGACTTTGCTGCTTCTGTAACATGACATGTTGGACATGGGTTTAGGTGACATGGATTTTTATCACTGGGGTGTAAAAACAACCCAGAACCTCAACTGCCCCAGCCAGCTGCTGTAATATTTTGTATTTGGGAACTTTATATTTTAAACAAAAAAATTAAATTTTATGTTTCTCAAAGCCCAGAATTTTCCTTGGGAACTTCAGCACTGCAGCCTGAAATGAAGCAAGTGGGCTGTTGTGCCTAGGGGGACAAGGTCCCCAGAGGAGCAGCTATGGAGCAATGCCTGACTGGCCCTGGCACTATCCATTTGCACTTTTTGTTAAAACTGGTGATTAGTGGTTTAAAAATAGTTACAATAAAGCTTGTGAGAAGAGGTTAATGCACAGTAGTTAGAGCTTTGCACATCTCCTACTGACTGTGCTGTTCTCCAGCTGCTGCCTGGTGGCCTCTCTTGGGAGGCAGATGATTTTCAGACTCACTGTGCTTGGGGCAATGCTCTTGGTCAGTGGCAGATTCACAGGAATGCTGTAAAGATGGGACTCACATGCCCAGTCTGGAAATGAGACTGTCATGAGTCCCCCAGTGCAAATGCCACCCTTTGAGAGGCTGAAAAGTTGTCCAGGGTGCTTTGTGGAGCCTCATTCATGGACTTTTCTGGCCGCTCCACGTCCATGAGGATTCCCCTGTCTCTGCTACTCGTGAGAGTATGTATTTAGGATTTTTGCTCTGCAAGGTGTTGGTCAAAGGCAGCTTAAACTCATACAGCTGTTACAATCCTGTTTCCGTCTTTACCCCTCTGGCAGTCACGGGGTCATACAGTATACACATTCAGATGCTGAAAACTGATCTTCTTTTTTTTTTTTTAATAAAAAAAAATTCCTCCCAGGATCATGGTTTTTGGCTGGATCAGTTCCCTGAACTGATTGACACTGTAATTGCATTACGGTGAGCACACGAGAATGGGAGGGAAAATGGAGGCAGGCAGGACAATGGGATCACAGCATCCCAGGCTCAGTTTGGTGTAGGCTGCCTCCTTGCTTGCTGGAACAGGCTGCATCTGTGATGGGTGGTAAGGCATAAATTTGAAGATAATTTGTACAGGAGAATACAGCAAGAAAATCCATTCATTGACCTCCCAAGCCAGTGAAGGTAATCCTGTACGTCAGCTACTACACAGCATAAGTAATACTGTCTCTTAGATTTCTTTTTATTTTTTAAATCAGTTGGCTTTACAGTGGTTTCACTCTACGTCATCCATGCTTAGTCTTGCTTCTGCAGCGGGATCCTGCTTATCAGTGACTGGGATTATTCTGCAGCTGGAGCTGAATCTCTCATTGAGCAGCTCCAGGAGGAGGGCTGGTCCCCAGGGGCTGGTCTGAGCAGATGTACACCAAGAGTTTTGCAGCCTGCAAATGTCAGGCTGTCGTTTTTTTCTTTTCTGACTGGACGTTTGTATGTCCTCATAACTGTAGGTACAGCTGCTTTTTCTTCAGTTGCCTGCAGCACCAAGACAAAAATTACTTTGGCTTTCAGTGCTTCTGGCTGGGTTGCTTTTCTCCCTGCTGTTTGCACGAGCATCCTGGGTTGCAGACTGACTGTCCTGGCCTAGCCTGGCTGTGAGGTGCTCTCTCCATGCTTCTAGCTGGGCTTCAGTCATGTCTCCCAATGGGCTTGCCAGTAAACTGGAATCATCTGTCTTGCGAATGAAAATCTTTAATGTCTGCAAAGTCACATGTGGGTGCCAGAGTTTGCAGCTCTGCAATGTAAGTTCTGTTGACTTGCTGGTTTTAGGTGTAAAGTTTTAAAAAATAATCTCTTGAGCCTCTCAGGACAGCAGTATTCATTGAACCCTGCTAGCAGATTTCCATGAGTTAATTCTGGCCAAAAAAACACCCCCTCTAATTCACATTTTTGCACCAGTGAAACGCTAAAAAAGGCTTTCAGTTCATTTTCTCATCTTTATTCCCAATGGCCAGCAGTTTATTTATTTTCACTGTCTCTGTACAAGTGCTAATGTGTTTTTTTGTTTTATGTTGTGTTTTTCTGGTTTTGTCCTGAAGTTAGGTGTCCTGAGCCTGTTTGCTCTGTGTCAGGCATTAGCTTATTATCCATTAATGGCATGCTCTTCCTGGCTGTAGCTTTTGCGGTCTGGCTGCTGCTGCCAGGTTCAGGGTGTATCATGTGCTGGGCAGCACTGCGAGCAGTATGTGACCCCAAACTGCAACCGCTTTCTGATGAGAGGGCTCTGTGGGAATGCTGTGACTGGAGCCAGTGCAGAAACCATGTAGGCTTCTTGGTGTACCTCCCAATCTCTGTTGTCCATGTCCATCCTGTGTTCTGGGAACCTACCTTGCTTCAGGCTTCGAAGGAGCCATGTCAAAGGGCAGGACCTCGGGTGAGTTCTTCACCAATAAAGCCTTTGAACTTTGTTCCAGTTTTGTAGGAACTAGAAAAGCATAACCATGACTTAGCTCTTGGGGTTGTGGAGAAGAGATGTAGCCCAAGCCTAGGTGGACCTCAGATCTTCTGTTTCTTTTTCATTCACATAAATTGTTCCTATAATATATAGCATGAGGAAAGGATGCTACTTCTTTCCTGAAACTAATACTCCCAACTTTGGGAACCACTTTATGGACAAAGCTTGTTGAGTTGTGCAGAGAAAACTGTTAATGGAATAAAACAGCTTCATGAGAAGCAACACTTAGTGCTTTGTCTATGAAGGAATAGGTCTTTTATGAAAGACTTTGTGTTCCCTGATTTATTTATTTATTTTTCCACTGAATGAGCAAGATTGTTTGAAAAGGGTGGTGGGGAATGTCACTGGGGAAAAGCCCCCTCCTCTACTCACTCATCGATTCTTATAACATTAAAAAAATTAATTTAAATTGCCACTTTCCTCAAAATGAAGTGTAAAGCTTTCATAGTTCTGTTGTTTAATTTCCCAACTGGATATGAAATTAAGGAGATTGTAATTGTTTGACCTCTCGCATCAGGGAGTCTAGGTATTTTTTTGTCTGTTTCACCGGAGTACATCTATATGAGAATAATGGCTTCCCTAGAGGCTCCATTTCTTGTAAAATATGATCTAATGAATTAAAATACATCTCCTCTTCTTGGTGCTTTTTCACGCTGTGACCTGCCTTGGGTTTGAGTTCGGGGTGGCTCCTGTTGAATTGTCTGAAGGCTCTCAGCATACTTCCTCCTGCTGAATTGTTCTTCCTGAAGTTTGCTCGTTGATTACGTCCTCTGGCTTGGGTCAGTTGTCTTTCTTACACAGTTCACTAATTTTTCCTCCCTAAGCATTGCTAATGTGCCTTCCACCAACTTGCAGCTTTTTGAGCTTTGATCCAGGAACCTTTCCAAATTCAGCAAAAACAACTAAAAACGTGNCCCCCCCCCCCCCCCCTTTTTTGTCCTTTGTTACTGAAGAGGGCTGCAGATATTTAGTACCATTTAAAGCCAGACAAAAGAAGCTCCTCTCATTTGGTGATTTCTCCAAAACACCAGTTGATTATTATTGGCAAGGATATCGCACTGGAAAGGACGAGCTGTTCTGTGTGGTTTCGAGGCCAGAATACTGCTGGGATTGTCCCTGGTGGCTGGGTGGAGCTCACTGGGTACCTGCCTGAGAGCCACGACATCCTTGTGCAGCAGATGGACCTCTCTTGGAGGGAGGGAATAGGTTGACACCAAAGAACAAAGCTATTTTCTTCCAGAAGGTAAAAAAATACACTGAATATCACTGAGGAAGCAGCAGATTTTGGTCTGGAGTGCTCTGTGTGATCAGATGAATCAGGATTTTTCAGGGGACCTAATATACTGTGTTTTAGAAAAGAGCTGGATATGTCAGAGTGTGAGGTAAGGATGCATTCATTTTGAGAGCTCTTACAGAGAAATTTTTGTCCCAAAATCAGTGCTGGGAGAGGTGGAAATGGAGGCTGAGCTGACTTGCCACCAGAATAAGCGTATTTTGCTCTTGAAGAGAAAAGGTGAACAAATGTCAACTTCACTGATATATTTAGTTCTCAGTGATTGTAAGGATGAGTTCAACTGCATCCATAATCCCTTGCTTAGCTCTTATTTCCCAAACAGGCCACACAAGTGGCCTCATGCACACCCATAGCAGCTGGTAAAACAGCTCCGCTTGCACAATGGAAGAAATTGGCAGGAGAGGACTGCCAGGAAGGTTTTGCCAAGATTTCATGGCAGAGAGGTGACTTTGTCAATACCACACAAGAGTTGGTCCAGATCCGATCAAAAGTCAGGACCTACTTCTGTCTCATTTCGGGTATTAGAAGCTCTGGTTTATGTAGCATTTGTATCTGAGCTCTTAATATGTAAAAATCCTTGCATTTATTTCCCTTTCTCCAGTCCCATTGCTTTAAAAGGAGAGGAACTTTTCAGTGTGCCCCAGAGAAGAAAGTGACAGAAAGGCTGGCTGTGGTTCAGGGCAAACCCCTCCGTCCCGGGCCTGCAGAGGAGGCTCCCAGGAGCGGGATGATGGCCGGGGCTCTCCATGTGCTGCCAGACCACAGCGGTGTGCGTGGAACCGAGCAGAGCGGCAGGGGCAGAGCCCTGCCCATGGCCCGCAGGCAGCAGCAGGCAGCAGCAGGCAGCTCGCTGCCAGCACGGCTCTGGCACCGCAGAGAATCGAGCCCTTTGTATCTAACCATCCAGACCTAATATACTGACATGGTCGTCATCAGATACAGTTGACACATGTTTAAAGGGTGTATCTCGCTGCTTTGAACAAGTGGGAAAGTGTTCTTGGACTGCTTTGCTCTCCGCATTTCTACGGAGTTTCCCACTGTCCATTTTCCATAGTTACTTACAGCAATTAACTGGAATCCAGGGCTGAGGCGGCTGCACGCATAGTCTCTCAAACCACACCTGTGGCTTTTTTGTGTCACATATAATTCACGACTGAGTGACGCTTCCTGCCTTGTCATCTTTAGTCCTGGGTGAATGAATGGTGTAGCTAAATCAGCTTAGTGCCGAACTAAAGCGGTGGTTCATGTTTAGCTGTAGCTCTTGCACAAATCGTGCAGAAACTTATTTGTGTTGGTATGGCTGGGTGTTCACTGGAGGCTCCAGCCCTTTTGATATTGGATCCACTCACAGCTTGCATGTCCTGCCTCAGCTTTATTTTCCCTTCCAGAGGCATAGATACTGCATGAATCACTGTGTCTTTGCAGAGGCTCCAGTGGGTGAAGGTATTTGTGCTGAAACCTCACCAGGCTGTAATTAATCTGTAGACGAAAGGAAATGGTTTTGTGACAGCTAAATGAAGACCAAATAATGCGATGTGATGAAAGGTGTGCTCAGCAGTCAGATTCAGGATCTGAAGTTATATGCATTTAGCTTTATGGTGAGCTGAAAAGTGTTTGAAAAAAGAATTGCCTCAAGTCCCACTTAGCAGCAGACAAAAGCAGAGGCAAACCTGCATGTAATTATATATTAATATGCAGAAAACTAAGCAGAGATTTTAAAAAAATTGCGCTATGTTTTTCAATGTATTTGAAGATATTTGGGAAACTTACACATAAACTGTATGTGAGTGCTGTACACAGAGAGGCATGTGCTTTCTGCATTAGGTCTGTGAGATCAGTGTACATGCCAGTGAACAGGCTGTCTTTTCTTTGGGCTTTAGTTATGCTGAGATAGAAAACATCTGATAGCCTTTACAAAAATATTGCAGACTTTTGTAAATTAGGCTGAGGGGTTTGTTTTTTACTCCCAGTGAAAAGTTTGGGGTTATCTTTTTGTTTGTTTTTAAAGAAGGAAGTAATATTTTAAATTCATGTTTCAGCTTGCTTATTATCAGTTACACCTTTGATGCTGGTTCTCTCACATTACTTTATGTGTAGCTAGGGCTGGTATTAGCAAAAAAGGCACAACAGTAAATGTGGCAGCTTCCCTGTAGTTTGGTGACTGTCTCTGTGGAGTAGGCACTCAGACTGGTTGATGCTGAACATTTCAAGCAGCAGCAGCAGTGAGTCCTTAGCTAACTGGATGATCTTCCAAAGCATTGAGATTTCTCAACTCCACTGGTATAGAATCACAGAATCCAGAAATTTCAGGTGACAGAGAGCTGAGGGTGGCTCTCTGTCCCCAGCCTCCAGCCCCAGTGGGGCTGGCCACCAGTGCTAGGTTAAATTGGTCACAGCTTGTCTGGTGGAGTCTTGCAAACCTCTTTGGAAAGAGGTGCCTCAGCCCCTTGGGGGTCGCCTGGTCCAACACTGCCTGGCCTTCCTGGAGAAGAATTTTCTGAACACCCAGCCTGAACTTTGCAGGGAGTGTTACATCATTTGCCACTACTATAAAAGATTTGGCTTTGTTAGAGTTACAACTGCAGACTCTTATATTAGATCATGTATACATGCTTATTTTCTCTTTTGTCCTAAGACTTTGATAATGGAACTGCAGTGAGACTGACTGTATTTTAACTAAAAGCAGATTAGAATTACCAAATTTCAATAAAATCTTAATTTCACTGTGGCTATATCATAGCAATACTTTAGTAACATTATAAGACCGTGACAGTATTGTTATTAGGACTGTGATTGTTTTCAACCCTATCTATCTCTATATTCAATAGGAATTGCAGGTTGCTGTCCCTAATTTTGATAGCAGAAAGCTGTGATTTTTATGACTGGGCAGAGTTGCATACTGGTAGGAGAATTAGTCTGTTAGGACTTTAGCATGATCAACAAAATTATCAAGTACTGTAAATTTACATTATAATTATGATGTCAGAAACAATATAACTTGGTTTTCAGGTTGACTGAAAATGTGCCCTGGGAATTTGGAGGAAATATATTTTTCTCATTTGGAAGCTGAGTAAGTCCTAACAGAAGTATTTCAGGAATATGTATGCAGTTCAATGATGTTATACTCAGCAAGTATTTTATAAATAGCTGAAATTTTAAGACCAGAGCATCTCATTTTTAGTTCCTGTTTTATTTACTTGTCATAAATGAACTCAGGACTGCACATTTTGGTTTTTTGCTTCAATATGATCTGCGTCCCATACACCTACAGCAATACTCACTTTTCTCTGAGATGGGAATTGTTCATTTAAGTAAGCTGGTTGTAGATAACTTGAATCTTGAGAAATGAATGTTGAAAGAAAAGCTATGTTTTCAATACTTTGGTTAAGACATAGGACAGTATTTTCAGAAGAGTGTAGGGAATTGGCTGCTGGAATTTTAGGGACACTCTGGAATACCTTGTATGTGCAGAGATGAGCCAGGTATCTTAATGCCTTCTGGCTGTATAATTTCTTTAAAACATTTTGTCATGGACATCCAAAATCCTTCAGAAGTGAACGAAGGCGATACCTGGGTCACTCTTTGATAGAGAAGATAATCCAGAGCCGCAGGACACTGACTGCTTCTCCAAGTCACCTGAAGGGGACTCTTCCTCCTCAAACCAAATCATTGTACCTCTAGTGAACTAGAGCTTCAGAAGGGCTTTGTCTTCAAGATCCCTCTGGTTCTTCCTTAAGGAAGGGCCCGCTCAGTCCTGCGTTAGGGGTTTTCCAGGATGACTTCGAGGAGGCAGTGGAAGCAGAGATCACAGTGGTGTGGAGAACGATGCCAACTCTCATACCACAGTGGGAACGTGAGCTCATCTACTGTGATGAGAAGCAATAGCCCTTCCAACAGCAGCTGGTTTTGCTCCTGTTGGTGCTGGTGTCCGATACCAGTTGCCTGCTTAGGAAGCAAGCAGCACCTGCTGGGGCTGGGCATCCTGGCTGTGCAGCAGCACATCTCTGTGGGTTTGCTTTCTTACCTTCATGCCTCTCTCCTCCCCTTCCCCCCCAGTTTCTACTATGCTTTCTCTTGTAGACAGCAATATAGGATCAGACTGCTTTTCACTTCCATCGCTTTTCCCTGCTGTGACTGAATCTGTTGCAATTAAATTTTAATTGAGATGCACACTGCTTAAATAGACACAAGACAGCTACAGCTATCGCTAATTAATTTTCTTCCAAAATGACAACATTTAATAATTATATTCCTTGTCACTTACATTATTTATACAAGCTTAACTCTGGGAATTTTTTTAAAGACACATCAGCTGTGAAAGTGCTTTATGGTGTTAATCTCCTGTAAGGCAATTGTGATTAACTTGAGAAGTGGAAGTATGTTTATGGTGCATTTACTAAAATAGCATGTAGGTCTCCAAGTTTCAGGAAAGATTGAGGTATTTCTACAATAAGGTAAGCGTGTTTCTGGTTGCGGTATTCAAATCTAGAGAAGCCTTAATGGTAATAATTTGTGCTCCTGTATTATCTCTGATCTGACAATCTCTAAGCACTTTCTGCCTACGAATGAACCAGCTCACACCTTCTGCAGAGATCCCTCCCCAGTCTCTCACTTCGCCTGACATAGCACAAAGAGATCATCTGCTGCCCCAGCTTGCAAAAGTCCTTGCCCTCTGCTGCCTAGCTCTAATACTGGGCAAAGAAAATGACCTTTTCGTATTTTAGTCTGAAGAATCCATCACTGCTTGCTGTCAGACAGGGTGTTGGATGAGTGGGACCATTTGTCTGTTGCAGCGTGACAGTCCTTAGGCGGTACTGTGACAATTTGGGGATTCTGTCTGTGCTTGAATACATCATTGCTGCATCATGGCATGACTGTGGTGTTTGCAGAGAGGTGCATCATCAACCTCCAAACTTCAGACATTCACAAAACAGGTAGAAATTTCTCGGGACAGCTGTGAGGGGAATTTTTCCAGCCTCTCCTGTGGGGATGTACGGTCGTGATGTTCCCTGTGCAGAACAAAGGAGCTGGCTATTGAAGGTGAGATGCATCAGCCCTGGGGTTTTACTGACAGATCTGGAAACTTTGGGAATGACTGAAGAATCAGAGAGCCTTTTCTTTTCTCAGTGAGGGTCCTGTCTAGGGTGAAAGTTTAAGCTGGAAGCTGCAGCAGAGGGATTTTCTGGGTCAGAGAAATAAACGTGGGAGGGTGGGACAGGTAAGACTTGAATCTCTCAGAGGACCCAAGACCAGTAAAAGTCAAAACTAGATGTGAAAAGTGACCACAAGTACCTGGGCGTGCATATTTTCTCTACTGGCATAGAGTAACTCTTTAGAAATCTTCATACCTTTCTGGTCACTAGCAAAGTAAAGCTGCTCTGGGAACAGAGCTCTGGGAAAGTGCATGTTTGCATTTATTAAGGATGCTGGGGATTAGTGCTGATGCTGCAGAGCAGAATAAGTTGGATGATGCAAACCCATTCCAGGAAGGCTCAACAGAAAAGTTTTCCAAGGATGGCATGAAAAGCAATTGTACTGAGTGCTGCTGTGATCAGAGGAGGTTAAGATGGTGTGGATCTAGAGGGCTGATCAACTGGACATTTGGATTATCTCAGCCAAAGGAAATTTGATTAAATATGTTAAATGTATGTATAGTGAAAGTCTTTTGTTGGACATTTGGGACAATCATGATTATTACATAAATTTCAGCATCTTTTTGAAGTTACTTTAATTGATTTTATACTGAATATATAGCAAAAAAAAAATATGTATCCAAAACCATTTACCTCTGTATTAAGATGGATTTGAATGAAAAGCTGTCTGGTCATCTGTCTATCCTCATGTATTGTCACAGCAGCCAAATGGCATTATAAAAGCTTTTCATTGTCACTTCACTTTATTTTCCCCTCAACTTTGACAATAGCAAAGGAGACTGGGCAATATTTAGTGCTATTTTGGTATCTGTTTGGTTTTTTGTGCAGTATTGCACAGTGGAAGGGGTAGGTAAGCCAGGAAACTGCATCAAAGATTTTTTAGAAGCAATGGAACCTTTTGGCACCTTTATTTTATCACATCTCTCAGGAGGCTGTAGTTTACTACTCTCTTCCTAAGTGGGTACTGCAGTTCATTACTTTTGTGCTTATTGGTAATACAGTCACAATTCTTGGCAGAGGCACAGGTCTTGGTAGCACAGTGGGGTGGGACAACAGCCTGTTTCTTCCAAGTGGGCCTGTTCTGGGAGCCAAGGTCTGCTGCATTGCACCTGAAGAGACAGGAATCATTTATTCCTCTGACAAATAGATCCCTTCCTATGTGTGTTTTCCCTGAAGTTACTTACACACAATGTTGTTTGCTTTGAGGTCTCTCATGCTCTGTAATTTTCATGTGGTGCTGGATTTGCTGAGGGTTCGTTCCTTTGATTGCCAATTTTCACGGTCTGAAATCGGCCTTTAGTGCCATGCCCTTGGGTGCCTGTGGGGGCTGCTCCCCAAAAGGCCACAGGTTTGGTAAAAGCCGTAAGTTTTCTGCCTCACACACAGTATGAGTGGTGGTGTCCTGGTCCCAGCCCATGGGCAAGGCAGCAGCCACGTGCCCTTGAGGCTGTTTTGGATCATTACACTGATCAAGGGAAGGCTTAAACATTAAGGAATGTTCACAGCTACCAGTCCTGTTTTCTAAAAATCTCAGCAGGCTGCAGCAACGAAAAGCCAACCCGGCACGTGCTTCAGGTCTGTTTTCTCTGAAGGCATCTTCCTGAACATATTCTCTAAATGAAGACCAATCTTTGGTTACAAGAGTGCTAAGGGAAGACATCTACTGTTTTCTCAGTATGCCACTAATGATTGGGGGATGTCCAACAATTTTTGTTTTCAAAATATACAATTTCTCTGTGTTTTTTTTTTTAAATTGACATTTATAAGTTAGCAATAAACCTATAAAACTCTGAGTTTGCAGTGAAGATACTGGCTCCAAAAGCAAAAGTGTGTTGAGGTGTCTCACAATACATGAAAGTCTGGGAAGTGCCCAAGAGGACAAAGTGGTACCAAATATTGGGTAGCTATGGGTAGTTTAGAGACAAGAAATTGTGTGGTCATCTATAGCTGGTGACAAGTCCCCCATCCCTGTGCCTTCAGTTCTATGAAACTTCAGGCTCAAAAGGATGACTGTAGAGATGGGAAAGGATAGATGTTTGATTTCTTCAGTAGAGAAAAAGCTAACTGGCTTTTCAGTTAAGTGTTGGGTTATGACAGCAATTGAAACGAACACTTGAAGTGGTTTTTCAGTATTTATGGTGTATAATTTTGGATGTCAAGATACCCTGATACACTGTGTGTTACACAGAGAGCAAGGGGATATAAGAAGTATAATCTTTCTTTTGGCAAGGGACAAGTGAGTTGTGATAATGAGTTATGCAAGTAATTATTCCCTTACAGGAGGAAAAACAGAGTAAACTGTGGAACCCTAGTACTTCTAAAAACAGATACAGAAGAGGTGTGTTTACTGGTTCCTGATTTTCTGAGGGGATCTGATTCTTATCTTGGAGAACTGTAATAAAACAGAAAGCAGTCCAAGTTAGTAGTTTCAGTGGTGAAAACTAGCTATGAATGAGACTGGGAGTGGGCAGATATCTGTGGCCTGTATGACCAAACCCACTCAAAGAACACATATTTAGGCCCTGATGGAAGCAAGTGCACATGCATTTGCTGAAATCTTCCTGAAGCCAATAAGATTGAAAGCACAGTGTGGTAGGCTTTAATAGGCTTTGAAAGAGGAGACAATGGTTGAGGCAAAACAAAAGAGCATGCCATCAAAGGATGTAAAGCAAAGTGACAGGAAAAAAGTGACAAGCTAGGAAAATGTTCTTTGTTCCCACATTCTGAATGCCTGTGAAATCAGCTTTGTACTCATTAGAGGCAATGTAAAGGAACTTGCTGTAAATGAAAATGAATGGCTTAGAGGCTGGTGTTTTGAGTTCAGATGTGTAGGTGAGTGGCAGGAAGCTCAAGGAAGTGCCAAACTCTGAGACATTGTGCAGAAGGAAGAAGCAGGAGTCAGAGGTGGCCTAGAGGCAAAATCTCAGAGGGAGCTTGGAGGAATCTGAGGACCACCCCAGGTTTCAAACTTGGATAACAAACAAGATGCTATCCACTTCTACAGTATTCATCATCCTTTGCTACCTTCTAACCACAGCCAGACTGCTGTGAGAGATATTTGAGAGACAGACTGAAGTTTCTGTGTGGTTGGAGGGAATTAGGTCCAAACTAGGTCAATCTGAGAGTAAAATGTAGGTAAGATTTAGTGGAGAGAAAGCCCAGAGGCAACTGGGCTTTGAATACAGCTTAGCTGTGAACAAGAAGGAAGATGGAATGAATTACAGACACAAGTGGGATTTTTGGTTTAGAGGGAGGCAGACCAAGGCAGGAAAAAGAGAAGGAAAAAAGAGAGAAAGAGCAAGGAAAGCAAGAAAAGTGGCTTGTGACATGGTTTATAGAAGATGGTTGTGGAGGAGTGAGGTGATTACAGAAAAAAGTAGATGAAACTTTAGGAGCAGGGAGGGAGTTGTAGATGGGAGGTTAAAGAGTTACCTTGTTTTGACTGTTTTCTTGAGGAAGAACTCGACAAGTTTGCATGCAGAAAAAAGATATGGATATAGAATATAATTATCATATGAATTAATATGGAACAGAAATAACACACAGTAACTGCAAGGTGAATTAGAACTGTTTTAGTGAGTTATATCTGCATTAGTAGATAGTTATATATTAGTTGTAACTGGTTTAGTTATAACTAATATATTTAGTTAAAACTAAATAACTGAAACCAGATTTATGTGTATGCATATATACACACACATGCTCCTATACAGGAGTTCTGTCCTGAAGAATTGATACGAATCCTTTGCATTTTGTCTTTAATTAGAAGTATCAAAGAACGAAAGCAAAAAAGGAGGCAATATTTACGGAACCTTCTAAGGCTGGCCTTAATGATTTGAGTCTAATGAAATGAAATAGTTAAAAGACTATTTTTTGTGTGTAGTGGCCACATCAGTCACTGTGCCCTGAAGTCTGGTATACCCTCTGAAAAGCCACAGGGACTCAACAGCAGGAAATGCAGTTTCCAGTGCTCAGTCCCTGGCCTGGCTACCACCAAACGCAGTTCTTCTGCTTCACGTGCTTCAACTGCACAGTCATGTACACACAACGTGGTTCCTAAACCTTTCCTCTGAGCCATAGCAACCTGCTGACATTTGCTAAAAGTTCACTGCTGGCCTGTGTTTAGTTCCAGTAAGTTTTGTGAATATGGGATGTTCTGGCTTGTCAGCCCAGCTTGTTTTGTATGTGAAGCAGACACTGCAGGGCTACAGAGGACCAGACCTCCTCGTACTTCCAGTCTTCTCTAGGCTGTGGAGACACCGCTACTGGGGTTGAGAAGGGAGGTTTTCCCCTTAGCTTTTTTAACAAGAGAATTAAATAAATTGCAATGTTGTTTCTTTCCTTTTTTTGATGCTGGCAGCTGCTTACCAGATCGAGAAACAAAGTCAGTTCTTCTAGGCTACAAAGTGAAGATTGCATGATATGTTGGTGAACAGTTTTATAATCTGCCTCAGTCATCAAAATACTTGTAGCACAATAGACATAAGTACCTAGTGAAGGAATGTATATTCTGCAACGTTGCCATTGGCAGGAAATAAACACCTGAGAGTTTATCAGTGTCTCCCTAAGTCCTTATCACAAAAGGGAAAAATTGAGAAGTTGGAAGGTAGAAGTTAGTTTGCTTGTCAACAGAGCCAGGCATGCTAAAATCTAATCATTATAAATGCAGGTGTCTTGATCTGTGAAGGTGTGGCGAATCAGCCATTAATAATACCCTGATACGTAGGTGCGTGGAGGATCAAGGTGCTGATCTAGTCTAACTTTAACACCATCAGAGGACTTCCCTGTACGTAAACCTGTCCATGTCCCATGATGGGTCTTAGACTACAGCAGATCTGGAAAAATACCTGAACAAAATGTCAGGTCTGACATGCTAGAGAGTCTGGCACCAGCCTGAATCTAGTGCTCTTTTCTTTTGAAACTAGGAGCCTTGTTTCTAATCTGAATTTCTCTAGTTTAATTTCTAGTTCTTAGCCTTTGTGATTGGTAGCTATAATTGGTTTAAACATAGATTATTTTCATGTCCCTTACCTCTGGGTCAAACAGCAATTGTTATAAAACTTTTGCTCGTTGTATATATATTAATATTACCAATCAAGTCATCCTGCAAGTGCCTCTCTTTCAACCTTTCTTTCATTTTTCTCATGTATGGCACAGGAGCCTTTGCAATTTTCATCCCTCTGCTTGTACTTTGGACACCAGAACTGGAAATACTGTTCTGTTACTCGTCGGTTCAAGGTTAGGCAGGGAGGTATTATAGCCTCCCAAATTCTGTGTAGACTAACACATATTGCTTTAATCGTTTTAATATTGGTACCTTCCATAGAGCTTCACAGTCACTGTTTGACCACCATAAACTTCATTTCCAGTCAGTGTTTCTCACACAGTCTTCATTTAAATAAATTATTTTCCAGATGTGTGGCCTTGTGTGTGGTTGCTTTAGAACCTATAAGCTTTATCGAGGCCATCTAGGGATGGAGAGACATCTAGGGATGTCACTGTTACAAAGCAATCATCTTCATTTACCATATCAACATCCATTTGTCACTGACAGGCTTCATGACTCTGTATTTGTTTCCAGTCCCTGATACACAAAATGATTGTAACTCTCCATTCATATCAATGTTTCCACCAGATTCAGTAATACCAGTCAGGACTAATTTTTGTATTAAAGGAGCTATTCCACTTCTTGTTTATTACTCGTGTTCGTAGTGTGAGAATCTACACAATTAAGGAATCTCTTCTCTTTGAGTCCCTTGGTACCTTGATTAATTTTAATCTTGACATCTTGATTTCTGGCTAAATGAGTGCTCATTTTCACCCTTGTCTTTTGTCATTAGCTTAATACCCTCCTGAATACTTTAGTCTGTCTCCTGAAAGACTTATTCCCATCCACTGAAATGACAGCCAGCCACATTGTACAGTCTCTTTTCTTTGTAGAAGATGGACCTGGACTGCTGAAAACTTAGGAGCTCTGCCATTCATCACTTACTTAACTGTTAATTTCTGGATAGCCTTGTAACTTGAGTCACAGCTCACAGAAATGGAATATTCTTCAAAGTATTGATTTCATTCTCCCTCATGTAAAGTCCCTTGGAAGGATTTTTGATCGTTCTTGAATTTTTCTTCACTAGCATGCTTGTGTCCTTGCAGACTAGGCTTTGGTACATTCCATACTGCTCTGACCTCTCCTACTACAGCAACTGTCAGATATTTCAACAGTTTTGGGGCTTGCAAATTCTAGTTGTGAGCATAAGGCTATTTGCTGACCTCCATGGGTCCTTTCTAACCCTGTTCCTCTGAGAGACTCTTCTCCCGTTCTCATCTGGAGGAATTTTTCTCCATTCTTCCGTTTATGAACTGCCAACCATTTTATGTGGTCTGCATCCTGCCTTCAGCTGGCAACTGTAGGCTTATAAAGACAGTATGTGGAGTGGAATAAAGTGTGGAATAGCAGCTTGTGTGGTGTGTGTGTTCAGCAGAGGAAAATGAGCCAACTGAAGTGTTGCTTTTTTGTTTTTAATTACATTCTTGTTTCCTTCCCAGGCTTCTCTCTTCTGCATACTTACACATGTGCCTCTGGAGGGAGAATTCAATAGGCTGATGAACAGAACTGTAATGTTTAAAAATAAACCAAAATTTTGTAATGAAACATGTTTTGAAAGAACCTAGTTGCTATAGGGATTTTTGCAAGGATGCAGTCCTTCATCTTTCATTGCTCAAAATAAAGATTTTCATTCCTTGAGCCAAATGAGGGGTTTCTTATCCAAGCTTTGGAGCATGTTCAATGTCATCTGGATAGACTAGTCACTATAAGACATTATTACTCATCCCACCCCTACATAAAGCAAACCCATTAAACTTCAGTGCATGTGGTTTGTATTTGGGGTTTCATTCATGAGAGTTGAAAATGCCCAAACTACTTCAGCACAGAAGTGAAACTCTGACAGGGTTCTCCTTAGTCACCACCAAACCAACAAAATATTCACTTCTCAAAACCTCCCTTGAATCCAATATCAAGGCAGCTCTTGTCCTATTAGCCAGGTCTCCAGCACTGATCCTTCTCTACTCTGTGGAATCTGCACGAACATCTCTATCCAGAATCAGAGTTTCTGCCCCTCTTGTAGTATGTGTAATTTTCTTTTGTAGTATCTTTTACTCATAAACCTGGTGAAAAGTTAATAGGTTATTACTGATTTGCAATTAGAGTCTAATTCTGTTGTAAACAGTTTAATGGTCCTCCACCCTGGTCATAATACAGTCTGTAACCCATCCTGTTTAACTCTAACCCACCCTGGTATAGCTGACAAGCACCACAGATGTTTTCTCTGACATGTTAGCTATTTGCAGTTTCTGCTCTTGTTGGAGCATGAAGACTTGATGAAGGGTTTTTTTGGGGGGTTCTATATTTTCTTTTTTTCTTTTTTTTTTCTTTTTTCTATTTTGGTGTGCAAAGGTTTCCTAAAATGAAGACAATACTTCTTCATTAGATGCATGTGTGCGCACATAGGTAGTATTCATCTTTTTGGTTTTGTTTTTGGAAAAAACCCAGACAATTGTGTAACAGGAAATTGAAAGCTTCTTTGGATTTACATCAAAAACACAAACTTAGACAATACTTTGCCACAATTCTCTCACTCTTGCAACAAAACCAAACAAATAAACAAAACCCAAGTGAAGATTCATGGACCAGTTATAATGGTGACGCATCACTTTTGAGCAATTTTTGTTTACCTGGTGGCATCCTCCCATATTTTTTGCAGCATGTTAATGCAGAGTCTGAATGCAGGAGTATCTTGATTATCTTCTTTGACGGTTTTTCACATGTCGGAATTCGCTTAGTGGAAATTTTCTCATGATAAGACATGTAGGATTGGTTTTGTAAAATTACAAGCATGACTTTGTTTTCCTGTTCTACCACAAAAGGCTCTTCCCTCCAGCCCCCACTCCTCCATCTTCTCAGTTCTTCCAAAGTAAGAAACAAAGATAACTTCTGAGGGAAAGGAGGGAAAATCAGGTACCCCAGCCTGCATGTCTCAGCATGGACCAGTGCTGATTCTGTGTCTGGCTTTGAGCTTTTATGTCTGTTCGTATGTTTTGATGATGTATTGTGATTGTTTATAACCCAGCATCTGAAAGATAATTTTTTTTCAAGGCTTTAAGGTTGGCAGCTTGAAAATATACTTGAAATGGGGAAATGATTCAAATTTCTGCTGCTTTATAGATTGGACTTGTTTGCAATGAAGCAGGAATATTAAAGTGACATTAGTGTTTGTGAAAAACAGGAATACCAGGCTAAACCCAAAAAATGGGTGAAATGTTAGTTTCTCTATTCAATATCATCTCCTTTCCAATAAATACAGCCCAGAAAGTAAATTGCTTTAGAAAGGGAAAAATAACTTATGTTACAATACAGTGGCCTTAGTGTTGTCATCTGGTGCCGTGGAGTCTCCTAGCATAGCCTGGCCTCTGGTTGACATTCCTGAAGGACGTGTCTCTCCCACAGGTGCTGTGCCACCTCTGTCAGCCCTGCCCAGAGCCGAGTGCCCCTGTGCAGACACTGGCATTGCACCCTTGCTGTCCAGGACCCATCAGTGACTGGCTCCTGCTGGAAGGTCTCCTAGGAGCTGCTGAATGCTGGTTCTGGAGCAGGTAGCTGAATATTTACAGACCTTCCATATGGTGATAATTTCTGAGTGCCACTACTAACTCCACTGTCCTTGTTTGATATAAGTGAAGGCTGCTGTGGTCACTGTCAGCTTGAGGGGCAATAGCACCTGTGACTTTTTCTGAGGTGGTTTCCTTTCACATGCCTGACGCCTCCTGAAGCAGTAGATTTTTTGTGCCTAGACACAAAGTCTTGGCTACTCCATGTGCAAAGAGTGATGGAGCACGCTGGAAGGCTGCATTCTTTGAAGCTGTTAGCAGGGTATATGTCTTCCATCAGAGACACTTCCATATCACTTTTCTTCCTTGTGACTCTCTTCCTTCTGTGCCCTGCCTCCCTGTCCTGTCCATGCTGTTAGAGACGTCATGTTGTGCCTTCCCCTGCCCCAGCAGTGCATGTATCTCCATCTCTCATGGAATCAGGTCTGCCTGCAGTCTCTTCCCTCCTCTTTTCCATGCTTCTCTATTTCCACAGGATTTGCCATTGTCTGTGCTTCAATCAGTCATACTCTTCAGTAAGTTTTTAAGGTCATCCCTCTATCCGCTTATTTCTTGTTTTCCAGGTTCTTCTCCATCTTCAGGAACTTCCTGCTCTTTCCACATCCATCCAATCATCCTTGCAAACATCCCTCCTTTCCTCATGTCTCCTTCCCACCCTGCATTTTTCCTTTCTTTACCTTCCTGGGCAGAGTTATGCCTGGAATATCCCAGGACTTCTGGAGCTGGTTGGAGGTGATGTTATTACAGTACAGAGAGACACTACCAAACACCGGCAGTTGTGGGTGCACTTTGACCCCTCACAATATTGCAGAGAGGCTTCTTCCTCGTGCTTTTGGTCTGCTGTTGCCATATGGAAACGGCAGATGGTGTTGATCAGGAAGTTAATCTAGAAGCATATCCGTTTCATGCTGTACGCGAGGGATTTGTTCATTAAACTTAGAACTCTAATTTAAAGCCAATTAACTGAGTGATTTGAAGAGACTTGTTGTTTTTGAAGTTCAAAAGAGATGCTAAGTCTCTGATTTCAGCCTTTGTACATTCCCGAACCTGTATAACTATTGCAGTGTTGCCAGCTGTACTGGGGGGTTTTTTTGTCTCTTTTCTTCCCCCTTTTTTTCTTTTCTTTCCCTTTTCATTTCTTTGAGTGATACAACTTTTGCCATGGACTGGAACTGTTTGGTGAAGCTTCATGAACACCCAGATTTCTCAGCAATGTTAGCCTTACCTTTGGGAGTAGGTGGGCAGAACTCATGTGTCTTCTATCCTGTTTGCTGCTAGCACAGCTCCCTCCTCCCTCCCTTTGGCAGCCTAATATTGCTCTTCTCTGAGCAGGAGTCAAGATAGGAGATAGAAAAGTCGAATAAGCCCTGAGCAGCTCTGTGCCCTCCTAACACTGCTTCTGGCAGCATGGGTTTGTCTCTGCTTCCTTTCTTCCCAGAAGCTGGTAGGGACCCACTGCAGAAGATTTCTCGACTGGAAGGAGCAGAAGTGGCCACAGCTCTAATTTCCATGTGTAATCGACCCTGTAAGATTTGTCCAAGCAGACTATTCCTAAGAAATGTCAAGATGGGAAACCTTGTGTCAGGAGGACCTCAAAAGTGATTAGTTCTGAATTACTATTTATGCTGCTTTTACCTGAGATTGATATTCTGTAAACACTTGTAGGTCCTTCAGCAGCAGATGGCATAGCCCCATAGTTTGGATAGCCCCAAGATTTAGTGATGGCATTTAGACAGAAAAAACTTTCTTTAGTAATTCGAAGCTGTTGCTGATATAAAAGAAAATAGAGGGGTCAAGTTTTGCTGTGGTACAGAGCCTATGACTTCACCGGGTTAACTGCTGCTACTTCCCTGTAATTGAGAACATAATTTGGCTCAAACCCTGGGAGACAGAAAAGGATCACAGCAGCCACTGTATTAAGCCAACGTTCATAGCAGTTGGCTCACACTGAATTTCATAAGTAGATCATGTATTCAGAAGGCTTTAGCTGTATGACACAGTCCACTGCAAAAGAAGAGATGGTGGGAGTATCTCCTTGTTTATCTTAACTAAAACAGCATGCCAGGAAAAGCTATCAAACCTGGGATTGTACCTCCATGGGGGTGATGTGGCAGAATTGATTAAATGTCTCCCTGTGGGTGTGTGAGCACAAACCTGGCGAGAGCTGTGCAAAGGCTGCCCTTGGTTATCCCAGCTCCCATCAGTCTTGCCAGGAGCAGCAGTGGAGCTGCATGCTGGCTGTGGTGCTGGTCTCAGCAGCCTGCACACCTCCAGCGTGTCCCTCGGAGGTGATGCCACCTTGCTAGCCCTGCTGGGGTTGTGCATAGGTCAGGTGGAGATGAGCTCCAGATAGAGAATACTCACTGGTCTGAGGAAGCCCAAAATATTCCCAAAAGCGAGATGGCTTCTGGAAGCATGCTCTAGAAATCCCTTTCTGCCCCTACCATGAGGCTGCCTGGCTTGAAGGTGGCATTCAGGATTGGACCTGTGTCACACTGGCAGTGCCTGCCCTCTGCCACAGAGGATCCCTCCCATGGTGCTGCTTAGTCTTTGAGCAGAAATAGCCAAAATTGGTCATTCATTTTTCATAGAGGAAAAAAAAATAAAGTTTTCTGGCCTGTCTAGGGGAGGAGAAGGGGGTTTCCTGATGAAAGAACAATCCTGAAGAAGGAAATGTCTTTTCAAAAAAAGGGTGTGCAGAGGGTATGGCTGATAAATATCTGTTCATTCCTAAGTTTGTTAGCAGTCCTGCTCAGGCTGATACCCTCCAAAAGAGACAGGCATTTTCAGACGGCACTTTTGACCATTCCTAAAGCACTTAGCAGGAGGGATTGTTTTATTAGGAAAGTTTACGGCTTCTTGTTTTCCCTCAAAGGCAAATATGCCTTTGTTGTTTTTAATTCTGTTGGGATTTCTCCGTTTTAATATACAACACAGCTGTTAAAATAGCTGGGATTGTCTAGGGCAAATCATATAGCACTTTCCTTGTTCAGATCTCAGATGGCTGCCTTTTTAGTGTCACTGCAGAATTACATTTCAGGGCATATGAATAGTGCTGGTATTAGTGTCAAAATCAATTACCCAGCCCTCCTCCTGCAGAGAAAGCTACAAACCTTAGGAAAAATCTGAGTAATCCATTCTGGTTTTCTAATTCTGAGTAATGACAGAGGGCAGAGAGTTGTGCTTGAATAAGTGCATAGGGTCTTTCTCCGTATAGTCACTCCTAAATGCATGCTCTTTACAGGAAAAAGCAGGCTCCCTGTGAAACCCTTTTTCATGCCAAATGGCTCGCTGCTAAGATTAATCTGTCATTGAATTTATAAATTCTGTGTGGCACAGAGCAGTGGAAAAAGTTTAGCATCGAACAGAAAGCAAAGTATGTATTGCTTAAAAAATGAATGTTGTGCTCCTGGATAGTGTGGATTGACTGCCTCCACCAATATATCTTCTTATACTGGTAATAAAAACACTTCCATAGCCTTGTGCCTCAAAGATCTCAAAGCACTTTGCAAATAGGGCAAAGTACTATTTCCTATTTTATGGCTGTGGAAACCAGCTGCAAGGGGGAAGTTTAGCCTTTTGCCCAGGGACACCGAGGAGACTGTGGCAGATCCATGATGGGGACCTAAGTCTCCAGAGTTCCAGTGCTGTGTCCTGGTCACGCACTGCACCTCTAGGAAGTCTGCTACACACCAGCTCCTGGCCACTGTCTGTGAAACCTCGGAAGGTGGGATATGAAATCAGTGTTGGTGCTCCTTTGCTCAGTGGTCTCTGTCGTGATCTGTGGGCAGAGGTGTTGAGCAGAGCAAGGTCTGGCAGGGAGGGTGCTTGTGTCTTCCTGGGCTGGGATGATCAGCTCTGGCTGTGGGGTGCTGTGAAAGGAAAATGGCTTTTGGTTGCTGCTGACTTGGGGAAAAACTCAGAACTTCACAGTCAGCGTGCTCTGCCCCAGGCACCTTTACGAAGCAAAAATAATTATAGACTTATTACCCTAAATCCTGTGAGATTAGAGTAGTTGCATTATTTATTTATTTTTTTCTAATCTTGTCTTTGAGGATTTACCTGTTTAATACAGCCACTCATTACAAACACTTGATTTTTTTTAAAATTCATAATTCATCTGAAAAGAGAGCATTACAGCTGCAAAGACCAGGTTTTCAAATATGGGCATGATCTCCTGTTACAGTCCAGCTGGATAAATGACACATCTGAAAAACTGGGTCCCTACTGAGGTGTCTGTGGCAGGGGTTTAGAGATTTTGCTCCAGGCATCTCTCTGGACAAAAAAAAGCATGGCTCTAACCTGCGTTTTTCACAGAACAAGTCCTGTTATGAGTTCCTTCCTTCCCCTCACTGGCTGCTGAGCTCTGCAGTGCCCGAGGATGCTCCCTCACCCCCGGGGCTGCCCCCAGGGTCAGGGTACCTGGAGAAGGGGGGTCGGGGTGCGAAGGCCAGCTCTGGTTTCAAACAAAAGTGCAAAGCCTTGAAAGAGGGACTAAGAAGAAACAGGTGGGGGGTTAGTAATAGAGCCTCTGAAGTTTATTTGCTTAACGAACAGAAGCCCAGGCTGTCAGACCTAGGTCAAATACTCCTGCAGTTCGGGTGTATTTATTTCATACATGGTCTGTAACCCAACCTGATTCCTGGATTAAACCACTGTAAAGTCTTGGCCCCCAGGAACCCATCCCGTGTTTGCCATCAAGCCCAGCACATGCCGGGGCAGGACCTTGAGGGGCCACCTCAGTATTCACTGGAGCCTTGTGTCATCAGTAAAGCCTGTAATTGTGGGTCCTGTCATTTCCAATGCGAGCTTCACAGTTTACAGCTGCAGACTGTGACCGCAGATCCATCACTCCGGTGTCCCATTAATGCGAACCATGCCTGAAGGCTCCTGGGATAAGGTGCTCGGGTTGCAGCCCACAGCTGCTTGGTGGGACACAATTCCCCCAGAGCCCAGACAGTGGTTGCAGTCCTCTACATCCACCATGCACCTGAAATCTTTGTGCTTTAAAGTTTTCAGGAGAGTTAACCCTTTAATCCAAAATGTTCAGGAGTCAGTCAGTCCTCCAGAGCAAAGGGAGGGAAGTTTTGAGTTGGCACATTGGCGATAAAAATACCTGCACCCCCAAAAACGTTTTCTGGTTTGCCAGATATTTTTTGCCTGATCCCATTAATGCCAGTAAGGTAAGCAGCGAGTGTGCTCCAGAGTATGTCAGGAACTGAAAAATTTGTATTTGAAAATTTGTATTTGCAGATCTGCATTAAAATTTGAAAGGAAAGAGGAATTAGCAGTGGGTTTTCCCAAGACCAGCCTGCGGCTGGTAGTGCCAGGTGACTGTGCTGGTAATATGCAAGCAGGAGTCAGGTGGGGACGTGAAATAAAACAAGTTAAAATAAAGGGAACAATAGTATTTGTATTCAAAAACAAAGTATGAATCTTCATTTAATATAAACCCTGTTTTTACACTAAATTTGGGATACCCATATGTTTGCTTTTGGGAGACCATTTAGGTCTGAATCATGCAGAACAAATGGTCAAGCTGACAAAAAGTTCAGAAGCTGCTATGTTTCATCAACCTGAGTTTAAAAAGCCAGGTTATATGTACTTTGGTATCTTCTTGTTTTGTGGATATTTCACAGCATTTACTTCCCCGTTAGTAATGAGGGTAAAGCTGTAGCTGATTTTCAGATGCAATTGCTCAGTATAGAGGATCTTTTTTGGTAGAGAGAGGGATCTGTACTTGTTAGTCCTCACCAGTGAGAACTTGATGGGTGGTGGCAGACCTGCTGTGGCTTATCTGTAAGTGTCGCTGAAAAGTTCTGATCATGGCATTGGTTCCAAACCAGCACACAGCATAAGCACCCCCTGTGGGAAAGGAAAAAAAACCCCAATTTAAATACATGTTTATCTGTATTTTATTGGAAATTTTTAGCTGAGTTTTTTCTTAGGATGGTCTAGGTCATGTATAGGATGGACAAATCACTCTTAGGTGTGCTAAATATTTTCATCTCACCTATCCTATAATCCTGGAAAACCCTTTGGACCTCTAAACTGTACTGTGTAGCCCAAGTTTAGCTGAGGAAAGTTTGTTTTTTGGTCCTGATCTTTGTAGGTCTGTGAGAACACCCATCCCTTTACATGGTTGTGCCCTTTGTGCCTGTGGCTGCTGTTGCACCGCTGGAGTTAGAAATGCAGGAATTCTTTGCTGCTCGCCATTTGCATTTGAACTCTGCCAAACCATCGGCTGCCTCCTCATGGAGCTGATTTTGCTTGTTTTGTGCATGGTGACCAGAATCTGGTTTTGTTTTATGTCCTGTAGGGTTCCTGAGCTGGAAGATGCCCGTCTAAGATGGAAACTTCTGCTTCAACAGCTGCTGGGAAAAAAGAAGGGAAAAGCGCTGTTCTGGAGGGGAATGGCTTTACAGAGACAGGGAAGAAACCCACTCCTTTAGCAGCAGCAGCAGGAGCAGCAGTGGCACAAGGAGGTACTTTATGTTTTCCACAATTTGGAAGCAGCAGGGGTGTTTTTCATTAGACTGTAAGAATTTAATAAGTATGGTGGCATCTGTCTTCCTGTGAACATGCTGAGTTTATTGGGGTTCTTGGCTGTCACAGGAACTGGAAGCTGTGTCACTGCGTGGCATCTCAATGTCACTGTAGTGTGATGGGTCACCACCACTCCCAGAGAACTGGGCTGGGGAGAGGAGGGCATGGGTCGTGAGGGGTGGCTGTTGGGGAGTTGGGGAATCCCATCAGTGCTTGCCAGCAGCTGATTGCTGCTGCATAGTGTGGGCAGTGCTGTGCTGTCCACTCCTGCATGGTGGAGTTAAAGAATGGCTGGTGAGGCGGCTGGGGATGGGGAGCACCTCGTTATCCTGGTTGGGAAGGGGTGTCATGTGCTGGCTGTGAGCCTGCTAATGAGCTAAACAGACTGCACAGTCTGCAGTCATTGCTGTTGGGATTTCACAGTTAGGGAGGAATTTGGGAATGTCCAGACCCAAAGCAAGAATGTTCACAAAGAAACCCCTCCATTTGTGCCTTTTTTGTTCAAGTCAGTGTGTTCAGCAAGATTTGGTTTTGCTGATGTTGACATCAACTGGGAAGCTCTTGTGGACGCCTATGGGCATGGAGCTATTGCGGGTGGCTGTAACTCTGGTCTGGAGGTGACCATGCAGGGATGTTGTTCCTGCCTCCTCCTGCTCGCTGTGGCAGGCAAAACACACTCCCATCTCTGGCACAGGTGTGGTGGTCATTTCCAAAGTGGTGCCAGGGCCCATCATGGTGGCACAGCTGTGGGCAAGGCTGTGCCCACTGGGGAGCCACCACAGCTGCCCTTGCTGGGGACTGGGTGTCCTCTCTGGACAGCGTGTAAGGAGCCAAACTTAAAAGGGGCTGCACCAGTTCGGATGTGACAAGAGACATCCCAGCTGTGTAAACTTTGCAGACAGCTTTTTTTTTTTTTCCTTTTTAAAATATATGTTATTGCTAGCCAGTCTACCTCAAAATGAACCTGTCCCCTCCCCTTCCTTCACTGCAGGGTGATTTTTCATCACCCCAGGAGAACAGAACGATTCCTCTGTGAGCTTCTCTTTCTTACCTAGCTTGGCTGGAGAGTTTGAGTTTTCTGTTGCCTGAGTTTTGAAGATAGTTTCCAACCAAAACAGCTTAAATCTGATTTCTCTTTCCTTCTTTTTCATAAACTTTGCTATTCAGGTTTCTTTTTCACATTGACCTGTGAAGATTCAGATGAACAGAATAAAATAGGAGTGGCTAGATTATAATATATCAGATTAGTTTATGTGTTTGATAAACTTTTTCTTAAAAGCAACCTGAAAGTCTTTTACAGAGCTATTTGAGGGAAACACAGCTCTGTGCTTCTGGATAGTCTGAGCCACTTTTCCTTGTGAGCACTGCACAAAGTGGCAGAAAGGAAGGCTTGCCAGGAAGCAGAAACAGAGGAGGCAGCAATATGCAGAAATTTGGCATCCCCCAGCAGATCGCTGAGGAGCCATAGGCTATAGGAACTACTGAGGCAGCCCCCTTGAGGTATCATCTCTGTGACTGGCAGACCTGAATGATTGATTTGCCTCAACATAGTCCTAGCATGTGCTAAAATTCACAACCCACAGACATGCTGTTATGAGTAAACACCTTCTCCTCACTTGCCTCTTGTCTTGGGAGTGCCTCCACCGAAGAAGCAGTCACAACATTTCCAGAGATCCAAAT
This sequence comes from Pardalotus punctatus, assembly GCA_013400915.1. Lineage (NCBI taxonomy): Eukaryota > Metazoa > Chordata > Aves > Passeriformes > Pardalotidae > Pardalotus > Pardalotus punctatus. The sequence continues at coordinate 146,488 of VZTX01004902.1, read as the reverse complement.
GAGGATGCCCCGAGGTAGAGTGTCCATCAGCCCATTTGGCATCCCTGGAGGCCTAATTGGTTTTTAAGCGTCCAGTATAATATATTCTGTTAGCAGTGTGCTCTCACCTTTGGAAAAAAAATGATTTATGGGCTCAATATTTCTCCTTTTATTAGGAGGAAATGGAGAAGTAAGTTGAGGATTGTTTGAAGATGTCAGGAGAATTGTGATGAAAGCGTTGTGTAATGAGATGTAAAGAGTGGAATCTATGTCATGCTGTGAAGAAAAGTGCTCATAAATGACCCAAAATGGGCAGCAGTGGAGCAGCGTGTGGTCAGATGCCCGCCCCGGGACTCTGGAGGTGATGCACGTGCTCTTGTGGTTTGAAGGGCTTTCCTTTGAACTCTGGCTAGACATAATACAGGCTCCTGGAAGGGAGCAGCACGCTTGTGCGTGTGCCTGGAAGTAGAAAAATTAATACAAAGCTGTCTCCTAACATGAGTTAACTGCGAGGTGTGATTTAGCAGGTGATCACAAAAAGGCTGGGTCGAGGTGGGACTGTACTTACATGGTATCCATGCTAATATAATGTTTGATTCCCTGAACTAGAGTAATTACAGCAGGCCAGAAATACAAGTATTTATGCTCATATTTTTACAGAAGAAAGCAAACAGGGCTTGGAGATTAATTAGGCAGTTCAGCTTGAGGAGGAGATCAACTTTAAAGGGTGGGTCTCTGAGCTCCCCACCCTGCTTTGGGGCCATATGAGCAAGTCTTTATTCTCATCCAAGACAAACTCTTGATTTCATTTATTGCAGAGGTTTTACTCTTTGTACTAACATATGAGAAAGTGGCAGTGGGGCTCAGCCAGTGTTGCAAATCACCAGGCTGCTCTCCAGAGCCAAACAAATGTAATTTGCAACACATTTCTTCTCCTTTATTCTACTGAGTCACACAGAAGGAGTGCCATCCTAGCATGTTTTGCATGCTTCCCAGGTCATAAGCTTTTCTTTTTCATTTGTAAAAATTAATACATTTGTGAGGTTTTCTTTATAATTAAGGTAATTGAAGGAATAAAGTGAATATTAGTTAAATAATTGAAGAATAGCTATTTAATTATATTATTATTTAGACTATATTGTTATAAGATAATATGTTCAGTCTGCATTTCTAGTTCCCTTGCTTTGGATATTTGTCCAAAATGTTTCTAGCCTCTAACAAATTAAGTTATGGCTGTAGGAAAAGAGATCAATATTGTTGATGCTGGCAGTGGAGAAGAGTCCTTTTGTACTAGGAATTTGCATCCCATATTTTTAGGCTTCTGAAGCTGCCATTTTAGACATCTTCTGAGACAGTTTTTTATAGTAACTCATTGATCAGATGTTCAGAAATTGGCCTCACAGATACGGCATCAGGGAAGTCTCTCCTAATTTTCTGTTTTTCCATAAATCATGTTGGCCGAGGAGTCAAAGCTTCTCTTTTCTCTTTCAGTGGGGGCACATGTGCATGTGTGACTGAGACGGAAACTGTTTATAATGACAGTATATAGGAGCCATAGACAAGTCAAATCTGTAGAAGAGGCTCTCGTCTCGGTTTTGTTGTCTCCACTTCTGGAAGGGCAACTTGTAACACTTCGAGTTCAGAAGACCCTTTTGCTGAATACGGAAGTCCATATTGCTGTGTAGGGTAGGAGGGTTTGGGGCACAGCACTGCACGAGGGAGGCTGGGTTGTGTCCTCCAAGCTGGCACTGACACGTCCTCTGTACCTACAGCCATGAGGAAGCCCAGGCACATGGCTGCAGGGGAAATTTAAATGAGCCATTCTTTCAAAGGCAGAGATATTTGGGAAGATGGGTTTCTCATCTAGTAATAAAAATTAAATACAAGTTCTCCTAAATGCTAACAGCCCGACTTTAACAAGGCCCACAATGCACCTTTCCCTCTCCACCCCATCCTCTGCATGACACAAACTCCAAGTTCCCAAATTGATGGTGTTTATGTTTGAAACATTTTTCTGATGTCTGGCTCTGTCAAGACTAATTTTAGCATTTCTAAAGCTGGGTAAAAATACAGCCTCATTACTTTGATGTCAGAGCATAGTTTACTATTAATATATTCTGGGGTTTATCATTTTAGTCATGTTTAACACAGCTACAGCAGGCATGCACTATTAAATCTGGCTTATTTTACATTCCTGTCCGAAATTATTTATTTGGAACAATTTCCTCTCTATCAAAAGACACGGCTAATGCTGAGTTTTAATGTGTTATTTACACACAAAATAACCTATTTACAACTCAGTATCTGCCGCAGGGAGAATGAATGGGGCAGTGCTCCCTTCATCCTGTTGTATCTGAGTTTAACAATCTGGATTGCTAATAGAACCATTTATCAAGGGGTGGTAATTTATTTTATGTTAGCTGCACAGGTCTCCCTGCCTCTGATCTATGGAAATACTTTGTATATAATGAAGTTCAACAAGTCATTTGGTGTAAACATGGGGAAGCCAAGCTGCAGAACTAGTAAGACTCTGGCTGGGCTTTTTTTTTTTTTCCAGGAGGTAACGACTCTCCTCTGATATTAAGGCTTCAGTTGATGAAATACAGCTCTTTGCCCTGTGTGTGCTGTAAAGGCAGAGTATGGGGCTTTTCTGCAGTGGATCAGAGATTGGGATGGATTTTGGTCACTTGATTTATGGGCTGGCAGGAATGCTTAGTTCTGCAGAAGTAGCACACTCAGGCCTTTCATAGGCGGAGGAGAAGGGCAGGGAGCACCTCCCATTGCTCTCCAGAGGTCTTCCGTAAGCAAGCCCCAAGTGGCATTGGCGGGGAGTCCTTATGCAGTTCAGCTTGTCTTAGTGCTAGATTATGGGAAGACCATGTAAATGAGGAGGAGGAAATGCCAGCATCCCAGCAGACCTCAGCGCACTGAAAAAATATATAGTTTGTGTGGCCTGAGACTCAGACGAATTAGAATGAGAACAGCCCCAGTGAAGTCATCTCCTCTGTCCACCCTGGAGGGGCAGGGATCTTTTTAAATAATGTTTTTCATTCAGTTCACGTTTTCCAGGAAAAGGAGCATAATCAGTACAAGCGCATTCTTCGCTTTCCTGCTCTGCACTGCTTTGCTTGTGTACAGCTTAAAATGCTGAGAGATGTGTTTAACAGAAGAGCTGGGATTGGCTCCAGGGGGAAGGGGGCAAGTGCTTAAAACTGAATGATGGGAAAATCCCATCATTCAGACTGAGAAATTCTCCTGAAAGCCGCAGTCTCTTCTCGTGCATCTGCTGTGTAGAGTTCAGTGGCCCCCACCTTGGGTAGGGCTTCAGTGCAATGCTGCCACAAGAGCAACAGCAATCAAAAACTGTATTTCTTCTCTGACTGTTTCTGTCAGCCTTTCATAAAACAAATTCTGTTGGGTCTTAAAGTGTATTTTTTGCTATTGTAGTGCTCCTGAGTGGACAGATTGCCTACAGTCTCTTTTGTGTACCCACTCATGTCCCTTTGGGCGGCTGGAGGTCTCAGGTGCACCAGCTGGTGCAGTGCTGAGACTGTTCCTCAGTCACGGGATATCAAGGACAGTGACGAGTTCGCCAGCTTTGAATCATGCTGGTCACCTGACAACTGCTCTTTGGGATGGTTTAGAAGAATTCACATAGAGATGAAGTGAAAGCCATGCTGCACCGTTTTTATGTTCCATGAGCAGTATCTGGTGTGTGGACCTGGCAGAGAGTACTCTGGGAGCAGCAGGTTTATTTCTTCAACTATATGTGGCAGAATTCTGATGAGATTGCCACTAACTGTGCCACAAAAGCACATAATTTCTTCTTCCTGCCCCTTCTCCATCTCTCCATGGCTTGCAATGCTGCCTCTCTAGTCTCTGCTTTAAAAGAGTCTGCAAAACATCCTTGCCCGGTGATCCTTTGCATTGCTTAAATGAGTGACTGGAGTCTGACTTCTTGGGTTCTTTTTTCCTTGTGGGGAAACTCCTTGCCCAAGCCTCTTTACTGGCTTTCTCTGTGTGGTAGCCAGCCCTGTGGGCAAAGGTGCAACCTCAGAGTGGATAACCAGTAATGTTTACAGACATTTTGGTTCACATTGTGTAGCCCTTAGATGATGCAACAGCTTTATGGTTGTACTCGATGATCTTAAGGGTCTTTTCCAACCTAAATGATTCTATGATTCATAACACCAGCCAGCATTCCCTGATTGTATACAGCTTCCCCACACTGTTATGGCAGGAGTTCCTATAATTTCAGCCCATTACAGAGGCAAAGGTACTTTTGAAGACAGAGTAATTTTATCTCATCCCTAACCATGGTGCAGGCTCGCATGCCAAGTTTAAAAGCTTTTATGAATTTAAAATAGAAAAAGTTATTCTTCACAGGCTGGTTCTGGCACTGGTGACCCCAACCATTAAGTACTACCTGGAAGACCTTTATATTTTGTGAGTGTATTATATTGTCATTAATAATAGTTATAATAATAATTGCTTCTGCTTTTCTATTATTTTTTAAGCTCCTAAAGTTTATTCTTGAAAGTACTGATTTGTCTTCTTTTCTGTGGACCCAGTTTAGACTTCATTAAAGTGCCCCCAGAGGGTACCTAAATATAATGCCTAAATATATCCTTTTTAACTGATGCTAAACTTACTTATTGTGGATTGGTCATTTATAGTCAAGTAAGAAAATCCAGTGGTGATAATGGATTATCACCTGGATTGTCTCCTCTGCCATCATGTCCCCATAGTTTGAATTTTTAGTATCTTTGGCAGCTTTTTGCCTGAACATCTGTGAATTTGCACAGGTTTTATAAATCAATTGTCCCAACACCATCCATTAACCATGGCATTTGAGCCTGCCATAATCATGGGAAGACCAAAGATGGGAGTTATTTTGTCTAAAGTTGGCTGCCTAAGTGTTAGGTGTCTAGTTTGGGATGCTTTTGCATTAGGGTAGAGTGGATCACATTGTACAGATGCCTGCTTTATTCCCTCGAGGGCTTCATACCTGATTTAATGTTAGGTGGAAAAACCCCAGTCTTCCCAACTTTGCCAAAATTGCAGAGTGGCATTAAAGCAAGGAACCAGGGTGGGACTAGATTCATGCTTTAAAGCCTTCCATTCATGTTCATCAGTCCATAACCTGATGAGCAGTCTGGGAGCCCCGACTGCCAGCTCTGAACTGAAATCTCACCCCACGGCTTCTCAAGTCAGAGGCAAACTCAACACCCCATCATCAACACATCCAGGGGAGCTGCTTCCCAGGGCTGCCCCTGCCTTACACCAGCATTGGCAAAACTAGTGTTTTAACAACCCATTCAGAGAATGGGAAATTTAAAATCCCCACTAAAAAGACAAGGGAAAAAACCATAGTAAATTCTCAAGGCTACGAAAAGCTCCTAAAATAACCCAGGTGGAGGAAGGCTATTAATGCAAAAGTAAATAATTATGTTAAGGGAAGCAACTAGAGAAGCCAGTTGTGTAAATCACTTTAAGGGGAACAAGCCTTAGATAAAATCCATCCTTTTATCACACAGATTAAGTCTACCTTTGGACGCTAAATAATTGATAGGGTTTGGCAGAGTGTTCCATGGCTGCCTGCACGGAGCAGTGGGACTGCTCCCGAGGTCAGATGAGTGGCAAAGAAAAATGTTCCTAGAAATGCTGTGCATCCAATACCAGCACCAAGAAACAGGGCTTGTGTTTTCAGCACCTCCTAAAGAATTTCTGCGTGGCCTTGAGAAGACATCCATAGACCTTGGAGTGAAAAGAGGGCTTGGCATTGTTCGTCACATTATTAAACTGCCCCCCATGAAATCAGGTGGTCTGTTTTCATGGTTTTGTGTGGTGATGAGTGAGGTGCAGAGGCCTGAGAGGACACAGCCAGTTCCACTGTGCTATTTTTCTTACTTTTTGTAATTAGAGAAGATGAATTGTGCTTTCTAGTGGCTTCTGGGAGCCCAAGGCTTGTGGGGGGAATGCTTGCTTTGTGCAGCCTCAGCACTGCCTCAACACTTCAGCCTCTGTCTGCACATTACTCCCATTCTGCAGACAGGGAGCACAGAGGATTTTTTCCAAAGCCAAAGTGGCTGAAATAGGTTGAGCTGTTTCAGAGGGATTTCAAAAGTGATTATCTCGGGGACCTCAGAAGTTCATATGTGGTGTACATGGGACATCAACGATATTACAGAGGTCTTAGCCCAGGTTCCTTGGTTCACCATGCCCACCAGCAAGCCCTTCCTCCCTCAATGATATGCCATGTAATCATGGTCAGATTACTCAAATTCTCACGCCCATCTGCCAAACGGAGGCGTTGTTTCTTTCCCTTCAGGAGAGCTGAACACAAGTTGTCTATGCATCATCTGGAGCCTCAGAGAACATCACGATGCAGCAGTCAGCTTCATTCCTTTTGGTTGCATAAGGGTATGAAAATGCTCAGTAGCACAAATAGGATATTACTGACTTTAAACTAATTCAGCAGTGCCTTTGTCCAGAACCTAACACAGTGGACTCATAATTAGGGGCTACACTTTTTCCCAGAACCAAGTGAGACAAAAATTGCAGAAACCTTAAATTCTGAAATAAATCAATATCCCAAGAATTCTGTGTGGGGACTGTGCTTGACAGGATGAGTTCTCTGATCTTAATGGCAATGACAGAGAATAAAACATCAGCCAAGACTGTAAATTTAGCTCTTGAAGGAATGAAGGGGATATAGTATTTTCAGGCAAACTTCTTCAGGATTATGTTAAACTAGTGACTTTACATGTGTTGAAAAATGTCCTAGGCTGGATGTTCTATGACTCCCATAGCAGTGTTGGGTTGAAATCAGGCAAACCTTGCTGGAAAGAACTGAGCAAAACTTTAGGCATGTAAGCTGAGTCCAAAGTGAAAATAAATAAAAAAACATCAAGTGTGATCCCACATGAACACAAACAAAAAAGTTTTCACACATACGTGACTGAAATCAATTCTGCCTTTTCTGTAGTTTGTTAGAGAGATCAGTGGGGGATTTCTCCTCTTTTTTTTATATCTCTTTTCCTGCAATCCCAGATCTTTTTAAGACCATCCCACTGAAAATGCTTCCAATTGTAAGTAAATTATAAATAAGAACAGGAGTATTTTAAGCAAAATATTTATATTTACTCCCATGAGTATCTGATTTTTAAAATACAGTGACATTTGCAGGGATTGAATGGTGCCATTTTAGCCAGAAAGCTGTTTTATTCTGTTCTCTTCTCTTACAGTGATCAGCTTCTGACTCTGACAGATTTTCAGAGAAAGTCACAGCTTGCAACAGATGCATCCTTAAGTAAACAGTTAAAATAGATGTTTTGATGGCTTCAGTTGTATTGATATAAAAGATCACTGTCTGACATTCCTGAAAACCATCCAATAAAAGAGGTATCTTCCTCTAAGCCCTTGGCCCTGTGTGTGATGCTTCAACAATAGTTTAATGATTGAAAGAAAGCACAGGTTTTATGCACCTAACAAGATGCTCTGAGCCTAGAGAGAATGGTGAGGGATCAGCACTGCTGACCCTGGGACCAGAGTGTTGGGTAATATTTAGATTTTTCCCAAATGAAGTTTTTGTTCTGTTTGTGAGGTGATAAAATGATCTTTCTCCCTTAGTTTTTCTACCTGAGGCTCACCCTGGTTTGTGGCTGCTCTTTGTGGGGTTGACCAGCAGTGACGGGGGGAATAAGCAGAATCCTCTCCTACATCCTGGCTGGTGTGAATATCTGTGCCCTGTGTTAATGTGTGCGAGTGCCTTCTTGCAAGTGAGGCTTGAGGTTAAGTTAAATCTGTTTGTGTCGGTTTGCAGGTACAGCTGGTGATGATCTTTCAGAGGCATTTATAGCCACACTATAAAGTAAAACCAGAGAAACACAAAGGTGAGGAGTTTAGGCATTGATTTGCACGTCCTGTTTTAACGAGAGGAGTTATTATGTGTTGTGGGAAGCTGATCCGACTCCCAGAGGCTGCCTGTGTGAAGATACCCAATTTTTTGGTGGCTCCCTGCAGTGAGGGCACAGAACTGAGCCTGGAGAAAATTAGTTTCAGTTCCTGATGAAGTCCCAAACTTCCTTCATGATTTTGGGAAAGCTGCTTGACTTCCCTTCGCTCCCTCATTTATATAATGAACTCGTGTTGTTCTTTGGGCCTCCAGGCCCATCCATCAGCATCTGGTTAGCATGTTTATGGCATCGGTCACACGGAAACACTTAACGGGTCAGACTGTGGGGAGGTTGCCATTTCCCACTCCCCACCACCTGCAAGAGGGTGCTGCTGCCCCTGGGTGCTGCCTTACAAGGGTGACCTTGTTCATATGTCTTAGGTGTCACCCTGCTGCTGTCCAAAGGGAACAATAAAACAGTTTGGCAGGGTTTGGGAAGATAAGGTTAAGCTTTTAGAGTGAAGGCATATTCCGTATTTATAGTGGAGATATAAAGATTACTGTATTCCAAAGAGCCATGCTTGCTCTGAAGTGACAAAGTTTTTCAGGTGAACTTACCTGGAACTCAGCTGGAGAACATCCTGTTGTTAATAGCTATGTAAATATTCTGAATCAAAACAAGAGAAAATTAATTTTCTTAGTATAAAACCGTTTCCTACATACATAGTCTCTGGGTGAACTCCAACTACCTGGCTGGAGTTTTGGACACACCTGGATGAATTTTCAGAAACTGTGAAGAGCTTCAGGGTTTCACCCTGACCTAAGCAATAGACACCCAAGAGACATGTATTTCACCCAATCTAGCAATAGACAGTGGTCTTAGAAAAGTCCTTTGTAAATAGACTGTTGGGTGCCAGGTGATGGAAGGATAAAATCACTGTCACAGGATGACTGCTTCAGTAAGAAACTTAGTTTCAGCTTTCCTTCCCATTTGCCTGCTGTGCACATGCAGTCTCTAATACTGTAATCAGCTGCAGAGGAGCTGGCAGTACTCTTGTTTGGTGCAGTTTTTTTCCCTTTGAAAACTCCAGAGGAACTTTCCTGTGCTGTTACAAAGACGTCCTTAAAACATCTTTACTGCAGGGTCCTGTGTTTCAACTGCTGGAGCAGCGACTCTTAAAATAGATATGAGATGACTGAATGTGTGAAAAACATTTGCATCTCTTTTTCTGAGCTCTGTGTGTTCTGCATCACTTCTGCAAGCAAGTTAAAAGGGTTGAGAATTTTGCAAATTTTTGTGCTGCTTTTAATTCTGCTCAGAGCAATGTCTTTGCAGATGAAATAAGATCCAAGGTTATCTTTTGGTCACATAGAGTCACTGACACTTGAAACAGGCTGGATTTATATGTAGTTACTAAAAAATATATAGCAAAATTAAAGTCTCAGACACTGAGTTCATGTGCATTGCCCATTGTAAAGATAAGTAACGGCTGTTATAAGAACACTTAAATGGTTACCTTTGGGACATAAAAGGGATCTTTGAAGACAGTAAGTCTTAATACAGAAATGTTTACTCATAAAAAATACATTTGGAATGGGGGAGGGGAACACATTTCCTATTAATGTGGGGTTTGCCTTTTATGGCAGGTTGTAGCAGGTCTTTAACCTCTGTAGCACTTGAGTGAGGATAGAAATGAGCTTCTCTAAGTATCAGCCCAAAGGGCCTTTCCTCAGTGCCTGTATCTGCAATGGTTTTAGTTCATTCTTCCTTTCTGTGACCAAAATGAAAAACTATTCTTTTCCAACCTCAAAACCTTCCCATAGTTAAGTCCTGAGGGCAGAATAGAAATGTTCTCTTGACTTTGCTTCACTTAACCTTGTGTTTTGTGAGATACAGGGCTGATGGCCCAAACCAGTGGGGATTTGAAGGCAGTGTCAGCTGAATAAGGCATGAGAAGAGAAGAAGGCATTGGCCCTTGAAAGCCATGATTATAGCTACCACAAAGAAGGGACGATGTCTCTCCGGACACTTACCAAGGGTGCAGGTGTGCCCAGCATTCCCAATCTGCCTCTGGGTGCGCATGAAGTGGGTGGTGGCTCATGTCACCTGCAAGTTTTCTGGTAACAGTTCTGCAGGTAATTTTGAAATTCTTTTTCCAGGAAATTGGTACATTCCTGAGGGAGGCAGAAGAAAATGCCAGGAGTATTTGATCAGTGTGAACCACATAACTAGGAGGATGTGACTTCTGCTTCAAAGTTTTGCAATATTATTGCTTGATGGGGTAGGACAAAAGGTGCCCATGGTCTCAGAGTAGTAGAGAGAAGCCGAGAGTCATTTATGGAAAACAGGCTGGATGCAGAAAAAGACAAAAGGTAAAGAAGCTGGAAAAAAGTACATGTTGTGAAGATGAGGTTACCAAGGTGAGATGACTGGATTTCTGATGAACCTTTTCTCTAAGCCCATGGCCCAGTGCAAAATTAGTTCTTCACATGCCAGTGACAGGGCAGAACGACTGGTGGGCTTTGTTATTCTTATTCCAAAACATCATGCTTGTCCAGGCAGTAATCATTTAGGTAAGTAACAGAAATTAGGTTTTGAGTCACATACTGACCTGTCTTTGTAGTTAGTACAGCATGTTCTGGTCACGTAATGAGAGAGAAGACAGATTAAATGAAAGACAGGCAGGATTCTCATTCAGGAAATTGGTATGGTAATGACAGATATGGGGTCTTGGCATGTTTCAGATAGGCTTCATCTAGCCTCTTCAGGTAGCAGATACAAGCACGGCGCTCACTTATATTCACCCAGTCAAGCATGAGGAGGTAACAAGTTCTCTGGGGAGGCTGGTATTTAATATCTGCCAGATGCCTGCTGGAGAATACTAATACAGATCCAAGATTTAGTGTGCCCTGGGAATGCAGATGGTTGGTAGCAACATGCCTGGCCTGACAGCCACATCTCCCTTAGCTCCGTGGCAGAGCTGACTGGATTTTCATCCCCTGTTTTTTGGATTGTAAAAGTGATGGCTTGGTCAAAGAAGCCTTTTAGTGACTTCCCTGGGAAGAGGGTTAGCAGGCAAGAGAGGGAATGACACTGGAGTTTCTATCGGGGTATCACACTCATGGTTAAGGGGAGCAACAACATTCATTACCCTGGGTGTCACTTGGACCGTTTTATTGGGCAGGACAAGCCAAGTGCTGTGAGGCAGTGAGGGCCACAGGGAGGATTTGTGCTTGAGGTGGAGCTTCAGCCAGCTCCTGCAGTGTGTGTATTCCCCTCTGAGACCACAGCAAGGGCAGGGGGAGGTGGCAGCCCCTTGGAGATCCTTTGGCTTGTCCTCAGGCAGCAGTGAAGGAACTGCTATGAGTTTCGCTTTCTTACCAAATAAAGGGAAAAAACCCCAAACCCCTGCAAGGCTACGTATAAATCAGGGCAATAAAACTGCCTGTGGTCATGATCAAATTATATGGTCTAAATCTATATAAAAGAACTGGAGCAGGTTCAGTCCAGCACCAATGTCCTTCTTGCTGTAAACAGTGAATGGGGGGTGAGGAGGAGGAGGGAGGGCAGGCACTGGGCTCCCAACACCAGCACACCGGGGAAACAATTTGCTGAGGTGGTTGAACTGCATGTTTTCAAATTCTGTTTGTGTCCATAAGGGTTTAAGAAAAGGATGTTGTCTGCTTACTCGGTAACTTGTGTGTGGCCTGCGAGTGGTTTCAGATGCCGGGCCAAAACCAAATAATCTATCCTTTTAGGAAATTTGAAAAGTATGTGTGCATCCCAAAAAAGAACAGAGATTTTCACTGATGTCCCATGCTCCTGCCGCAATGCCTTGTGTAATTGTGGCACTGGGTGCTGTTGAGGTGGGTAGAGAGAGGTTGCTGAGCCATCTCTGCTAGAAACAGAGACCAGATATGATTTGGGCTTTCATGAGGCTATGAGTTAATAGGTTGTTTTTAATGGGAGAAAGGGCTACGAGGGTACATCATATGTCTTCAGAATTCAGCTGAATGCTGTAAAAATGTCCGTATTAGGACACGGTCCTTACTAGAAGTGAAATAACTGAAGTAGTGAACTTCCACAGTATGAAGAACTTGTAGATGAAGTTGAAATTCCTGATGGTGTAGGAGAATTTGAAATTGAAGGGTTTCACTTCTTTTCTGAGTACCCTGGTCACGCTGATGAGTTCATAAATCTCTGTGGTGTTTGACTAATATCCTAAGGATCTGCACTGTCCTACTCAAAAGTGGTAGCAGCCTTCAGTATTAATTAAGGGCTGTATTAGGGAAGAGCAGGGGGAGCAAGAGGGGTCTTTCAAGTCTGGCAGCCACTGCTTTCAGAGGAAATGAACAGAGACTGTACACGAACAGCCGAAAGCCAGCGGGACTCCCCATGTCTGCGGTCTGCGCAGCAGCTCTATGGGGCCACCAGAATGTGTGAAAGACTCCTTGGCCAGAGGGAGAAACTTAAAATCTTCTAGGGCAAAGGGGCAAAAAAAAAAAGCCAGGAAGCTAAAAGCAATAGCAGGTTTAGGCACAATCCATCGAAGCCCACTGCAGGCACCAAGAAATTTAATAACCAGTTATATTTATGTAGCACATTTCATCCTCAAAGCATTTTGCGAACTTAATGATGTGCAAACTATGCTCACACGTATCCTTTCATCTGCCAACGACTGTAGCCTCCGTTAGTGTGAAGCCTGATGATGGCTGCTTTGCCATCACAACAGTATAGAACAGCAAGGGGAAAATGCCTGAAGTGCAGGCAGATTTAGGGAGGCAAAACATAAGCTTTGGGCAAGACAAAGGGATTGAGAACACTCGTGCTGGCAAAGTGCATATATCTTCTGTGACTACAGTCAATCAGATCTTTTAGCGATCCCATCAGATAGAGCTTTCTTTTGGGAAAGCTGGAAAATTCACCTTAGCTGTCTGGAAATCTGGTGTGAGCTTTCTTTTGTGCCAGTTGGCAGTCTCCCTCCTCAAAAAGTAGTTGCTGACTCTGACTCACATGAGCTGCTTTTCCACCTGAGATCCAATGGGATCAAATGACAATGTTCTACAGATGGCCTTGCGATGCTGTCCATTTCTTAAATTTCCCCACTTAATAGCATTCTCATCTCAAAGGAAGGGTGTTTATATTTGAAAAGGGTCAGTAAGTGAGCATTAGAGATCCTAGGAGATGCACATGTTGATAGCATCGCAAAATTGTCAGGAAAGGAGAAAAAAAGCACTGTACCAGCAGTTTTGCCCGTTAACATCCCAAGGAAGTTCTGTATTGTCAGGCAAGATAGTTTTCAATGTCACCCACCCTGTAAGAGTTTTGGTGGGCCGTCTAATCTCCCAACTTAATGAGTTCTGCAGGGATGCACCATGATAACTAAAGATCATTTACCTGAATTGCTTTTTAATTTCTGGAATGGGAAGCTGCTTGTGCAGCAGGATAATTACATTATAATTTACAGCAATCCAAAATCAATAAATTTAGTCATATTGGGATAGAGAAGGAGGATGAAAATCCCCCCACCATTAAATTATTTCACACTCTGTACTTGATGTTCCAAGAACTCAACAATAAACTTTGGGGGATGGGAGAAAGGTTTGGAGAATCTCTGGCTTCCTGAGGCTGGTCAGTAAATCAGCTTTGTCTGGCCATTTCTACAGTGAAATAACACATGGTGTGTTTGCAGAAGAGGGCAAATATAGTGGATAATGTCCACTTTCTGATTTATTTTAATTATGGAATATTGAAGGAGAGAAAATGCTTTGTGCTCTCTGGCCCCTTATTCCAGTGGGGAAAAGCTGATGAGGCATTGCCAGCTGCAAGCTAAACCTGGGCATCTACCTGAGCTCTGCTCCCTCCCTGAATATGACAGTGGAGTTGAATAATTATTGGGATGAGCCACTAAGGGAGCTGGTGGGGTTTCAAGCTCTTGATGTCTTCATCAAGATGAGATTGGAAGCTTTTCTCCAAGTTAGTGTTTTTGCCACGTACAAACTATTTGGCTCATTGCAGGGAGGGGTGATCGAAAGCCAGTGAGGTGCTCTGTAAGGAGAGCGGGCTGTGCGACATCAGTGTATCCTGAACTTCCCTGTCCAGGAAGGACCATCTGAGGGATGGGTTTTTCTTTTGGAGTGTTCAAAGCACAGCAGTGCTCTGGAAACACTGAGGGAGGAGGGTTGAAGGTTGGTCTCAGCTGGTCTTTGCACCTGCAGCCAGCACCTCTTGGAGCAAGCCAAGCCCTGGCAGCACCAGTGCTAGTGTAGCCCCTCCCAGGGCCACCAGCCCAGTGGTGTCCACAGTGTTCCGTATTTTCAAGGATCCACCCAAGACTCAGGTTTGGTTCTGGCAGGTGGGAGGAATGGCAAATACACTCAGGTAGCCCAAACACACCCCTCCCTGATTTAAGAGAAATATTATTTGAGCAGACAGTTCAAAGGAGTTCGGTTGGGCGCACGGCGATTGGAGCTGTGGTTTTGGTTTGGTTTTTTTTCCTTCTGTTTTCTTTAAAAGAAAGCTTCCTGGTTGTATTAAATCCCACCCATGTCTTCACTGAGGTATGGCCTGCTGAATTCATCTCACAGGAAGATATATTAGGTGTTTCTCAACTTCCCCCACTCAGACTGACTCAATTTTATTTTTCCTTTGAAACCACAGAAAAGCTGTCGATGCTGCACCCAAAAAAGGATGTTGTATGAAAAGGAAATCACTTTGTCTCATGTATTTGAGGAGGATTATGATCTGGCATGACCTCATTATGGGTTAGGCGAGGATATTTCTGGAAATACTAATTAAATACTTTTTCCATCCCTTGTGCCCTTGCAGCAAGTGTAGACTTTATAACAAGAAAAAGAGGGGAAAAAAAGCTGTCTGCAAGGAATTTTTTCTAGCTATTTCTCCAATCAAATGAAGGAAGTACAGTTACAGTCATGTCAGGAATATTAGAAGCTCTGAAACAAAGTTTTCTTAGTTATGATGAACTAGAGGAAAATAATTATCTGAAAGAAGACAGTAAAGGAGGGACTCTTTAGGTGGTTTTGTCTATGCGTGATTTCAGGAGTCTGAATAATTCTTGTAATTTCAGGAAGATCACTCTGGACTGATGAAAATATGCTTCCTTTTGCAGTTTTTTTGCTTTAGTTACCCCACCCCATTCAGATTGGGTGAGCACAAGCAGTTGTGCACAGCCCCACAAAAGATCCCGTTGGCAGCAGCTGGTGGTGAGCTGTGGCATGGGCTGCAAATCTGTTACACTGGCACAGCCAGGGAGGAAATTCCATGGTATCACATCCTAATGTATTTATTAATGGATGTTCTGTTTTTTCTTATGGTGGTGTTCTCCTCCTGGGCTTACCCATTTTGCTCTCAGAGACTGTTCTCAACTTGTGGCGTTTCGATGAGTTTTAACAGCTCCGAATCCTGCCCTGACCGTCTGAGCTGTTTCCTATTGAGGTCAGTGGGAGTCTTTTGCTTAACTTCAATAGAAATTGGACTTGGCCACTGACAGAATGTCTTCAAAAATTGCCTTCAGCAAATAAGCTTGTGAAAGTTAGCACTAAAATAGCGACATGCAGGCCCAAATATGTCTGTATTGAAAACACATGCTATCAGATAAAAATGCCTTCCTACAAAACCTTCCGACAACATGACATGAAGGCCGTAAAGACTTTTTAAAATTTTTTTAACCATATATTTAGCACTTTGGTTTGCTAGTTTGTTGTGAGGCACATAGGGTTGAGTCTAACAAGGCAAACACCAGACTTGTCTGAACGAGTGAGCCGTCGGTGGCTTTTGTTTCTGGTTATTGTTCTAAATCTAGAGATGTGGTTCTTCTTTTCCATATGAATGTGAGATTTTGTCCAAATTTCAATATTCCACTGGTATGTAACAATATCCAGTCGTGCATATTGTTTAAAGTCTCATTGCCTCCATGGAAATGAAACAGGACTGCTATATTGTAGCCAAAGGAAGAAAATGGATGCTTTCTCAGGGCAACTGCAGGAATTGCTTCTTGACCTGCAAATGGACAGCCTTACATTGAAACATCTCAAATGGAGAGAAGATGTGGGGGAATTGCCCACATTTTTACACTTTTGCTCTCTCTGTACTTTACAACGGCTAAGGTAAATGAAAGCTGTGGTTAGGGTGGTGTGGGGCAGCTGATGAGTGGACCATGGCTTGTCTGTCATCAGCATTCTCAAGTGCTGCACTTGAGTGATGGTTAAGGTAAATGGAGCTGGGTGCTGGCTTAAATGCCTGTTGTAAATTGTCGAGTCCCAGGAGTGGATTGATAACAGATAATTTGATTCAAAGCAAAGCAGGGGTGCAGGCAGCTGTGGAAGTGGTAGCTCCATCAGGTATCCCAAGCCCTGCTGCCTCTGGCTGTGAGAGAGCCAGCAACACCTGGCCTTCAGCAGAAGAAAATGAAAAGATTGTATCCTGGCTCATCTGAGATGACTTGTCTAACCGTCTCCATCGTCCAGATGCAAGTCAGTAATGTTTGAAAACTCCACCCAGCCACATGGGTGATGCCAGTGCTGTTGTTTCCTTTGTTTCTGGTTCTTTTACAGAAGTAGGTCCTTGTAGGGGTCAGAATCAAAGCTCTTCCTCTAAAGGCTGTTAAGATGAATTGAACCTGACTGCCTGGAAGAGGGTAATATTTGTCAGGATAAACCTTCTTGGCGAGCTAGTGGAAGCTGGAATGAATGAAACATCGAGATGAGCTAGAGTTTCCCAAGACAAACATTTGGACTTTGCCAGACCATGTCCTTGCCTCCAGCGGGACATACTTGTATCAAGAGGTCTTGATGGGTCCCTGTGTGTAGTGGCAAAATCAGTCTTCTGGTGCAGCGTTTTCTTTTTCTTTTTTTTTTTTTTCTTTGCCAAAGCATCTGTCTGTTCTCAGGACTTCAGGAGGGTGAGGCAGGGTGTGGAGGAAAGGTACCAGAACCCATCCCACTGGAAGGGAGCTGAAGACATCCACAGGACTTTGCAAATTGGATGTGGGGTGGCTGGTCCAGCCTAGTCCCATTATCTTGAGGGGAAGGGCACACAGAGGCATCTGTGCAGAGATTTAACTGTTCCATGACATTTTTGGCATTGCAAGAGAAGGGGCCCCATTCTTCCCTTAAGCCTAGGAGGCTTTTGAGAATCTCAGACCTTCTTCCTCTCCAGCTCTTGAGCTGAAGTAGGGCTGTTCCTTTGGGTAAATGCACTGTAGGATAAAGGTGCAGATGGTTCAGGTCCTGGTCACTGCTGTTACAACATGCTGTGAGACTAAAGCACAGCTTGGCACAGCCACTGAGCCCAAGCCGATTATGCGAAAAAGTAACACATGAGCAAATTCAGGGTGAGGCAGAAGAACAGTATGGGATTTAAAAATCTCAGCCCTGTTATTAATTTCTCTGGAAAAGGTGAACTAATGATACTACTTTTAATTCATTAGTATTTAGGCTAAAAATATGTTGGCTCTGAAAGAAAATTATGAAGTAAAGGGGAAGATGTAATAAAATGTCCCCCCTTCTCCTTCTCTTCAAAAAAAATGTTTTGCACAAAGACAATTCACTGATTAGAAATGAAAGTTGCAGTCCCACAGGGCCAGGTTGGAATTACTGCATACCTCTTGTCTTTGAAATCAAGGCCTCCAACCTTAATGTCCAGGTGGGGAATTCCGGTGGCTTTACTCTAATCCAGGCAAATCTGAAATCCAACCTTGTTGGGAGGAAACAATGTGGGAAACAGATTCATCTTGATCTCGGCTTTGTGCCTTGGAAAACGATTAAGACCAACTGTTAAGCAGCTCCCGATAGAGTTCACAAACCTGCCGGCCTCTGTGTGACACAGATTTCTCAGTTCAGGCTTCACCCCTTAAAATAACAGATGGAACTGATACGGTTAAGCTACAAAGTGGGTTTCTCTTATTCTCCAGTTGTTAAAATATTATTTCTGTTGTTGAAAATTATTTTTAATCTGATTGCTTTGCTGCAATTAATTTTTTTGCCCACTTTCTGTTGTTACTTTAATAAAATCAAACCCAAACAATTTAATGCTACTGACAGGCAGCCACTCGGGCTTCTGTAAGAGTGATGTCCAGAGACACTAAATCCTGTGC
This sequence comes from Pardalotus punctatus, assembly GCA_013400915.1. Lineage (NCBI taxonomy): Eukaryota > Metazoa > Chordata > Aves > Passeriformes > Pardalotidae > Pardalotus > Pardalotus punctatus. Next base: position 128,497 of record VZTX01004902.1, on the reverse strand, counting down.
AGCATTGCAGAGGTCACACACGTGGTCCTATCAAACTCATGCAGTGGGGTTCCTTCTATATCCTTTTTTCTGTCCTGATCTTGGTCAAGATAACTGGTTTTATAGCAGCTTTTGACAATTTCAAAGTGATTTAGAAAATCAAGCCCTTTTAGGTAGAAAAGTATTCATGTCTGCATGTAAACAGAAGTGAGAAGCAGAAAAGTTGCTCTTTGTTACAGCTTATTTTGGCAAATCCATGAAGAAAACCAAGGATTCGCAAGTCCATTTACTGACACAGTTGTTAAGAAAATGTCATCCAGAGAACATTCTTCTATAAGATTTCAGACCTGGTGAATGCTGGAAGAACATCCTGGCCTTGCAGAAGCCTCCTGACAATGAACCTTAGAAAGTTAGGAGGTCTTTATGTTCCTGCAACACTGGTAAAGGGAGGGTGTTAAGAAAATAGTAACTAAACATTAATCTAATCTTCATTACTCTTATTTTTGTTATATTTATTGCATGTGGTTACAATCAGCACCTATGGGTAGCAAAACTTGTTGCTGGTTTGATTCTGGAGTAATTTTGCAAGTAGTTACTAGCAGATTTGTCAAGTTTGGCACCAGATTATGCTATTTAAGGGTGGGATTTCAAAAGCTTCCAGTGGAATTCAGAGCAAAGATCTGTCTGTTTCTCCCCTGCAAATAGACATTTTATTCTTTATAGTGGATTTATCATTATTGCAGTTTTGGCAAGAATGTATCAGCAAATTTTGTTTAACACCATTCCTCAGCATTCCATTACTTAAAAGGCATGGACTGCTTTGTTCTTTTCCCTTTTTAGACAGCCCATCCAGTAGGTGATTTTTAAAAGTGCAATTAAATGTGCAGTACTGTGCACCTCTTTTACACTATGTGAAGGATAAAGGGATTGATTCTGCTCTTTTTTTTTCTTTTTTTTTTTTTTTAATAGTGAATATGTTTTGCTAAAGCCCTGTGTGTGTGTGTGTGTGTGTGTGTGTGTGCATGTGTGTGTGTGCATGTGCTGGCCCCCAGTCCAGCTCCATGCTGTAGGCATAGTTCACATCTCTTGCTAGGACCAGGAGGAGCCAAGAAATTAGAAGAATCATAGAATCATAGAATGGTTTGGTTTCAAAGGGGCCTTAAAAATCACTTTGTTCCAACCCCCCTGCCATGGACAGGGATAACTTTCACTAGACCAGGTTGCTCAGAGCCCTATCCATCCTGGCCTTGAACACTTCAAGAGATGGGATAGGCACCACTTCTCTGCAAGTCCCTTTCAAGCTCAAAATTGGGACAGAAAGTATTGTCAGTTCATCATGAGGGAATGTTCCTCCTGTTAGTGGGGTTCCTCAAGGTCATGTTTGTCTTTCTCTTTACCAGCCCCTTTTTCTCCAAAGATTGCCCCATTTCACCCCTTGGAGGCTGCCCAGACCCCACAGATTTGAGCTGGATCTGGAGCTTTCTGGGTTTGCACGGTGGCTTGAAGAGTCGTTTGCAGCCCCATTCCCAGCATCCAGCAGGGATGAGCAGGGTAAAGCCTCCCACTGATCTGTTTGAGAGTTGAGGCTGGGCCATGCTCTGCTGGGAGCACGTGGTCCTCATTCTCCTTGCAGGGTTCCAAGCCCCTTCTTCACCAAATAGCATTCCCTACCTCGTGAGTGTCAGTGCTCTGCTTCCAGTGCACTTTGCTGTGGTCCCTGCTGAATTCAGTGATATTTAAGCATGTCCTTGAAGTTTTGAGCACAAAAGTTGTACTGAATGGGCATGTCAGTGTAAAAAACACTATAAGGTTTTGGCCAGTTTTGCCCTTTACCTCTGCAATTTCGTAGATTTGCTCACAGTTAAGAATAGGCGTTTCCTTCTTCTTACATGCTGGGAATGCAGTAAAAAACTGGAGAACGTAAAAGGGAGCTCTGTTAGCACCAAGCCAGAAGTCCGACCCAGGAGAAGCTGGAAAGAGTTTGAGAAAAATTCACATCTGTAACTGAGTAGGTTTTTATGTAGCAATATACATACTTAATTTATGCTTGCAGCGACAGCAGTTGTATATGCAAAAGAAGGCGTGCAGTTACATGTGCTCTTCTGCTTGGGATTCCAGAACTTAAGAAAGAAGCGATTATGATCATGGATGAGTTATACTGTAACGGCTCTTCGTGTTGTATAAGCAGCATCTGTATGCTGTATCATGCACATGTGAAACTATTTTTATTATATTAATCTGATTTCCGTGGGAGATTGCATAGTAACTGTTTGTGTTTCATGGCTGCACAGAAACTTGTCTTGCAAAGAGCCCACTGTTCATGTACATGGCTCTTGATAAGGCAGACCGTACCGAGATGGTTGACATTTACACACTTACAGTTAGTACGTTTTACAATGAAAAATCCACTTGGTTTGCCCTGGAGAAGTTCCCTTGTGAGATTTTCATTGTAATTGCAAACATACAGCTTGCCAGTTATTCTGTTCAGGTAAATTTCTTAATGAATAACAAATCTGTTTCAATAAAGAGTTAGTCTTCTCTTCAATGATTATGAAGGAATGATTGGAGGAGATTTGCTGTGAAGGAGCCTTTGCAGTTGCCAGTGTGAGATCTCTGCTTCTCTTTATTTATTTATTTGTTTTTATGTTTTCAACAATCATTTCCTCTTAGACTTCTCTCCATGATAAAACTCACTTTTCACAGGATGCAATTTCCTCCTTTTCATGGTTCTTCTAAGGCTTAGGAAAGTATGGTTCAGCAGTTCAACCTGCTATATTGAGCTACCTCCTTAAAAAAACAGATGCACAAGACCTTGCTTCGGAATTAGTGAAGTATTTTAACTTCTCCCTTTCCCAAGTCCATCCTTTAACTGGACTATTTACTGTCAATAATGGTATCCATACAGATGAGCTCAGATCTTTTATGACTTTTCCTGAAGTCTTGTCCACACCAATATCTTATGGCAAAAGGTTCCCCTGGGAAGCCACATGCTAAAATCTCTTATGTTTGCAGGCAGTGGTGAGTTGTGTGCTACAGCTGACTGTCTCGAGTGGAGACTTCAGTGTTGCATTTGAGCAGCCACCTTTGCTTATGACTGTGTTTTTTCTGAGGCTGACAGCTTCCAGCTTTGAAACTGCCTCTGTCGCAACCAGGAATTTTTTAACTTAAAAAAAACCAAACCAACATGAGGGAGGGTGCATGGATGATCAGCTCTTCATGGTTTTCATTCTTTGCAACACAATAGCAGGATAAAGAAATTACATACAGAGAGATGGATTCTCAATAATTATGTTGATTCAGTACACAGAGAGATGCCAAGCCTTGCCGCAGAGGTACTGATGCTCTGTTTTATGTGGCTTTTATATAGTACAGAGGAAGCTTCATGAACACCCCAACAGGCTTTCAAAATCTTCCAAGGATCATTCCTGTATCCTACCAGGCCCCTTCTACAATAAGTGCTCAGGGGGAAGGGTAAGAACAGGAGGCTGCTGAGGACTGCAAAGAAAATTCATGTACTTCAACAGAGTGTAAAATCTTTTGCAGAGGTTAAGGTTATTTTTGGCACTGGTAAAACAAAGGTTCATGTCTGAATTTTGTTAAAAGAATATTTTAACTGTAGAGGCAGTCGAATGCTGGTGTATATCTCCTTGGTGGGGCTTTTCCCATTCTTTTTCAAGCTCTGGGTTTAATAATAGTAATGTTCTTGCCATGTATTTTAGATAATGGTCATTGTATTTTCTTGTCTCCTTAGAGACACTGTGAAAATTAATTAGCTAGTGTTTATAAAGGAGGACACTCAGATTCTGTTACTCTGACTAATTACTCTCAGAATACCTGTATTGATTTATAGCAGGAGTGTTCTCAGGATGGGATGATGTTTTACAGGGGGAAGAGCATCCGTGTCTGGCCAGAAGTGCCCTGGGTTGACACATGCTCCTGGTTACCCAGCCAGCTCTGAGGACTATATTAACAAATACCTGGTGTATTCATATGCCACCTTACTTTCTCCAGGCTCTGCAGGATGCATTTATTGCAGCAGTTTTCTCCCATGGTTTGTTAGACCACATAAAACATGACTTAAGGGGGAAGTCCTCATGTTTCAGGGTCTGAACATTGGGGGAGACAGTATCTCTTGTAGGCCAGTATATTTATGAGTGCGTGTGTTTGGGTGCATAGATAATGTTTGTACATGTCAGATCAGGAGAAACATATTTCAATATGTATATTTCTTTTCCTGATCTAACAAGTACAAACTTCAACTGGTGGTAAGAGCACCACTTTGTAATTGTATTTAATAAGGAAACGGCCTGGAGCCAAGGACCCGGAGATCCTGGTACTGCTGGGTTTGGGAATGAAGCAGGTCTCGGTCAAAGGTCTGTGGTGCAGACATATCCCTTCCCTGTCCATCCTGACAAGGGCTCTGGCACCCACTGTGGGTAACAGGTATGACAACTCCAGCTAGATTTTCTCACGAGAGAAACCAGGGCTTCAGGTAAAAACTAGGCCAAAGGAGCATGAGCTGAACAGAAAAATCTAATGACGGAGCAACCACCAGGTTCAGCGTACCCCTGAGTTTAGCATGGAAACCTGTTGTTCAGACAGCAGCAGCAGCTGAACTTTGGTAGCCCAGACTGAAAAATCCGCGCTAGCCCTGTGCAGAGTTATCCTGTCCTGAGGCCGAGCTCCCACGGTTTAGCTTGGTAGAGACAAGCAGCTTCCCCTAGAAAAGGGTGAAAGCCATGCATTTGCACCAAGGGGCTGGAGAGCAAACAGCAGTCAGTGGTGTAAAGAACATCCCCTGAACATCCCCAGTTTCATGACTTGAAGTGCTCCAGGTCACAGTGCAGACCAGAGTGTGTACAGAACAAGAAGACCAGCTCCTCTACACGACTTGTATCCCATTCTTTTCCTATAACCAGTCTCTGCTGAAGGACAGTGTATCCCAGGCTAGGTATGTCGTGAAGGATGAGTATTTCTGCCTGCAATGACTCAGAAGCAAAGTAACAGCTTTGGTCTGGCAGAGCTGGAGCTGGGTATATGTTGCAGCCCAATATAATAAAGGTCTGGAGGCTATAAGTGGGGAAAACCATTCAGTCCTGACTTGGCAAAGCTCTTTAAAAAAGAGCTCTTTGCCCCAAGCCACAGAGCCTCCCAAATCTCAGTTGGTTCCCAGAATTCAGACACCAGTGTTCCTACAAGAAATGAACACACACAGTTCATTTTAATAAGGATTGAATTGGCAGCTGCATGGAGTATTAGTTACAAGAACATAATAGACGCAGTAGAGGGAATCTTTAAGCCGCTAAAAGTGACTACAGGGAATATCCTGTCACTCCTGGAGTCTTTTTCTTTTGGCTCCTTCCAGTCATGCAACAGAAGTGTGCAATTCCGAGAGGTTGAGCACATGAATACCTTGTCAGTGGGACAGTGCTGCTCTTGAGGTTTTCACCACGTCCTAGATTGCATTAAGGGCTGTGCTTTGATGCAGCTTTTAGAGATACCTCTGCTTTTGTTGGCCTTTTCCATGTCTGAATATATTCTGAGTGTTGTGACCTTTCAGCACAGTGTGGTTTTTTGTGTGATTCTTGTAATACTGCCTCATTTAACAGTAATGTGGCATCATCTCAGTTTTGCAGCCTCAAGGGTCAGATGTTGTGATGACTCAGTTTCTGCAGGGACAGACAATGTTCATCATCATGGAAGTTTGTTCCTTTAGAAACTCTGAGTGCATGTATCTACACGTATATTTTCATGTTTTTTTCTTCTTTAAGCAGCCTGAAATCTTTGTGGATCCCTGACTAGATGCAGTGAAAGTGTAATGTGACTAACTTGTAATTTTCTTGGGGACTTAATGGCTTTCCTTGTTGGAGCAAGACGTATGCCGTAGAAGAAAGGCCTTGGATGAGGTACTATTTCTGTGAAGCTGCACACAGAGGCTTTCCTGAATCCACATAAAATCTGTTTAGGGCATGCTGGTGGTGGTGTACAAATGAGAAAACTTAAGGTTGGAAAGGTTAAGATCATGGCATCAGAGAAGAACTTAAAAACTAAAGGTTTCAGCCCATTTAACATCATGTAATAGTGGCGAAATCAGGAGAATCAGTAATTTCTTCTAAGTACAACTGCTCATGTACTGCTGCAGCAAGTGTCTTCATCTGAGGCAATCCCCTGCATTGCCTGGGTAAACCACTGAGGGTTAAACCACAACAAAATATCCTCGTCACTAAGTCTGCAGATCTGGAGAGGAAAGAAGTGAGGGATAGAAACAATGGATGTTTTTTGCTGGTTGCCAAGATTTATAATGATGATTACGATGATGAGGAGTAGCTGAAGGAATGTTGCTCACATTGTGAACCACTGATCTCCTGATGCTCATCAGCAGAATTTCAGCTCTCAGATATTTTAGTGTGGGGTGTTTTCTATCCTTATCCAAGTGGTTTATTTAATACAGCTGTGGCCAAATCCCCAGCATGGTGGCTTCCAGCTGCAGAGCCTGTGAACCCCCTCCCCAGGCCCCCCCAAGCGGCTGCTGTGCTGAGAGCCCAGCACAGAGAGGAGAAGAGGCGGATGTCGCCAAGCAACATATCTTGTTTGTCTTTTATTTATTGCAGGTATTTATACAGGGCAGGTCTCTCTGCTCCCAGCTCACAACTTTGCACCAGTGGCGGCTGCCGCTTGCCAGGCAGAGGCAGGAGGAAGGCAAGGGAAGGGGCATGAATAATGCAGCGCAACATATTTATCGACATTGTCAAGTTGAGCCTCAGATCAAGTTTAGTGGGTAAAGAAGAGGCTTTGAATTCCTGCCGTACTACACATTAAGATTCAGATAACTTGATTTCGTAAAATAAGTGAGTCCAAGAGGCTGAAACACAGGAATGCTGTGTACAAAATGCACCTAGTTTTTTTCTTTCTTTTCTTTCCCCCCCTTCCTGTGTCACTAGTGTGGGATTTGATGTTGGGTGTAAATTGCCTGAAAAAGATTAGCTGGCCATGGACACGCTTCTCCTTTCTCTGCTGCACATCTCTCCCACCCTGCAGAACTACTGCTGTGGGTGCTGAAAGCTTGTCCCTGTGCCTTCCAAATCCTCATGTAAATTTTGGCACTTCTTTGATACGTACCATCATTAGTAATTGTCAAGGCTAAAGTAATAAGTGATTCCAGTAAGTACATGTGGGATAGGGTGCAGCTCCTGGGAATGATCATCATGCAGTCCTGCCTGCATCCCTGTGCTCACAGCAGCCTGGGCTTCCCTCACTGCCCCAGTCAGCTGCAGGAATGGTACAGACTGCTTAGGCTTTGAGAACAGTGATTTATGTATTTATTTATGTATCTATTATTTATTAGAACACTGGACTAGGCCTCGAGAGTTATGTTCTGTCACAAAGTACTCCAGTTGTTTTGAACGTGTCATTAGGGCTGGGATTTCCTTAAAGCAGGTGGCAGCGGTTCAACTTTTCTGCTGTTTGAAAAGAATGACAGCAAGTCATGAAGAACATCAAGGGGTGGGGAGGAAAGAAGCGAAGAGCAAGTTAAATTAGCACTGAGTACTTCAGAACCCCCCACCCTTCATGTTCCTATTTTCATCCCTGTGTGACATTTCCTTCAGCACAGAGAGCCCTGAAACATAAACCGGCTTAGCTGCAGTGACTTTGCAGCACTGTGGCCACAAATAACTTATTTCAGAAAAAAAAGGTATATTTTCATATACATAAGAGTGCATGTAATCTCATTTTAATATGAGTTGCCAGTTACATAAACTGTCCTTGTGTTTTGAGTCCAGGACACCAACATCTCTGTGCCCCAGCTTTTGATGTTACACCTTGGTTTGTCCGCCTGCATTTGGGGAGGCAGGTGCTGGTCCTGGGCTCTGAGGTTAGCAATTCATCTGCAGCTGCTCGCCTGCAGGTAGTCAGTCGTTCCTTAAGGCACAGTTCAGGGCACGTTTATTGATTGATACTACTTTTGGCTGCAAATCTTAATTGCAGATTAAAAAAAACCCAACAAAACTGGTAAAGCTAGGTAGAAGCCAGACTGGCCCTTGTGTGGTGTGAAGTACTTACTGGCTTATAGCCTCTGGTTTTTAAATGTCTGTGCAAGGACACCCTGTTGTGTGTATGTGTGTGTGAAATTAAAATGGGATTGTTATTCAGCCTGCATTTTAAGTGCCTAACCTCTCCATTTTGAAGACATCCTTCTGCTTTGTGGGAAAGCTCATACTCTTTAAATTGTATTTTTATTGGGGGTGGGGGGAAGAAGTCCACAGGGAGTTTTGTGGACACTTCACACTGTCAATTCAGCATTTCTGCACACTAGAAAAACATAAGTCTTCACAGTAAAAAAAAAAAAAAAAGAGCCTCTGAAGAAATTATCTTCATTCTAAGCAATTTTTTTTTTTTTTTTAGTTAAATGTGAAGAGTCTGGGATTATTTTTTTTCAAATCCAAACAAATATTTTCCAGAAAGCAAACATAATTTCACTCTGTCTATGGCACGCAAGGGAAAGAAATGATTACTTGACCCCAGGACAACACGATGCTCTTTTTTTCTCTGTTGTCTGGTTCTGGTGCAGGAATGTGCAATCTGCAATCAGAACTGGCAGATGCACAACTTTTGTTTGTAAAACTGACTTCATTATTCCTGCTTTAGGGGTGGGCTGGCCAAAGATGTTTGGGATGCTGACAGTTTCTGGTCTTCCTGTTGAATCATCCATATATTTGGCCTGGACTGAAGGAGCAGTAGCATCACTAAGCTCAGATCCAGGGTCTTGGGAATCAGGGCGCAGCTAGCACGTTTTAACCATAGCTTTTTAACACTAATTCTCATTATCTCAGTGTTATCATGGTTTTACTCCACCCTGTCCCTCAGCTTTGTTTTGACAACTGCTGAGACCACAGACTTTTTGGACCAGGGTCATCTTCTCACGTCACATGCAAAGAGTAGAGCAGAGGTGGTTTTAACTGCAGCTTTACATAGCACTATCATATTACAAATAACTATGATCTAATGTTATATATCACCCTAGAGCTAAAAATCCCAGCCGCCCACCAGTACTTAGCTATATTTTACTCCTGATGGCTTGTGCAGTGCTGCACCTCCTGCTTGTATCACTCTAATGACTCTCTTCCCTTATTTACCTTCTCAGATGTCTGCCCTAGTCTGAAGTGATTCCCTTAAGGTTAAGACAAAGACACTGGGGACAAAAATGGTGTGTGATTATGTAATTAAACCTGTATTAATTTATGCAAGGTAGTCTGAGCAGCCCAAACTTCAGCATTTCTTTTGGAGTTCTTGAATCATTCTTCCTTTTTGTCTAGTAGGAAAGACTTCTTTTTCATCGTTTTCCAAAGTGAAGTTTCTTTGTTTTCTTAATAGAAAATGCCAGTTCCACTGTGCCCAAAAATGATATTTGTGTTTCCTTTGCAACCACCCGTGGGGTTTGGACCACAGACCTACAGCACTGTAACAGAGGTCTCTATCGTGTGCTAATTAAAGGGATTCAAACCAAAGTCAGACAGAAGGGGAAAGCAGCAGCTTGAGGCCGGATGTTAAAAAGGGGGTTTGATTCAGGGGCACATCGCATCCCCTCCATGGCAATCCCCAGCTGATCATACTGTCCCTGGTCTTCCCCATTTGCTGCCTGTCCCTTTCCAAGTCTCATTTGGAAGATTTCCTTTCCCAGTGCTGTGGGACTGTCTTTCTCCCTCTCTCTCTCTGCTGTTATTCATCCTTCTAATTGTGTAAAACGTTTTGGGTTGTAGCTTCCATGAGGGATGCTATGCAGACTAAAGTTGGTGCTGTGTATATGAAATTGTGATCTGAAATTTGTATTTTCTTCGCTGTATAACTCAAGTTTATTAAATAAGGATGTGGCTGGATGTAGTTCTTAATATCAAGTAGACAATGCAATTTGGTTTTACCATTTCCTTTTGTTGATCCCTCTTTATTACTTTTCATCTCACTTAGAAGCACAGAACGTTTGAATTGTGGCTTTGTGAGCATCATAACAGTGGGTCAGAGATGCAGGAGATGGAGAGGAGGTCAGCAGGAATGACTTGAGTGTCTGTGACTCAAAGTGACCAGCAAACTCTGTGGGAAGAGTTCAGTTTCTGTGAATCTCATCAGTCTGTTTATTTTATTTTACCTTCCTAGTATTTGATTATTGTTAATATTTAGAAATCCTGCTCTTAGGAATCATGTTGACTTGGGACCTAAAGTACTGAACAGCTCATTACTATAGCAAAGCTTAACTCCTTTGTGTCTCGTGGCACTTCTACAGCTCAATGACCTGGTTGGTGGCCCTAGTAAGGCCTCTGAGCCTACCTTTTTGTTAGAATAGGGAGAAAAAAAGAAAAGAAAAAAAAGGCATTAAAATTAAAGTCTCATGACTATAATGAAAAGGTTATTTCCCCTTCTCTCTCAAGTTAAGTTCTGTGCAATTGCAGCTCACTTTGTCCTGTCCATCTTGTAGTCTCATTAGCTGCTGGGCCACAGAGGAATTGAGGAGAGAGAGTTGAGGGTTTTATCTGCATGCCGTACCAGCGTGGAAGATTCAATGAGATGATGGCTTGTCATTTTTTATTAATGAGTTGGAGCCTGATTCATTATAGATGTGCGGAATGAGCTCGGTGTGGCTGCAGGGGGAGGGGAGGGACTCTGCCAATGAAGAGGTATCCCCAACGTGGGTCTTCTCCTGTTTAGCTCCAAGCAAAGTGGTTGATCAGTGCTGCTTTGCCCTGAGTGAGTGCAGGGCTCCGCTTTCCCACCGCCCAAACCCACAGGTTCCAGTGTATGACAAGTGGCCCCAGAGGAGAAACAAGTATTTAGTGATGCTCAACAATTAAGTGTTACTAAGGAGGCACTGTCCCTCAGGGTCTGATCTTCCTACAGGTTGGTGGCTGAGAAAGTCTTCCAGAGTTTCTGTTTGAGTGATAGATTGGCGTGGTGGATGAAATCATGTTCTTGCCAGCAGAAGCAAATAGCTGTGTGTCCGTCAGTCCTTCCTTGCATGCTGGTGGCATGAGTCATGTGTGTGTGATATGCATGCGTACAAATACACACATATATATACACAGGTGTACATGCAAAAAAAAGAAACTAAATATGTATTTTTATCAAAAACCATATGATCAGAAGAAACAATTTATGTTCAGAGGGAGGTATGTCAAGTGCTGGGGAGGTTGAGAGGAGGTGACGCTCTTGCTCTGGGCAAATCTAAATTCCCTTAAGTAAAAGTGGTCTCTGACAGTCTGAGAACCCCCCCAGCCACACCACCAGAGGAAACCTCTCTTGGTGGGCACAAGCAGAGACGAGGCTGTGCCCTGCAGCTGCTGCCCTTTGCCAGTTGCTCCGGGCTCCAGCCACATGGGCAGGCTGTGCCTACAGCGTGCCTCTCCCTCACTGACCACGCATGTCTCTGTGAGATGCTTCCTTGGGGGGGTAGGAATTTGGAGAGCAAGAGCTGTTGAATGTTGGAAAACAGGATTAAATACTTAAGGAGTATTTAAGCCCAGTTTAAAGAGTGTTTAAGCCATCTTTAAAAGCCCAGTGTAGGCTCTTCTCCTTGCACAGACTTAATTAATACCATTTTTGGTGCTTCTGTGTTTCTGCCTATTGCTAGAAGCCTTGAAAAGCTGCAAGAGGGGCTCCTCTTTCGCACTTTTTGTGCTGTTTCTATGGATCAAAGAAGTGCAAGTAAATATCCCAGCTTTTGGAAGTGTCTGTGACAGTAATTTGGCCTTTTGGAGAGTCATAAAGTTGTAGCCAGAGGCAGAATAAGCATCATTTAGCTTGCCTGTTGCATTTTGTTTATTATGTGTTTAAATTTGTAAGCTCTGTGTGCTTTTCAGAGATAGGTGACTATTCAGCATTAATCTCGGTGCAGGCTGTCAGAGTCGTGCAGTTGTAGTTGTCTCTTCTTAATCTGCAGTGAAGGTCATGCAGATGGAAGTTATCTGGCTGCTCCTTGTACATGGAAAAGTGTAAATTCTTTGTGTTTGGGAGCAGCCTCCCACTGGGAAGGTGTGGTGTGTCCCCCTGTGCTATGCTGGTGCACCCACTGGCGTACAGGTTTCTTCTCTGCATCAAAACACCAAGAGTGAATGAGGAGATATTCCTGAGCATCTTGGAGGATCATTAATTTAATAGCTCTTGTTGAATAAGGGAAATCTTTCCTGCTTTGCATTTACACTTGCCCTCAGATAAATTCTGGCTGAGGTTACGTTCTGGTGAGCTGCAAAGGACAGAACATGCTGTTTTCCAGTCTTGTTATTTATAATCATGCAGTGTGGTTCAAATATTTTAGAGGTAGCTGCCCAACCGGGTACACATGGAAATAAAGATATGCTGCTCCTGTCTTTGGTGAGAGCTTTATTTTTCAACATTTTTTCAGGACCCACAGGTATTTTGAAATGGTTGGGTGTACTATGTAGAAACTTAAATAAAAACTCAGGGTGCTGTTTGTTATTCTCTGTTTGCAAGAAAAATAAAAGATCAAACTGTCCTTGCAGTAGAAGTGCAGTCTTGAAAGGGTTAATGCAACAAACAGACCTAAAGGAATCTTTTCCCCTTGTAAAATATGCAGCCGTAGTGACAGGAGTATTCCCAGAGTCAAGTTATCTTTTACATTAGTGAATGTTGTTCCTAAAGCTTTAGCTGGGGTAATAAATGATTCATGGTAACCACACCTTTGTGCACAGCCGTCCACTTGATGTTCAGTCCATATGCGACTTCAAGAAGCCTTGTGCAGGAGCTCCACGGCACCAGTTCTGCAGCTTTCTCCCAGGAACTGTGACAGGGAGAAAGGCATTTGAGTAACAAATGGTAAGTCGAAGGGAAAGGTTTCTCTTCTGCCTCTTAAAGTGTAAATTACCAATGTTTGTTTGTGCTTTCTGTGCAACCTAAGTTTGATGCACGTTCCTGAGAGTCTGGATGTGGAGAGGAGGCGGCTGATTCTATTCTCCTCGGAAAGAAAGGAAAATAGGAAGGGAACTTTAAAAGTTCTGTGTGTCAGTTCTCCAAGCACATCCCCAACATATAACTAATGAGACCTCCCAGTGCATTGGTGCTTCGAGACCCCCTTGCAGAGGAGCACCAAGTCAGATGACATTCAGAGATGGGCTGGAGAGCAGGTCTCCCATTCCCTGACCTTCCCCTGGTGCTGTTAAATGTCCAAGACTCTGGGCTTCCCTCAGACTCTTTTGTGCCCATATACAGTGGTGGACCCAGGCTTCTTCTCCTAGGAGAAGGTGGCTGACCAAGGTGGGATCTCAGCTCTGAGTTTTTGAAAGCCAAGGCTCAGTCCCTACCACCTCTGTCATTTGCCCCGCAGGATTAATATTTTGATAATTAGTTGTGTCTCATGATAGGACACGTTAGATGTGTTAACTTGACCTGACCCAAAAGCACACGGTCTGTGATGAACTGGTTATAAACCACTGGCATAGTTACAGATGCACATCCAGTGAGTTCTTCATCTGATCTGGAGGATGGATTTCTAAAATGGTTGGGAAAATTGCTTTTGGAAGACTCCACCCACAGCTAAAAGGGAACTAACAAAAAATTACGCATGCAAGAGATGGACCCTGGACAGACCAGGGCAGGACATTTTCTCTGGTCCTGCAGTCCAGTTTAACAACACCGCCCATGTCCACACAGCTACATTGCTTTCCTCCCCAGAGCAAAGTGGGCTTGTCTGCACTACATCCTGGAAACAGTCCCAGGCCGGTGCTCTCCTCCCAGATGTCCCCACTGCCTCCTGGCACAGCGCAGGGGGGTGGTTGCACTCAGTCAGACAGAGGGCCCAGTAGTTTCCTGGTGGGACTTCACCGATGTAGCTTCACTGATCCTGCTCCGGTGGAAATGACTGAGAAGGTAACCACTAGATTTTGAGACTCTGTGATTACTAAAGACAGATATGTCCAAGCAGCAGGACTTGCACAAGATTTTAAAAAATCTTGAAGAGTCTTCCTATTGGGAGAAACAAAGTAGGCACAAGGTTGATCCAATAAGAGAGCAGATATTGTTAACAGACCATTATGTCAGGGCACAGGACAATGATTTATAGCACTCATTTGTGCTCTGAGATCCAGTGAGAAGTCAATGGAAAGAGGAGGTATCAAAAAGCAGCCTTGGACTACCCTGAGAAGTTTTTCAGCAGTTCAGAGGAGAGCCTAGAATTAATAAGGACAGCAGACATTCAGGAATGACAAATACTAATGAAGGGAATTTAACAGTTCGTTTAGTTTTCTCTGCAAAAAGATGTGGCAGAGGCTTTTGGTTTTGATATTGAGTCGCCTTCCAAACAGGTAGTCTGTATGTCATTCCCTTATGGCTGTCCACTGCATGAGCAGGAAATGTTGTGCCGAGTGTGCAGATGACTTTCCCAGAGCCACATTTCCGAGCACCACACTTTCCAGAGCAGTGCAATGTATGTGTTTTATGTATCTCTCTCTCCAGCAGTTCATGAATAGTAAGCACAGTGGGTTTTACAAGGACAGATATGGAATGGCCTCCATTGCGTTGGAGTAGAAAGAATGGCAAACAACTGACATAGCTCAGTCTTGGGCATTTGCTGGTTTAAAAGAAAAAACAATTTCCAACAATTGAGGGGCCTTTTTCTTAGCAGACCAATCACAAACTTTTGAAGCATGAAATGAATTTCACCAGTCCTTGCCAATAAGCTTCTTTCTCTCCTATTGGTTTTTATGAAATGGCTATAATCTTTGCAGGTAATGAATGAAAGCTACACTATGAAGTCCCACCTAACATTCTTCTTCTTGATTTATGGTGTATTGGTCAAAATAGTAAACTGATAATGATCGCAAAATAGCAATAAATCACTATGGGATGATGTATCAGAAACAATGGGAAATGTTCTGGAGGAAGAAACTTGGAGCCATTTGAGGAACAGCTGGGTGTTCTGCAGATATGAAAGATACTAGGGAGTCCTCAAAAATACAAATTAAAAGACTCTCTCCCTTTGTTTCCGTCAAGACTGGGCTGTTCCTTGCTTCTGTGTGAAATAAACTCAATACATTTATGATGAATTAAGGTTCCCACACCCCCAGTGTATCAAATCTAATTAGAAAGTGCTGGTGGAAATCAATTTAGGCCAAAATCCTGTCTGGATCTGAAGTTAAGATCTGGACGTGACCATTCCAGTTTGTACAATTCTGCAGAGCACTGGTATTTAGAGCTCACTCCTGCCAAAAAAGATGACCCTTGTGGATAAATATATGCATATAATAGTTCTTTAAAGATGAAGCAAAGTAATGTTGCTGTCTTGTATTGCCTCAGCTTCTAGATAATGCACCTTTTTTTTGTCCATCGGATGTGTTTTCAGACAGTCTGTATTTTTTTGTAGGCATCGTATAATCATAATACATTCTGACTCAGATGTGTTTTGTCTAATAATGTGCTAATAGATAAAATTACTGGTGGAGCAAAATCACCCCTTCCTAAGTGTAGTTTGAAGACACCATGGTGTCTCCTGAGAACCAAAAAGTTATCCAATCTTTTGGGGACTTGATCTATCCCAAACTGAACTTCGTAGAAAGGTTTTGGGTTAAATTCTCCCTCTTGTCTTGTCTCCTGATGGTAACTTTCTTTGGACTTGGTACTAATCATACCAATGAGCCAGCTCTGATTGGTACTAGCTTTCAAAAGGCCTCTTTTGTTCTTGTTAGAGTATCTAACCTCTAAATCTATTTAATACCCTTTCCCTGGTTGTCCATCATTATGACACATGATTTTCCAAAGGATTTACTATTAGTTAGCAGCACAGGGCTTTCTCCCTGGGGTAGCAGCTACTTGCAGTGAAGAAAATGCATGTTCGATGTAGCAATTTGTCTTTTTTTATATATTTATTATAAGAGTAAATGAGTTATTGTGGGGGACTTCAATATTATTGCAAATTAGGTGCTACAAGCCAAGCCATGCACATTTGTTATGTTTCCAGGCATACACAGCATGCATAGCAGTTCAAAAATCAGCAGTCATATTATATCTAGGCCTTTTCCTGGGCAGCTGCTACTTTGCAAGTATTTTTGTAGTGTGACTGTTCCATAACTCTGCTTACTTCAAATGAAGGGAGGGGGGGAACTGTCACAAAAGTGATTGCTATAAAAAATGTTTTGATGAGCATGAAGGCATAAATTATAAAATCTCTCAAGATTTAGTTTCTAAAGTAGGTATGGGCTAATGAATATACAGAGAACATTGCTTGTCGTATATTCCTTCTATGATAGTAATTTATTAACTGGTTGGGTTTTTTGGTGGGTTTTTTTTTTTTTTTTTTACTCTCACCTTTCTGGATGTACTTGTGAGCTGGAAACATTGAAATTACAAAGTGCACCTCTATTCAGAAAAGTGTACAGAATTGAGCAAAGCACACAGAATCAAATCCTACCTGATGTATGCTTCTACAAGGGGCATAATTTAATTGAACTTTAAATCAGCAGAATTAGTGAAATGTTTCAGTTTCAGGATCTCACTAAAGCTGAGGTATCTGTTTTGGGGAGGGACTGAAGGGAGTTCTGCCCCAGGTCAAGCTTCTGAGTTTCTGGTTTGGACAAAAACAGACTCTCACCAGAAAAATCTCTTTTCATGTAATTTTGTCTCACAAGGATGCAGAAATGGACAACCAGGCAAGAGCCCCATGTTCAGATCTTCTGCTTCCCAAATTGAGCCCTTTTTTCTAGTTTAGCCATCAGCTTAATCCTGGATTTAGAAACTAATCTGGATTCAAACTCTGTTTCTTTTGATGTTCTTGCAGGACGGGTGGTGTCTGGTGGGAGGGGAAAGCACCCTGTGTACAAAACAGTAAGGAAAAAAATTCTGAAAATCTCCCTGGCTCCAACGGATTTCTAAAGAGAAGAATTTATAAGAATGTGGAGCCCTTCTGCATCTTTTCTCTTCTACTTTTCCTTTTTTTTTTTCCCCCCCAAGAAGAGAGCCCAATGTGTCATGTTTTGTGTAACACTGGTTATATTCATCATAGGTGACCTGGATCATTTGTACTTGTGGTTTATAGTCTCTTGACATGCATTGTTTTCTCTAGCTTGAAATATAGCGCATTAATGAGGAATGTATCTGTTCAGATGTACGCAGTCAGCTCATGAAAGATGCTTTGGTAGCACTTAGACTAGTTTGTCAACAGTGAGCATTTTGGCAGCTGCAGAGAAAAAAGCATCCCAAATTCATACAAGAGACTAAGAAAAACTGACATTACACTTTTGTGAACCGTGTTTACACATGCTGGAGCTAACTGGGTAATTAGGCACGTAATAACCTCCGTAATCCAAGCTCCGGTGAAGCAGCTGTCATTTTACAGTTAAATGCACGTCCACTTCTGATGGACTTGTATCGATACTTCTGTTCCCTCTCTGTTGGGAGTGGACTGCAGCTGCGGTAGCCAACAGCCTGAAAAGACACAGCAGCGCTGGGAAATAGCACCAGGGTTGCTCACAGCAGTTTGTGTCAAGGAGTGAAGAATGAACATGTTTGGTGAGAGAAACCAGGGATGGTGGGAAGCCTGGGGAGCTGGTGCCTGCACCAGGCTGTGACCTCCAGCATGGGAGAATCACACCAGCCTTTAGTCTGTGTGGGATGGCCCATGCAAGCAGCCTGTTCCTCCTGCTTTGTGGGGCCCCGCATTTGTCCTGACCTTTCCCATTGAGCACGAGCAGCCAGTTCTTGGCAGTGCCCAGCCAGGTGCTGTGCTGCGGTGGCTCCCTGCATTCCAGTTGCTCGTGGCATCTTTGCTCTTCCTTATTACAAAAAGAGGGGTCATCTTTTACTATTTTCCTATACAAGATCTGGAGTTGTTTGGCAGTGAGAACAGAATTACTGGGAAGTGTTGGGAGTTCTAAATTTAGCTCTTTATTTGGCCCCAGGTTATTGCTCTGTGAGTACATGCTTTAGCAGTGCCTTGGAAAGCTGTTAGTGTACCAGTTTATAGCTGTTGACTTCAGTAAGAATTGGACTAGGACCTATTTTCAACGTGATATTAGATCTACAGGAACATTGGGAACAGTTTGGATTGTGTTCCCAGTTACCAAGGCAAGCTGGAAAGACCTTTCAGACAAATTCGGGAAGGGAAAAACATTATTGCTATTTCTCTGCCAGACAAAGAGAAGAAAAAGAATTTTCTTACTGAGAATTTTTGAGGTTTGAGGAGCTGTGGAGTACAGTCCTGTCACTGCACATGAATGCAGCTTTTTCCTGTTAATATACAATCATCCTGAAAGCTGTCTCAGATAGGCAGAAATTATTTTATTTGCATGCTGGTGCCTTGTGTATTAATGGATTATGGGTGCCAATCTCTAGTGGCATCCTAAGGACAAAGAACATGACAAACTACATCTTGAAATCTATCTGAACTTGAATAGTTCAAATCTCAAGAGGCAAAACTCTGTTATAAGTATTCCTGTTGAGTAGTAACAAGTCGTCCCATTAAGCAGAAGCTAGAAATCAGCATGTCTCCGAGACAGCACAGAAACATTTATTCAGAGACCGAATTGTGGGTGAGATGAGCGGCGCTGCCTTTGTACTTTGCTCTGAAATACTTATCCCCCTAACATCCCTCTGAGCTCCCCGGCTTCGAGAGGCCAGGGCTGCCTCTTAATCTTTGTTTGCATTCACCTCTCAAAGATCAGTATTTTCTCATTACAAATTGCTGTGCTTTTTAAATGACAATAAAGGTAACTTTTAGCCCAGAGACTGAGCCAGTTGTTTGGTTTAACTGAACTAGGGGTGTATATTTAGGGGCTTTCTGATTCACAGGAGTTTGTGTGTATACATTCTTAGGAGAATCTTTGCTGTCAGGGACCTTTTTTTCTTTGTATAGAGACTGTCAGAGCTCATGCAGTACACTTTGTAGGAGCTGAGACCATAAGGAGTTTCTCCCAGCTGTACAGAAATCTTTATTGCCTTTAATCATTTAGTATTCCGCAGAAATAGTATTGTCGTCATCTTTTTTTTTTTCCCATGCGCCACTCTAATATAAATGCATCTTTTATGTTCACAGATTTGACCAAACCAGTATGTTATTTCAGCTACTTTTCATTAACAGCTTGGGGTATTTTAGCTGTGCTGTAGCTTTTTCATTGTGTTTCTATGCTACTTTACTGTTGAATGAAATTTAATACATTGCTTATAATTAGCAGTGAGGAATGTTACCCTCTCATCAGTTCATTGCTATGAGGCTTGCTTAAAGATTTTAACAAAGAAAATACTCTTTACTCTGAAATGCTTTGCAGTTCTGCCCAGGCTGCTCAAAATAAACATTGTTTTTGAACCAAACTCTTCCCTCCTACCCCCCCCCCCTTCCAAAACAAACAAATTATCTTCAATGGCCATCAGATAGAAATTTGACCCTAATTGCATTCTTTATCTATTCATGCTGTGTAGTAAGGGTCCAGAGGGTGATAGTTTGAAACTGAACGCACTTTAACATAGCATCAGGTGCTGGCAGAAATACACAGCATGTATGTTGAAAGGTATAATGAGAGTTATGTGCTCTTGTGAGCTTCAGTTTGCATGTATGAAGTGAGGTGGATTTTTCTTCTGTAGTGGTTAGCTCTTCTGAGACAAGCCGAGACATCTTTACTCAGCTGTAACTCCTGATGCTCATTGGTCATTATTCATATACTCATGGTATAAATGAACTTTTGCATTAATTGAATTTCCAAAGACCATCCCATTTCCTGCATCACTGTGGGTTTCAGTTGTCTCTGGGGCAAATCTCCAGTGCTTAGCTCTGCAATTTTGTCACCTCTTGCTCCAGAATCAGGATGCTGAATTTCAGAGATGGGGAGGTGTCCCTTGGAGCAGCTACTCTGTTTCTCTACTGGTTAAGTCACCACACCGTTGGTCACACTCTCTGGGAAGACAGATGGCTTCTGCTGCTCAAAGCAAAGGTACTCCCTCTGTGGCTGGGTACCTGCAGCCTCGAAAGCACCTGGAAAGGGATCTTCCCAGTCCAGGCTCTGCTCAGTGGAATTTTTACAATTGCTGTAAAAATGGGAAAGCATTGAGTGCAGTGTTGGTTCCCTTGGGGTCAGGTGATGGAGGAGCTTAGTAGATATGAACATGAACACAAGCAGTGAGGATATTAATTTGCCTGTGGCTTTGTACACCCAAGTGAGGCTGGTTGGTGGCTCAGACCTGAAAGGTGCTGCAGGTTGTTGCTGGTGTGGAAGTGCCCATGTGAAGAGCTGAATCACTCAGCAGAAGGAATTCTTGCTCTTCCCTGGGTTTTTGTGTCCTTGTTATGCTGTCTCAGTTCTTATTCCCCCACTTCTCTTACTAAGCTCAGTGAGGTCCACACTAAGGTCCTGTCCTTCCCAAACTCAGTGCCTCTTCTTGAACACAAAACCAGTAACATTAATGTTGTTTAATTTCCCTTTGGTGGTTCATTTTTGTTTGTTTATTTCCTTGTTTTGAATTCAGTTTATGACTGGTTTCTCTGCTGTATAGGAAATTGTTATGGTAGTTCTGCACCGACATTACTTCTAGTCAGCGACCTAAAACAAAACAAGAGGGAGAAAGAAAAAGGAGGAGATTGTCTCTTAGTTACAGAACAGTTAGTTTGTATTGAGAAAGAGACTAACTCTTAAAGAATGCACTGTAATTTGTATTGTAGATCTAATTTGCGTGAGTCTTAAGTGCAACCATGCATTAGTGTGTTTGCAAAAATTAAAACTTAGAGATGTGGGAAGAGATAGAATTTAGTTTCTAATTTGTGCAAACATTTTAATCTCCTTCTCCCAGAATATTTGTGAAGTCTCTTCAAGCCCAGAGTGTTTAATTGTTCAGACAGAGCTTTTTCAATAGGCCCAAGGAAAGGAGAGACAAACACGCAAATGAAAATCATATCCTTGGCCTCTGTCCCTTATTGACCAAACCTGCACAACAAGAAGCATGGCAAGCAGGTTGAGAGAGGTGATTCTGCCCCTCTACTCTGCCATTGTAAGACCCCAGCTGGAGTGCTGCATCCAGCTATGGGGCTCCCAGCACAAGGGAGCACAGAAGAGGCCACAAAAGTGACCACAGGGCTGGAGCACCACTCCTAGGAAGACAGGCTCAGAGAGCTGGGACTGTTCAGCCTGCAGAAGCGGCTGAACAGAGGAGAACTCATTGCAGCCATTCAATACTTAAAGGGGGCCTATAAAAAAGATGGATAAAGGCTTTGTCCCAAGGACACGGTGTAGGGTTTTAAACCAAAAGAGAGTATGTTTAGAATGAACATTAGGAGGAAACATTTTACTGTGAGGGTGGTGAGGTGCTGGAGCAGGTTGCCCGGAGCAGCTGTGGATGCCCCATCGCTAGAAATGTTCAAGGCCAGGTTGGATGGGGCTTTTTGCAGCCTGGTCTAGTAAAGATGGCAGGAGTGCTGGGTTAGTTGATCTTTGAAGGTTTCTTCCAGGAGAAAACAGTCTGTGGATCTCTGATTATAGGTTCACTAGCTTGAAGTGTGGATGCTGAATGTTTCAGCAGCATGGACCACAAGCTGTCTGAAAACAGCACAGAGTTTTTAACTGGACTTTTAAAATCTCTTAAAATGCTCTTGAAAAGTTCTGTGAGTGTGCTAAGGCTCATTACACCCTCTTCAACCTGCTCTTAAGAGGGTACAGATTTGGAGTGTGGCTTGCCCTAAAGGCACTCTCCCAGACGATTTGGATTCTGTGCTCCTGGTAATACTGAATGGTGTGGCATAAACAGACTATTTTATATTTTGCACACACCCAGTCATCGTTGGCTTCCTGCTTGGGAACTGTGGTATTCAGACACTTCAGCAAAGAGATGTAAATACATTTGCACCCTTTAAGTCAAGGTCAGAAGAATGTTGGCCCAACCCAACTAAGAACATAGTAACTTGCTCACTAGCACAGGTCTAGCTCATGTACTGAGGTGTTTTCTGGAGTAGCCCAGACTGGTGACTGCATTCCAAGGAAGCTCCCTGACCCTGGAGTTGACTGAAGTATGGGCCAGATGCAAAGCCACTGCTGTTCTCTTCTTTCCTCTGCGCTGTTGTGTGCTTTGGGGATGATGGACATTTTGGTCATAGTTTATTCTGGCATAGTGTTTGTTTCCCAAAGTAACCGTTCAGTTGTCAATTCCATTTCATAATGGAACGATGAGCAGAAATTACATTGAAACCCACCATCAGCATCTGCTTGGGTACAGCCCTGTTATTTCATAATCAGCTCTGATGCTTTTGGCCCAGTTTGGGAATCAGTTCTAATCATCTTAAGAAGCCAAATTTCTGCTTTTTTCTTGGCTCTGGCATTGCTTCTGCAGTAGTGTCATGGTGTCTGGCTCCAGTGATGTTTACAGTGAGTTTGTATGGCCGAATGCTCAGGATGGAGCAATCATACCTAGACTGTGCTTAAACAGAGGCTTCAGTGGAGTACCTCCCCCTGTCTTTGGCTGACACCACAGAGTGACAGTTCTGTGTCGGCAGCACAGCAGTCTTGCTTTGTATCGGAGTCAGTATTTTTATACCTTCATGTGTTTAAGTGCCAGCAGGCACCACTTTACAGGCACTTTACTGTAGTATCAGTGCTCACCACTGAAGATTTCCAGAGTGCTCCAGAATAAGCTCCAAATGGCTGAGAATATGGGCAGTGAAACCTGACTCTGTGTGCTTATTAGTTGATCTACTGAATGATTTTTAGTGCATTTTGAGGGTACATGTGGCTTTTTTACAAGAGGTAGCTTGCTATTGCAGTCTCAGTGGCCTTAGAGGACTTCTGCACACGTTTTACAATGGGTCTTTGAAGGCAGTGACTCATAAGTGGGTTTGGCCTGACTCCATGGAAAAGTGATTTTGATCCCTTCCAACAAGGGGCACCACAGCTAGTCTGTCGGCCAGCACATGCTCTTTTCTCCTTCTGTGTGTTCATAATATCCTGTGAACCCATGACAAATCTGAGCATGTGTGTGGCAGTGTTTTTCTTTTCTAAGCTAAAAAATGTAGTAGCGATGGTCCAAGTCAAGCCAAACCTAAGCACTTAGATACTTTGGGAATGTTCCCATTTTAACAGATATCAAAACTTCTATTGCATAGAAGGTATTTTGAAAATACAAGTGAAAAGCAACAAATGGAAAGCTCATTAGAATATAGTCATTAATTCTTGAGTTAAATTAACAAGGTTAAATATAATTTAGTGAGTTTATCAGTGTAGGTCTGCCTGATCCATTAGCAGGAGTTTAAAACAAACAGTGTGATAACCACATTTCTTAAGAGCTGCATCAAAAGTGCTTTGGCAGCAGGTCAACCCTGGATCTGTGATATTTTGGGCTACCCCGTGCTCTTGGGACCACTTTCAGTGTTTAACATGCAGTGAATACAAAAGCACTCTGGAACCCTTTTTCTTTTTTTCTTTGTTTTTTCCTTCCCCTGAGTGTGAAAGGCTCTGAGAAACGATATTGGCAGCAGGAACACCTTGTGCAGATCAGAAGAAAAACTGCTCTTCTGACTTGAGCTGACTCCTTCTAATTACATGGCTGGAGATGGACTTCAGGGAATCTGCCCCAGGGCATTGTCCTGGACAATCCCCACCAAATTAGGGCTGGTTAGGCCAAATGCAAAGAGAGTGGTGATTACTGAGATTATTTTCTTTTCAAACCTGCTCCTTAGCTCTGCTTTGCTGGGTGTTGGTTTTCAAAAGGGCCTTATAATAAATGTGGGCCATCTATATATAGCCCAACTTTTGTTCGTTTGCACAGTTCAGAAAGCCTACTGTTTGAGGTTAGCCTTGAGTAAACTTGTAGCATTTACTTTGGAGCATTTCAAAGGGAACAAAAACACAAATCATGATGAGGCTAATAAGAAGTTTGGGTGTTTAGTTTAAATGTGTACACAGCAATCATTGTAGAGGAAGTCCTTCTCTTTGGGAGTACATTATTATTAAGCAGCATTGCTGTTTGCCTGGTTTTGTCTGGTCCGCAATTTGCATTCACTTGATGGATTGCCAGGGTCGGAGGTGCACTACTTGGGAAACACTGAAGTGCCGTCTCAGCAAACTCTTAAGAGGAAAGGAACACTAATACAAGCATTTGCCCAAACTCCTTGAGTCTTCTTAGGCTTCCTTAGGCTGTGCTAGATCAATATGACAGTTTGCTAAGAAGCTTTGGACATGCATTCACAAACTCTCTCTATTGGCTTTCTTGGCATGTTATTCAGGAGGTAGTTGCTAGTGAAACATGTCTGCTAGCAGCACAGAAGATTTATACATGCATTTTCTTCTCCTGCTAAGTGATTTATTTACTAGCAATAATGCCTTGCAGAGCTGCTTGGTCCGGTTTGCAAGACTCATTATGTCGACCCTCAACAATCTATAGATGAATGGGATCACTATCGTGCTCTCCCTCTCTCTCTCTCTCTGTCTCTCTCTCTCTGGTTTCCCTCCCCCTCTCCCATTTTCCCTTTTTTAAAACATTGGTCACATGGTTCCAATCCTCCTGTTCAGTGGAGATGATCCCAAGCTGATGAGCATTTCTTTCCATACTATGCACAGAGGTAAGTTCTCTTGTGCCACCTGTCTCAGAGCAATGAGGGGTTTGCTTGCTTGCTTACTTTAATTGTAGTCATTTGCTTTCTGACTGCTTACTGTGAGTTGCTTGCAAACAGATGGGCTTATCTGGGAGACAATTTATATGGCTTATTTCCTGTGATCTACAATCCCTGCAAAATAGAGCATAAATGTAATTTTGTGGAAGTTTTTGATGGCAAACACTTTGTACTGGCCTTTCCTGACAGAGCACTCAAATCGCTTGTTCTTGGGCCACTAGAAGCTCATGCTGGTGCTTTTCAGCCTTTCCACTCACTGTCTGGCTTTAATTCCTGCCTCTCCTGAGCACTTGGTGAGATTCAGCTCTTTTACTTCCCACTGGCGAAGGATGGGAAATGGGTTGCTCCAGTAGCTCTCCCTGTTGATCCCTCTGCTGGGGAGGTGACACAAAAGTGAAAGGTGACCAGATTATTCACGTTTTTATCTGTGAACCAGATTATTCACGGTTTTATCTGTGAACTGCTGTGTTCCAGCAGTCGTGCTCCTCATGTCGTGTGCAGGGGCAATGGAGGCAGTCTGGGGTGGATGCACCAGGTGTTCACCTTCCCCTTAAAGCCCTGTGGCCCCACATGCCAGGGAGATGCTGGCACGGCTGTGACAGTGCAGAATTCCCGGCACCTGCCGTGGCTGTGACCAGTGGGGTCTCTCCATCTACCACGCACTGAGTTTTTAGTTAGTGGTGCAAAGTGCAGTTCAAGATTTGGGCCTTGCCGTCCTGCTGGGGAGTGGGGTCTTTTCACTTCACTCGAGTCTTTCTTTAGAGAGCTCCCTGGCACTTTTGGCACCATCTCCTTCCTGAAACGCCTCAACAGATACATGATTCCTTGGACATGTGATTTTAAAATGTTCCAGGGCATCTTAAACTGTTTCGCATTTTATTAGCCCTGCCAATTTCTAAGCACACCTTGAATAAATTCATAGTTGGTGGTTGTGGCATATGTACCTTGGCTACCGTGGGTGGATAAAAAATATTTTATACCCCTGAGAAGCAGCAAAAGTGCGAGTGAGCTCCATGCAGCAGGGGGAGTGAAAAAGTTGGATTAAATCATGTCTGTCTGCCTGTGGTTGAACTAGCAATGAGGCATTTTCAATCAGAGGTCAGGGCTGTGGTCACATTTGTGCTCCAGTTTTTGCTTGCCGTAATTTTCCCTCATACCAGATTCTCTGTGAAACACAGAAGAAGCGAGACACTCTGTGTCTGACCTTTTGGGGCAGAATTTTTCAGACAGTCCTGTTTCAATTGAACTCGCTGCCAGAGCATGCAGGAAGGAAGCAACATGTGTTAGTCATACGCCCTGGTGTGTGTTTAGCATCCAATTTGTGTACAGTCCAGGAATAACCCAGCATAATTCTGTAAAGCTGGACTCACGCTTAGATGTTTTGATGTTTGGACTAGGAGGGGATTTCTTCATACATGAAACAGGCTTTCGGCGCTCGGGAAGGATCAATACCTCCCCCCGGGGAGCTCAGGCAATGAAAATATTTTTGTAAAAGATGCCGGAGCTCATCCTGCACCACGAGCATCTCAGGCTGTGTGAAAGCATTTCAAAGCTGAAGTTTACCTGCCCTTACCCACCCAAGCCAGACCCACCATGTGGGCACCCTGCCCTGGTGTCAGGGGTACATCAGACCGCAGGAGGGCTGATGTGCACCGGTTTGGGGAGCATGTGCCACAAAAGACACATTGGGAGAGGTGTGGGAAGAGCCTGAAGCACGCTCACCTTGCTGACCAGCCTTTGGAAACAGTGCTGGGGACAGCCACGCCAGGCTGGACATCTTGAAACAACATTAATTAAAAGTAACTTTTTAAGCCTTGAGGGAAGAGAAACTAGAAGTGAGTCTCCTGGCTACAGCCCTTCGGTTTTAATCCCAGTTTTGACTTTTTGCTGGGGATCAACAAGCCACAGAGAACAAAAACATATTTTAAAAGTTTCTTTCAAAACAGATGAATGTTAATCATGAGGGTGGGATTTTTGGTTGGGCTTTTTTTTGCGGTTTTGGTTTTGTTGTGTTTTGGTTGTTTTGGTTTTTTTTGGACTGCTGCTGGTCTGAAGGAACAGGAACAGCAGAGTGCCTCACTTTAAATTGGTATCATTCTGCTCCTTTATCTAGGACAATATTTCTGCTCTTTGGCATTCACAGTCATGCGTTCTGCCTGACTATTTTTGGGACATCAGGCTGCTGTGCAGATTGGCCAGAACTTTGTATCCCATGAGCATGATGCTGGGACAGTCTGTGGGAATTGTCCTTGACTGTGGTGCTGTGTGGTAGGAGGAACTGGGATGAGCCAGTATTTGGATCCATGCATTTGTGTGTCCTTGAAAATGGGCTCTGCAGCCAAGCTGGAAGTAGAATGATGCAAGAGAGGTTGGAGATGCTGTTTCCCTTCTTGCTGCAAAATCCCACACTGTTTTCCATCTGACACGCCATGCTAGTCAGTACATCTGCTCCCTCATGAGGCCTTGGCCCATTAATAACTGGGAACACTTCAGCAGACCTTCTCTTCCCAGCTACCCGTTACAGCAGCAAGTCCAGGATTTCCAAATAATCCATTGATCCAAAAATGTGCATGTGCAGTACTGCAATTAACATTCCTTCTGAGTGCCTTGCATTAAGCATCTCTATATGTGTCTTGAAGGAAACCTCTGAGAGATTGTCTTTTATGGAGGAGGTATAAGAGATTTCTTATGGCTGAGTTCACCTATAGAAAATACAGAATTCTAAGTCTATGTAGTTCAAGAAAGAAACTGAATTAGCCAGACCCAGACAAGAATAAGTTAACAGTACTCACTAAGGAGCCTTGAGTGGAATTAGAAAAAAGAAAAATGGCATGCTGATAAAAACAAAAGCTTAAAAACTCGAAGAAAACCTTCCTTCCCCCATCCCCATCTAATCAGTCCAGGACAGAGCTGGAGCAAGGGTAGGAGGGAATGTGGGATTTACTTGATGTTGGTGCTGTATCTCCTCCTTCCCTTCTTTATTTGACCCTCTTTTAGAGGAATGTTTAGCAAAGCTGTTTATTTTGCATAAACCCAAGTAATAATGTGCCCCCGGGTGACAGGACCTGAATGAAGATGACAGCAGTTTGATTTAACGATTAGCCACCTGACCCGATAGCACCTCTGGAATCTCAACTGCAGAATAAATTCCCATTCTTCCCACATGGGCTGCATGTTAATCACGGGAAGAAAAGCAAAGGGTGGTTGCAATAGGGCCATTGTTCCTGGAGGCGAAGGCTTGAAAAGAAATTGCCCGTTCCTGCCTGCTTTGTGCTGGCTTCATGCTGAGTCTTGGACACTCAAGTTTCTTTTACAGCTTCTGTATCCCCCCTCCGCCAAAATACTGGTTTCCAGTGGAGTAGATTCAGTTGAGTTCATTCACTGAGGGACTTGCCTGCCCCCGAATTATCACTATGTAGTTTCTTATATTTATTTCAGCTGAAAATCAGTGCTCACAGCACAGGAGTCTTATTTGCAGAGTTAGCAGAGCAAGTCGCTAAGGAATCCCTGCTTTTTCCAAACGTTCCCTAAAGCAGCTTAGCAAAGTGGTAGGGCTTTGTTTTGAGGGAAACCAATTTGGGGAAAATCTTGCTGTGCTTTTTGTTTCCTCTTTCCCCTCCCCCTACCCTCCGAACTCTTTCAAAGCCTTCACATTAAGCACGGCTGCAATGGTACAGCCCTCGCCTTAGCAGGCTAATATTCACTTACAGTTCAGCCTTCCAGCTTGGTAGCACAGGGAGAGATGTGGCAAAGGGGAATTAAAAAATGATTGCAAAGTCAATGGTTTAAAGAGTAATTACAGAGTCATTAAAGGTTATTATGGGGAAATGTTCAGCTGAGCAGCGATTAGCATTCCTGATACCTCAAGTTCACCATGGTTTGAGGCCACAAGTGAGACGAGTTGTTGAGGTCTCTGCTGCGAGGGGATAGAAGTGGCAGTGAGCCCCACAGCTCCTCTGGGGCTGGCAGGCTGCTGCCATGGCTGGGCACTCACTACTGGCCTTCTGCCTCCCCCAGGGCCACCAGCCTGGCCAACAGCTGCACCAAACCAATCATACCAGCTCCAAATTACACATGGCCATGCTCTGCCCCAGAGCAGCACTCACTCAAGTTGCCTTGTGGCTGCTGATTCCAGCCAACTATTTCAGACCTGCTTCGGTCCTGCTCTGATTCCTTCCTGTGCTGAAACCTTCAGGTGCCATCAACATTCAGCTCTCACTCAACCATGGGGGTTAGAGGGTTGCATGCTGCTGTTTACATCTGCAAATAATTTTGGAGGTTAAAATTCCCAGCAGGCAAATGCTTAAAGCCAGCACCTGAACATTGCCCTTGCATGCTTACTGCAATGTACTTATGTGGCTGTCACCCCAGTGCCCAGAGCTGCTGCAGACTGGGATGCTGTCCCTGATGTGGATGGGCCTTGCTCTGTCCCATTGGGAAGCTGGGAAAGCCTGGTGTCCCTCCATACTGTAATTGTGAAAGTCTTGAGGAGCAGGAAGAGGAAACAGTGCTGTCTCTTGCATGTTTGCATTTGTTCATATGCGGTGAAAAATACCTACAAATCAAAGTCAGGGCTGTTGTGCCAGTGTGAGAAGGGTGAAACACTAGCCAAAGTTCCTGGTGTTTTATCGTGGGGAAGGCCAAGTAACTGTTTAAACAGATAAAACACATAAGTAAAATAAAACTAAGTATTAATGGCAGTATTAGCAAATTATAAATATTTAGGTACAAAGCAGGTACCACTCTCACTGCTCAGGCACTTGGCTTTCTGGTCTGTGCTGCTGTTTGAATTTTCTTTTGAGCCTTGAAAAGGGCATTAATATGTTGCCAGGAAATATTGCTTCCAAGGTAAATTTTAAAAAAATAAATGGGCAGAGGAACCCAGCTGGAGCCCTGGGATATGCAGAGGCAGACCCCACCGGAACCCAGCATCGGGGCAGGAATGTGCTTGTGCTTGAAGCAGAGCGGTGGATGAGTGCATCCAAAGTGGGTCTCTGGGGCAGTGAGGAAGACTCAGACTTTATTCTTGGGTAACATAAAATGGGATTTGTTTTCAAGGTTAAAAAGAGATGTATTTAAAAAAAAAAAAAATCAGGGATGATAAAAAAACTGCATTTTCCCCTCTGAGGGAAAAAGTAGTTAGTTTGCTTACCAGGCGACACCTCAGGAGGAAAACACTGACGCTCTTTCACCGTGCCACTGCCTGTGTGTCTCCCTGGGATGGAGAGACAAGGCAGGTCCTGCCAGCCTGGCTGGCTTCCCCAGAGACCACAGCCCATCCAAGGAGGAAGGCTGCACTCTGAGCCTGTCCGGACAGCTGGTATTCATCTATGTTTTACAAGAAAGCCTCTCACTGCAAATAGCTTTTGCAGATCTCTAAGATGTCGGAGTGGCGCAGGGAGGGAGGCCTCGCTTTGGGCTGCATGGGGCTCACTTCTGCAGCGCTGCTCCACACCAGGCCCCATGTTCCCTCCATTGGATCCATCCTCGTCTGCTGCTGGTGTGGGGATTTTCACACTGACGTGACCAAAGCCCATCCAAACACATCCAGTTAATTTGGTTGCTTTAATTATTCTTGTAGACTGCTTTCACCATCTCTTTGTAAATCCTGTGGCATCTGAGATGGGGAGTGGTGGAGGTGAGTTTGTATCCTGGGATTTTGAGGCCCAGCAGTGGCAGAGAGATAGGCAGGTGTCATAGCTGGAGTGTAGTTCACGATAACTGCTCTGCTTCTGAGCTGGTGGTGCATCTGAGGCCATCAGCTCTGCCAAAGTATCAGGGATGGAAGTGTAGCCTCGTGCTGGTGCAGAAGAGCCAGCTCCCAGACCCTCATGCTGATGCAGAAGAGCTGGCTCCCAGACCAAGAGTTGATTTGGGGCTGGGAGCTGGGGATTGCAAGAGCTCACCCTTCAACACACAAAATAGCAAAAGAGAAGGACCCCCAGTTACTGCAGGCATCTGGAAATACTCCTTACCTGTTTTTTCCCCCACTGATGGAAAGACATGCAGCCATAGGTTAGCTCTAATGTTTAGCTGCATAAAAGACATAAGGCGTGAGGAAGACCTGACACAAGCAGGCATTGCCTTTAATACCAGGCTGGTCACTTCCCAGCCTCCCCCCTGCTTCCACGTGCTTCCAGGCTGTGTCAGGGAGGGGTGTCCATGAAACTTCACTCAGGAGCAGCGGCAGCATCTTAGGTCGAGGTCAAGGTCTGTCTTTCTCTGACTCCAGCTTCAGAGCAAGGGGAGCACTCAGTGCAGGCCAGGTGTGGAAGCAGCTTCTCAGTGATGTTCTCATAGCCTCGCAAACGTTGCAGTTCAAGGACCAGGTGATTTGCAGGTGGCATCGCAGGATTTTTCTTCTGTGAATTTGTAGTCTTTTCTGAAATGATACATCGTTTTAGTGCGATCACCATCCTACAGTGAGCAGTGTCACAGATAGGCTTTGAGCTGTGCAACGGAATGCCTTTGATCATTGCAGCCTGCATCCTCTCTGTGTTACTTGGTGGCTTGCAGATCTTCCGTGGGAAGAGTCTGTGAACTAGCAGCATGTAGTGTAGTCTTCATCCCAGCCACAACCTGCAGAACTTTCGTAGTTGCCTGTTTGCTTTTTTTCCAACTGATGAGCATAGGTTTGCTCACTCTCTCCATTGAGCATCATCATAGAGGGAGAGCTCTGCATTGCTGGTCTCCTCTGAGAACTCGGGCTGTACTGTCTTTTCTGTTGGCTGCTAATGCTATGGAGTCCTGTATTCACAAGTGAGCCAAATGGTGGGAGTCCTTTCTGCAGGGTTTACCCCTTCTATTTGTATTTTGGCTGCAGGGGACTTGCAGCCTCTCTCAGACCTCTCTCAGACCCATCCTCCAAGGATCAGTATGTTTTACCTTAGAAACAATATGCAAACACAGAGTCGTGTTCCCCGCACGGTAGCACCGATGACGCTCAGTGCACTGTGCGAAATGCCTGGGGCTGTACAGAGCTGCTTTGTGCAGACCTGAGACCTGCTGGCTGCCCACTTCATCTTTGAAAATATTATGCATGCGTGATGGTGCATGGGGAAAACTGAGGAGTTGGAGGAAGGGCAGGAGCCAGATATTTTTGGGCAGGGTTCGCCACATCTCTGCCAGCTCAGCCCTGACCTTTGCTTTCTCTTGCCTTTTCCTGTCCAGTCTACCTGGGAGCCGCAGTGGGGCTGGGAATGCAGACGGGCGCCAGTGGGAATCTGCAGCCCCTTTTGAGTTCAACCCACCCAGGCTCTGAACATGGGTCTCCATGGGTGAATGATCAGTGCCTTAAACAATCGCACTGCACTCTCCCGGCATCTAATTACCAGGACAAAACAGTGTGTAATAATAGATATTGCAGAATAGCTTATTCTCCTGGAGGATTTGATCCAAACCCCAATGAAGTCGGTGGAAAGACTCCCATTGATTTCAATGGACTTTATGTCAGGCTGTTAGTGTGCTGTTGTCTGCTTTGCTGTTAACTGAAATACCCTTTTCCCAAACTTTTTCATTTAGAAGAAGATCTCAATTTCATAAATGATTTACTTGAATCAAGGAAGTGCCATCCTTTTCAGAGCAACTGTCCCTCTGTCTTGTGTTGTGGTGCTGATTGCTAGGAAAATAGCATGCTTTTGAGTATCAACTAGTTTAGCTGTAGTCATGACAACTGATAATTGCTTGCATTTTGTTATGTTCCAGTAAGTAAAGCCATGCAGGAGTTCGTCCTAACATTGTACCGTTTCAGAAGCTTGGCAAAACATTTTATTTGCTTCCTCCTCTGCAAGCACACACGAGGGCTGACATATACACTGCAACACTGTTCTCCTGTGCTTTTGCTCCTTGTGGCTGCAGTCTCATTAACATTGCTGCATTTGAAAGACTCCTAAGACTCTTTTTGTAAACAGGAAGTTTTCTCATCTGATATTTTCATGCATATCAGGAAAATATTTCTATATGAACTGATGGAGAAACAGTGAAAATTGTTACAATTTTTATTACATCTTTTAAAAAAAAATGTGACACTTTAAAATTCTTATTGTCCTGTGGAATTACATCACCACACAGGAAAAAATGCTTGTGTCTGACTAACACAATCATGTCCCTTAAAATGAACCATTTTCTTTAGGAAACTAAAATTTAAAAGTAGATAATGTTCCTTTGCTGCTTCTTGGTTCGACCCTGGTTATCAGGAGGATATGAGAATACCATGCCTTGGTGAGGACTTTGGCTCAAGAATCAAAATGCAAGGAGTAAACCGCAAAAGTGCTGAGGCAGATGCAACTTTGGCCATCAGGGAGAAGGTATTGGGAGGAATGGTGCATATCTGGTAGAGGAAGCCCTCTACCTGAGGGTGGTAGAGATGGCCCCAGGAACAGTGATGATGTCCCTAGGAGATAGAAAAGGGCTTTGATGGAGGAACTGATGAATGCTTCCTCAGAGCTGGGAAACCCCTGAGGAAGGACTGGAAAGGAGCCCGGTGGGTGGCTTTATCCCAGCCAGGTGCCGTCAATGCAGGCTGTGCAGCTGCTGAGCACAGCCCTGTCCCAAACCCAGAACTTCATGAGCTATCAAAAACAGAGGGAGAAGGTACCAGGATGGAAGGTTTCACTGCCTCTGTTACCATCTGGGCCAAGGAGGAGGGGGTATCAGCACAAGAAGAAATCCTCTTTCATCCCTCCCCGCACTGGAACTTATCCCAGCTCAATGGGGAATATTGGGCTGTGTGTAAACTTCAAATTACAGCCATCCTTGCACAAGTACACAGGTGCCTGGGTGATGTTTTCTGTCTGCTGGGCAGCCAAGCCTGAGGGATGAGCTGCCCTGAGCGCCACTCAGCCTGACATGCCAAGTCCAAGAAAAATAACATGTTTTGCAGCCAAGAAACAGACAGCTAAATTTGTCTTCGAACTACAAAGATTTGGAGCAGGATCCCTGCAAGGGGAAGCTGGTTCGTCACGGTTCAGATGATTATTCAAAATGCATGAAATTTGCGTGGAATTTCGTTAATCTTCCTTTATAGGAAAATTCCTTTCCCATTTCCTGAGGGCAGGCCTATATTGTTGATGGCAGCATTCTTTAACAGGGGGATATCATTTATTATAAAGGATCATGGGTCAAAGTATCTTAACCCAGATCAAGGGCAAGGTCTGTGGGGACTGCCTGGAGCCTTTCGTGGTAACTCACAATAAAGAGCCAATTATAGAGCAAGTGGCTGACACCAAACCCACGCCGTGGCTGCAGACGGCGAATGCACCTACTTGGGCTGTGCATCTTGGGAAGGGAGAAATTACTGTAGGTTCAAATTCTTGAGCTGGGTGACCATGGCTACCGGGCTAATTATGCCTTCTGAGAGAGGGAGATCCATGTTGCTTAACACTTGGTATATTTTTCTCTGTAGTTTAACCTTGATATCTTTCCTGGGATTAGAGAGTGATGAAAGGTTGAATTATTTGTCTCTGAACTCCCACCGCGAGCAGTCTGACTGCATCTGTTCAAGTTCCCGGTTTCTCAATATAGGTGTTGCATGCGATGCTCTGAGGGTGTAAGACACTAAGATTGTATCGCTGTAGACTACTTTTATTTGCTTGGGATACATTTTGCTATTTGAAAGAGTCAGCAGTTCCAGGAGAAAAGAATAGACAGATAGGGAGTCCCATGTAATGGAAAAAACCTTAAAAATTAAGGGGTTTGCATACATATGCACAGCTTTCTGTCCAGTCTTTTTTTGAAGCCATTTGCAGGCAGTGGTATTGTTGTTAAGAGATTCTTATAAAACTAAGGGAGCCTTTTGGTTTTTTTCTGTTCTGCTGCTGGGGAAACTGAGGCATGCCTCAGAGGGGAAACCTCTGAAAGGCCATTAAAGATGAAGGAACATCTCTGGCTTAGGACCTGAGGTGGGAAACTTCCTGGTGGGAATACTCTAGAGTAGGTGTCTTCTGGCCCTCTCCCGTCTCACTGCTGGAGATGGGACATCATGAGCCTTGTCTGACCTGGTGCGGCTGCTTAAAGGTCCTTGGGCACTGCTGGGTGTTGCAGCTTCTGGTCAGGAGGTTGGGAGGAGGAGGAGACTGAATGTACCATCCACTTCTAAGCAGTGAAATCTGCTTATTATGCTGTTTTGAAAAGCCAAACAAAACTTGTAGAGCTGTTTCATTCCTGCTTTGTGCGTACACTTTCGGCATGTCCGGCTGCCCAGCCAAGGCAGGTGGTTTTGGGTGCAGCCCTGGTGCACGGAGAGCTCTGCAGGGGAGTGAAGGCTGCGGGAGGGTAGCGATGAGTGGGATGTCTAATGCTGCTCTTAGTGCCAGGCTGTGCTAGGAGGTACTGTAGCCTCTCCCTATGTCATTAAGGCGTATCTTTGCCACAGACAGTTATTGGAAAAGGCTTTTTGCAAGGCTAAACTGTAAGCAATAAAACTTGGATTCTGATACAGGCATAGTGCACTTAGGTAATAAAAATAGCCTTGGTGTCAAAAGGTTTCAGTAAATGTGGCTAAAGATATTAGCAGTCACTGCGTTCGCCTTTCATTCCTCTATAGACCCAGGATGAGGTGAGGTGATAAAAATGGTCATTTTGTTTCCACTGGGAGTCCAGACTCATAGAACTTTACTTAGCGTGGGGAGGGATCAGTCCTGATGTTTCTCAATGCAGATCATCTCTGCTGTTTTACCTCCTTGACAGCTCAAATATGCTCCCAGCTATGATGGATTCAGTCTTGAGTGTCCCAGTTTGGGCAGCAGAATTGTCTTTTCTTCTTGGCCCAGGGTGGAGGGCAGGAGCACAGGAGAGTGCCTGACAAGGGTGGATGGAGATCTGGTCCTGCCTTTCCCACCATCTCTGCATGACTGGGCTGTGTTGTGTCAGAAAGTTCAGGCTATGGAAAAAGGGATAGCTGCGCTGTGATGGAGATGAGGATATGCACTATCACTTTCCTGAACTGAGAGCTGTTTTTCAAAGCCTGCATCTGCCATCCAGTTACAGCTGGAGCTCCCTTAAGTCAGTGAAAATGTTTGCAAACTACGGTATTACAGGGCATAAATAAGTCCTGTAATTGACTTGACTTACAAATTAAGGATTTCTTAGGACCAGACATGGATTAAAAAAAGGAAATGTATCATGTAGCTGAAGGTGAGCAACAATTAACTTCCCTTATTTGCCCAGCTGCTAACAGATTTCTTTCATGTGATCACACAGTCATTTGAGTTGGAGGAAAACGTATTAACCAGTCTGTCTCCATTTCCCGGTTTTATGTCAACCGCATGGTGTTTGCCAGGGGAGGTGATAGGAGTACCTGTGATTTGGATTACACTCTAGAAGTCCCTTCTTGACTGGGAGCTGTGGTTGCAACAGTTTAATAATATTAATTAGCACTTGTGTGTACTGTCAAAGCTGTGTTTGGCAACTCTTTTGGGCTATGGATGTGGCTTGCCTTGATACTGGATGAGATAAAGTCAAGAGAAGATCAGAGAAGAATGCATCCTGAGAAGCAGAGAAAACCCAGTAATCTGGAAGTGTTGTGCCCACAAACACATTTGCTGGACAGCCAAGTAACTGAAAATTTCATGCGGATGAGTGTGAATAATTAAACATGGCCATAGTAATTTGTGGTCATTGGCGTTCAATTAGTAGTTTAGAAAGGGGGCTGTGATAGCCTGTTGTCACTTTCCTTCACATCACAGCTTCCCTTGCTCTATTTCTTCCACCTCTTCTTTTTTCTTTACTGAGTGAACGTGTCAGGATAAGTACCACCTGATTGCTGAAGAAGTGTAATAGGGCCCTGTGAACTCACCAGTGTGGTTAGGTGTACTGTGACCTCCACTAGGTATGGCTTTGACAGCCCAAGTGGTGCAGACACGAGTTTATCTGGACACTTTCTTCCCTTCCTCTTCCTCAGCCATCCCGGTGATGTTTCAGGGTGCTGGTGCCTACCTGACACTGTTGTTCCCTGAGTAACAAAGGCACTCTTCATGCAATGTGGTGTCTTTGTCTCCCCAATCCCTGACCCAGATCCCTTCTCCTTTTGAGCGAGCACACACAGGCTGTTTGTTTGCAAGTGAAGAGTTGTGAAATTGGGGTTGGTGCTGGGAAAGTGCTCATTTAGGTGTTCAAAGGCATCTGCTGCTGGAGCTTTGCTGCTCAAGATGCTCTCTGGCAGCAGGTACCCTATCTGAGGGACGTGTTCAGTTTATACTGATAACTGTACTTGTGGGGCTGGGTGAAGGAAATATTCCTCAGACTGGGAGCTGGGAAACTGAGCCCTGTGAGAGCGCCAGCCACTGCCAGTGAGGTGGCATGGGTGACGTGACATGTGATGACATGAGTGCAGAGATTAAGGCACTGCAGCTTCCTCAGCTGTCAGTGCAGCCTCATTCACATGCATTAGAAATTCACTTATAATTTTCAGGAGGATAAGTGGAAAAGTTCCTCTAAAATGACTCTCAACAAGAGTGTCGCCAGCTCAGAGAAGCGCTCATGTAGGCCATATTTGAGTTATCAAACCCAACAGCTAGAGGCAAATGTCAGCTTATCATAACTGCTCCGTAAACAGAAATCATCATGTAATCTTTTGCCTCAGCCGTCACATGCAGGTGACAGCCCAGGAAGCCTATTAGCAAATGCCAACACACCCACCACACCGGGCGAGTTACGTGCCTGGGTTAAACACCGCGAGGGGAGCATGGAGCCTCCGCAGGGGAACAGCAATGAGTCACCTCAAGTCAGAGAAGTGCTAAGTGATTTTCTCATGGGAAAAACTGAGATCTAGCATCACTGGGATTGAAAACCTCTTCTTTTTTTTCCTTTTTTTTTTCTTTTTCCCCTTTAAAGTTTCTTATTGAAAATATCATGCAGGATGAAAGAGGGGCACAGAAAGAGGGTGCATATACTCGTACCACTCTGGATTGGTGTATTACAGGCTGAATTTTTCCAGTGGGAAGATAAATTATAGAAGTAACCTGAGCCAAATGAATACCAGAGCTGGGAGTAAAATTGCAAGAATTACAGTACATACTTCAAAGTAAAGTGCTTGTACTAATAGCCTGATAGCAGAACCTGTTTCAAAGTTAGAAGTGTGTTGTCAGTAAAACACAGTGTTCACAGATGTTTTGATCTGCCACTACTGCATTTCTGAAGAAGTTAATATACCCATTTCTGCTGTTGCCCTAGTTTGTGGGCCCAGTTCACAAGTGGTTGTGTAGACGCCATCCTGAAATGGCACATGGAGCTCCAAGCAGTGGGTCAAAGCAAATGCAAGGGTCTTCCCCAAGCCACTCCTGTCAGGATGTCTGGATGTTTTTCCTGAAGGCACTGAAAACAAGAGAAAAGTCCAGTATGATGCTATATCTATTATGCAGTGGCTATTCAACTCAAAGCCAGTGCTAATGTTGCTTTCAGCAGATGGTGAATGAATAAATTAAACCCTAAACGATATCTGAAGCTGTTTGCCATAGGAATTTCCCCGTCTTGCAAATCTCTCAAGGTATCTTGAAGTGATCAGCACACATCAGCCAGGCTCTGTATTGAAAATGGGGAAACAACTCTGTTTTCTGCTCACTGATAGAAGGATGTGCTACAGAATCGCCCAACTTGGAAGTGTGATGAGGTCTTTTATGCATGGGGAATTTGCTATCAGTTATAAATAAAGTAAAATTTTTAAAAAAAGGCAATGCATTAACCACAAATTAATAAACCCATCCAAATTTATGCGAAGTGTGAGGTTCCAGGGACCTGGGTCACATTTCAAGTGTTTGCTTTTTGTGTATCCTTTAAGATTAGATATTTTGTAATAAGAGAGACTCTTCAAAACTGATTGTGGGCCGAGAGTGTTGTGGTAATCATTAGATATTTTCAGTGCAGATGTATTTTGGTGAATTGTAGCTTAGCTTAAGACTGCTTAACTTTAGTCCTCCACATTGTCACTTCTAACCTGAGAGAAAGGGATTTGCATAGCTTGCCTTAAATAATAAACTGCACATAAATGAAGCAGCACAGTTTTGTGGTTTGATCTGGCCAAAGTAATCTGCTTCACTTCCCAAAGTTATGGGGTAGATTGGCTGAATTAATATGAGGAGTGATAGGAGGATATTTGAACTCTTGTCAGTTATTTCATTCTGTTTTTTCCCAGCAGTAAAATGGATTTGTTCTGAAACTTGGAAAAGAAAGAAATAAACTTGGCAGATGTAGCCAGTTTATGATTTATTCTGAGTTTGTAGCCTGATCCAAAAGCCACTGAAGTCTACAGAAATCTTTTGGGGGATTTCAAAAGGAATCTCATCAGACTCTTGATTAATATGCTGGGGAGTTGGGGGGCGCATGTTTGGGGCCAAGGGAGTCTTGCAGATCTAATCCCTTTTTTTCCAGGGTTTGCATTCTCTTGGTGTACATCCTTTCATGCAAGTCTCTCAGTGTTCCCTGAACCATATGTATTTGGATTAAAAGGTAATATGAGAAGTGCTAGGAAAAGCTGGAGCCAATTCCCATTTTATTGCAGGAAGGCCTCGAAGTGATGTGAGGAAGGACAGTGTGTCTGACATCTGGGGCTGTGGGAACATTACTGAGGGGCTGCAGAGGAGATGGGAGTTTCTTGTCAGTCCTGCTTCCCTCATGTCCAAACCCCAGTGCTTATGTGTCAACTGAGAAAATTTGTGGGTGGAAAGGAAACGGGAGACGAAGGAGGAGAGGTTTGGATCGTGTGATCTCCTAGCACGAGCCCCACTGTGAGGGATGCTCAGCAGGCAGGCGGCTTATCTTGGGGTGGGGGTGGAACAGGGCAAGTCCCAAAGCCCTGTGTTCTGGTGCACTTTGGATCTCAGTTTCAGTAGGCAGTGTAAGTGTGTGTGACCTTAATCAAGCAGATTGACCTTGCTGAAGCATCTGGAAATGGAGATGAGAAATAACTGTAGCAGAATTTAGCATACAATGTTTTTTAACTTCGCAGTTATCTGCAGTCTCTTCTAGACTGGAAAACTTCCAGATTTTTGTAGGATGGAAAAGGCCACTGTGTGATGTATGGAAACTAAACAGGCTTTGCATCTTGGTTTATTCCCAATCTTATTATTGTGTGACAGGATCAGTTATCTCTCAAGGGGTGGTATTAATTAATGTTTACAAAACACTTGCAGTACTTGGGGAAAAATGCATCACAGAACTGTGTTTTTACTTGAGCTATTTATTACATGGCACCCTAGGTGTGAAACCCCCTCTTTGTAACTGTGACCATGTTTGAGTGTACATTGCGAGCTTTCAAACTCCTTTTGGAAGAGCTTGTCTTTTAAAACCTTATTACTATTTTTTTTTCCTCCCCTTAAAGTGGGAGGGAATCACAGATGATCTTTCACATGATTCTTCCAACACCCAGTCATTCATCAGCAGAGACTTAAAGATAATAAACTTTTTGTTTCAGGCAATTACTTAATCTCGACAAACTCCTGTGTTAAGCAGGGCTATTAACTGAGCAGGCCATAAATCAGCATGTTGCCAGGTGGGTGAGTCTCCTGAACTGCAATCACTCTTCAGGACCTTCCAGAGACCCCTTACAGTCTTAAGCACCCTCATTACACAAGCAGCATGCTAACAACCAGCACTTTGCATGAGCTGCCCAGAGAATCTGCTGCAAACTGCACTGGGACCATTTTTAATACCAGTCGGAAAATTTTCATACCAAGGCAGGATGATACATGGGAGTTATTAGCCTGCACCAAAACCACAGCTGGGTAAAACAGATAACTTCCTCACCCCTCTCCTCATCAGACCTTCTGCTTAGTTAAGAACAGCAGGCTGCCTTATGCCTGGTTAAAAGCCAGCTCATGCAGTATCCTCTCAGTCTTTATCGACTAGGAGTGCTTTGGAGACTGGTGTCCCTGAAGCATGAAAGCTCCCAAAACTCTTCTTTGAAGGCTACCTAGATGCTTATCACCTGGGTATAAGTGCAAGAAAGAAAAATACCCAGCCCTGCAATTTTATCACAACTAGTAGAGAGCAAACATCTTTCCTTCCATTTCCAGAAGTTTGGTCAAAATGCACAGCAGATTCTGCATGGGTTTTTTCCAGACTTGATTTGTTCAATTTTACAAGTTATATAAACAGACCTTATGTATGAAGGGGAAATTTTTCAAGCCATTGCCTATAGGAACAGTTTGATTTCAGTTTGTTTTAATGCCTGGAGGAACATATGCATAAAGAAAGCAAACTGACTCCTGTGGTTTGGATTAGAGAGGCTTGAAATGCCAGTGCTGAATCTGAAGCACAGCCTTGTCCTGAAAGATTGAGCAAATCTTTGTGGCATGAGGCAGTACAGGTGTCCCTGCCGTGGCAGCAGGCAGCCCTGCAGTGGCAGAGACCATTCAGGTAGGTCTGTGCTCAGGGCGGGCTGGCGTGCCCTTTCTTGTTGGCATTGGCACCTGAGCTTTCACAGGATTTAGGCATCTGCTTGGGAGTTTTTCTTCTGCAAGGCAGCTTTCCAGCTCCTGCAAGTTGCGTTGGCTGGTTGAGCAGACAGCTCGTAGTGTGCTGCCTGATGGATTTGGGGAAGTGCATTTAGTTTGCAGTGGTCAGTCAGCCCAACTACTCCATACATGTTGAAGCAGCCACACCCCCAAGGACCAGCGCCGGGAAGCTGGGCTGTGAGCATGAGCCACTGGGAGGGGGTTTGTTATCTTTCAATGAGATGTACTCCTCAGCACAGTCAGCTCTGAAGTCACAGAAAGACATCCTGGCCACCATAATGGGATGTGCTCTGTTGTGGGGACAAGTGGCCAAGGGAGGTCAGGACTAATGCCTTCAGTGGCAGCCTGGGCTGGAAGTGTTGCTGAACAGCAACCTAAGGGCTTTTGCTTTTTCTTCACCATCAATCTCATGGTAAACTGGTTCAGGGAGTTGATCCAGCCAAAACCCTGTGCAATAAAATTTTAGGTGATTAGTTTTCAACTGGATGAACTCCCTGAGCTGGCTCAGTGTGTGGTTGAGTGAGTGCCAGTGCCACCTCCGGGGAGGGGTGTGAATGCGTGGCTGGGGGCGTGAAGGCTAAAAGACATCTCCATCTGTAGATCTGCTCCTAGAAATGTGGCTTGGGATGACACTTCTCAATAAGGTTTTATTTTCATGAGTGGAAGGTGCACATTCAGGGCTCTGCTAGATTTGCTGCTCAGATGAGTGTTGTCCAGAAGGTGCTGTGTGATAGCTGATGTGCTCTCACTCCATCTTTTACCCTTTGGTACTCCACCAGTTTTGTGGTTTCCAGTCTGAGGTTGCTGAACTTCCCTGTCCCTCCACATCTCACCAACAGAGATCCTGGGCTTGGGCAGGTCAGATGCAACTGAGGGCAGCAGTGTCTTCTGGTGCTCCTGCTGCCTCGTGGTCATAAATGCCAGTTAGTGCTTTCTCCCATAATGCCTCAATCTAATGGCAATATCCAATTTAGCCTTGTATTATAGGCGGCCTGAAGTAGTTGCACTTTAGGGAGCCAAGGAATTTGTTCCCTTCCAAAACTCCTTTGGAAGTTTGGAAGGAAAACTGCTCAGATGTAAAATCAAGCTCCATGAGCACCTGAGCCATACTGAGCAACATGTGCAGCTGCCTATGGACTCAGGCTCTGGTTCTCTGCTCCCCAGAGTTGCTACCACAGGAGGCAGGACTGCTGTCAGGGCCACATTTGCACATGCATCAAATGCATTTCTCTCTCCTCTGGATACCCAGAAAAAGAAATCTGTTGAGGACTTAGGGCATCTCTCACAGCCAGGTATTGGGGACCATGGGAGAAAGGCAGAGGGTATTGGGGAATACTCTGGGCAGTCCGCTGAGGTTCACACACTCCTGTTTCAACAGCTGTCTTGAAGTGACGTGGCTTCCACTGTGAAATGAGCTTTAGTGTGAAACAGGCAGGGTTTGTCATCCATTGGCCTGGTCCCAGAGCAGTCAGGGGCAAATCCTTTTGGCCCACTTTTTTTGGAAGTTGCTAGATCAGCTGGAGGTGCAGGCTGTTGTTGAATCCAGACTACTACTGGCTTCCCAAGAAGCAGGATGATAATAACTTGCAGAAAACTTCTCTCCTTAACCCTGTGGGTATTTTTTTCTGTTATGAAAAGATCCCTCCTTTCTTGAGAGATCTGTAAGTTTTCATTGAAGTTTTTGTCAAACTGATTTTTCTCCTACTGCCCATCCAGGCAGGCACAAGCTGAAGCACCATCTGGTCTGCCCCACCTCCCTGCCTGTCCCTCGCGTGCCGGGATTCTTCCTTGCTGGTTGGAATTTTTCTTTTTTTTCTTTTTTCTTTTTCTTTTTCCCATTCTCTGGCAGCAGCTGTTGGGAGAACAAGCCCCAAGATCCATCTGGTCCTTCGAGCTTATCGGGCTGTGTCTTTTCTCAACAAAGCAGCAGTGGCCACACTTTCATACAAGAGTTACATCATATAACTGCAACTTGCTCAAAAAGCAAACTGCCTTTTATTTGCTTATGCTGCCTTTCTCCCTTTAGAATTGCAGCCACAGCCGAACCACAATGTAGCCTCAGATCTGAGCCAGTCTAGAGAGCTGCTTTTCTCTTTTTCTTTCCTTCTCTTTCTTCCCCCCTCCCCTTCTTTCATTTTTCTTTCCCTCCTGCTTTCTGGAGGAATTGGCACAATACTCTGTTATTAGGACATAAGCTAGC
This sequence comes from Pardalotus punctatus, assembly GCA_013400915.1. Lineage (NCBI taxonomy): Eukaryota > Metazoa > Chordata > Aves > Passeriformes > Pardalotidae > Pardalotus > Pardalotus punctatus. Next base: position 85,296 of record VZTX01004902.1, on the reverse strand, counting down.
TTGTTCTAGTGGAATTTCCTGTCTGATTTTAATTTCCCCCTCATTTTTTTTTCTCCCCTCAAAGTGAGACTGAAAAGCTTTTTAATTGCATTGCCGTAGGTTGGCCTTTCGGGATATTATTATTCTTATTAAGTACTTCCTGTTGGGAGGTGGCACATGAGTAGAAATAACAAGGATCTCGGTGCAGTTAGGGCTTGTGGCCTCTTTGTTTGTTAATAACTGTCAGATTGGCAGCATCCTCAAAACACATCTTGGCCTGACAGCCTGGCAATTAAGTGATTTTCAAGACTCTCAACATTTGCAGCTCACCTGTGGAATTAATAAGCTGCATTAGGCCTTTACTTTTGAGTTTCTTTTCTGCCATTCAGTGGTCATATCACCTCATCCAGCTAAAAAAAAAAAAATAGTTAGCACTAGTGGGAAAGTCACATTGTGGAAATGCTCAGCACGGGCGTAGAAAGTCCTGAGGTATGGTGGAGGGGGTAAACTCATACATCCCAGGTGGAATTGGCATCCTGCTACTTCTCTAGCAGTGATGTGTAAGTGGAGCAGCTTTCCTTTGCAATGGAAATGTGCACTGCTGCTGTTTCAGATTTCATTGGGTCCCAAAGAATTCAGTGCTTATTTAACAGAGAAAGGCAGTTTTGATTTCTTTTTAATATTTCAGGAAGCACAAATACTCTGCAGTCGCTTTCAGAAACTTCCCATTTCAGCAGATATTGTTGAAATAAAGTCAAGGCATTCAACTTTATCATTTCCATGTTCATGTAGTCTAAAATATAATAGATCTTAAACCATCTTAAACTCTTCTGTGCTGCTTCTGACAGAAGGTACAGGTACCTGGAAAACATTAACTGATGAAAAACTGTTCTGCCTTAAAGCTTCCCCCAACTCCAGATATTTGGGATTGAAGAAGGTGGCTGGTGGCAGCAAGGCGGATCAAGAGACTTTTCTAATTACTGCTCTTCGAAAAGCCATCAGAGATTTGGTGTTTGGGCACCCCACTGCGGGACTTCCTTGTGCTTCTGGGGTTCCTCCTGGCTGCAGGAGAGCTCTGCTTTCATCTTATTTACTCTTCCCAGAGGTATAAAAAAATAATGGTTTGTCCCCCTAAGGCTGCCATTTATCAGTAACCTGAAGACCCCAGGAATTCTTGTAGAATGTTAGATAATGCATTGCCTTCATGCATAAATGCTCCTCTGAATGTTTGAAAATACTTCTATAGCCCAGAATATATTCATCCCCCCACACCATTTTGAAATTTTCAAACATTTTGGGTACAACCTGTTTTGCAAGACCAAATCCAGGACTTCCTATGTCAGCAGGTTTCAGAAAATTCCTGTTTTCTCACCAAGAAGTGAAGTGCCCCATTTTGGGTCACACAGGAAAGGTGCTGCAAAGCCAGCTGCTGGATGGGACTGTGTTGAAGAGATTCCTGGTGTCTTTATGTCCCTGCCAGCAGCAGCTGTCCCTGCTCCTTTGGTGGATGAGGCAGGAAAGCCCCTCATGCTGAGTTTTGAAGATGGTAGATAGCAACTAAGGAATTTCAGGGTTTGATTTTTTAACGACAATTCTGTGTTCTTATAGAAAATGTCAATGAACTCTTCAATTTTTAATCTAAGTTTTCCATGTAGAGGGAAAGGCCATTTTTAGCCTCATTGTAATGGTTCCATATCTTTTGCCCGGAAAAGACTGACAGTTTTAATGCCCTTACCGAAGGTCAGGCAGTGCATGGGAGAGAGCACAGTGGAGCTGCCAGGAGCTACAGGATGGCTTAGACATTGAGCTGAACAAGAATATCCTACTTCCATTAGGGCCTGAGTTCATTTAAGTGCGCTGTCTTCTTCTGGGGGTGGGGAGGAAATTTATGAGCAAATTCCTTCAGTGTTGCCTCGAGTTGGCCACGGGGCCAAGGGGGGAGCTCACTGATCTAATCTTGCCCCATCCCTGCTGCAAGATCCAGCTCGCTCGGCAGCCGCCTGCCCACCTGCCTGGCTTTTGGACACAGCCCGCGGCTCAGCAGCGCTGCCCGACTGCAGGAGCAGTGGCTGGGCTGAAATGTTCCTGGCTGCATGGCCAGCAGGGCCGTGGTTGTGCCTGCTGTGCGCCCGCAGTGCGTGTGTAAGGGCACCCCTCAGCATCTTCAAACGACATTTTTATTCTTCCACCTGAGCTGAAGCAGTAGAATAAACTTTGTAAGAGGATGAACTCCTCTGGGCCTTCCCCAAGAGGATGGATGGTTATTGTGATTGCATCCAAGGTTTCCTCTGGGATGCCGGAGAGGGACAGCCTTCCATTTGCCATGTCTGATGGAGAAGTTTGCTGTCTCTCATGGATTTTATAATGGCATTTATTGTGCAGGTAACCCCAGGAATGGGCTTTATTCTTTATTCTGTGTCAGGTAAATGTCCACATGCGCATACAACGTCTGTGTCCCTGCAGGGAGAGACAAGCCTTTTCATGTTATCCTCTGCTCCTCACTGCACCTCCATTTCTCTGAGTGTGAAGTCACACTGATTCTCTCCTGTAGGTGCTTTGATATGTCAGTAATGCTTTTTCAAGGCTCTTTTTTTTTTTTTTTTGCTATTTTATAGCTGAAGGGCAACATATTTTTTATTATTTCTTGTTTACTTTTCACATGTCTGCATCCCAGCAAGGCCCTTTCTCCTTCCAACTCTCCTACAGGGTATTTACCATTACTTGAGCTGTTTGCCCAACAGAAGTTAGTTGTGTGATCTTTATGTCTTAACTAGATGGGATGCTGTACCCAACCCACTGTTAAACTAACAATGTTACCTTCTCCAACATCTTGACATACATTGTCTGAAAAAAACAACCTTGTAAATCAGGCTACCACCATCTTTCTGCATTAGTTTTGTTAGGAGAAAACTGATTCTGCCTTGCTTTGGAAGGCAGCAACTGGCTGGAGGTATTTCAAAATGGTCTGTAGTGCCTGGGGCAGGAGAGAAGTCTCCCAGGTGAGCTGGTGGGAGCCTGCCTTTTGCTTCTCCTTGCTATAATGTTCCCAGTGGGCCAAATTGAATGTTTCCTATTATTCTTCTTGTGTAGCTCCTCTTTTATTTTTGTCAAAGCCACTGAGCAGGTAATAAAACAACAGAAAAATTAACCAGTAATAATTGAAGTATGCTGTATGAAAACCAAACCGAATGCTAACAAGCCAAACAAAAGGAAAGTAGGCATGGTGCAGCCCTGTTTATAGTGCTGTCTGCTGGAATCATTATACACGTTGATATAATAATACTGAGCACTTAATTACCACATCATTTCTAAAGTGCTGTATAAACATTAACCAAACCTCTGAGGTAGGGAGGTATTATTATCTCCATTTTAAAGAACGGAAATTCTGACAAAGTGAAGTTAGTAATTTAGTGTCGTGAAGACAGGCAGCTGATGGGGCGGAAGAACGGGTTGCAGCTCCTGCCTCAGTTTTGGGGACAGAAAAGCAGAGCTGCTGAAGCACCTCAAGTGGTTTTTTGTGAAATGCATGGTGCTGCCATTCAGGTACGGGACACACTTGCCCAGACACCTCTGCTTAGAAAATTCTCACACTGGTGTAATTAGCCACCACATAAGTATCCCTTTTTGAGGGAGGCAGGCAGTTGGTGTATTTTGCAAAGTATCTAAACAAAATTAAAGTGAATCTCTCAAAGGGGGACTAAGAGGCAGGCACTGTAGCCTTGTGTGTCTGTTCCTGCTCCTCCCCATACTGACCTGAGTGGTGGTTCAGGGAATGGCTGTCCCTGCAAAGCTGTTAATATTCTGCATGGTGGTATATGACTTCATCCAAGGAGAATCCCACAGACGCATCAGCGTGATCTGCTCTGTCATGTTTCTGTGACCCAATTTTCCCCGTTCTTTGTCTAGGACCTTCCCTGACCCCAGGCCTATTATCCCTTCCAATAATTCACCCAGACCATTATTAATGGTGCATTAACTTTGGCTGCGCTTTCAGTGAAGATGTTTTTCTTGTGCTCATTCATTCGCTCAGCTCACTTAAACAGCTAGATCATTATTCTGGGGACGTCACACAAACACAAAAACATCTCCCTTGCTGACACCTACAGTCCTGCAGCACTTTGCCAGAGGGGCGGCCATCCAAATACAACAGTGAAACGCCCAGGAGGGACTATCAAAGGGAGTCAAGTAGCCACACACACACTCAGTCACTCGGGCCGGCTTTGCCTCCCCTGCTTGCACGCTGAGACTGTCCAGGGATGCTCAGAACCTACCAAATCCAGGAGAGCTCTGATGTGAGGAAAATCACCACAGGAAAGCTGGGGAACAAAGCATGGGCCTGTCTTTGCTGTTTCACAGCCACTGTGCTTGTTGGATGCCAAGACACGTCCTTTTAAATGTATGCTATGGATGAGTAAAATTGGAACTTTAAAAAGTGTAACATGAAAAATGAATGATGCTAAAATTTCTTTCTCACTTGATGCTTTGGGCTTCCCTGGGACATGACTGAGTGAAGAACACTTAATGTTTTTTGTACGTTAGCCTTGTTCTTGAGAAAGAGAGTGAGATTTGGACATCTGGGAGAAAATGTGGGCAGCAAGATGGGTCTTTGCAGATACCAGTTGTTTTACTATGATCTTTTTCAAAGAAGCTGGACCTGGGAGGAAAAAAAAGAAGCAAAAGTTGTTGTAAGCTGCTGTGTCACACCATGCAGCATCCCACCTTCCGCAGTAAGAGGGATTTGGCCTCTGACAGCATGGCTCAGTTCACCTGTGGAAGTACTGGTGAATTCTCACGAGCATCCTCTGGGACATCCCTTTCTCTTTTTTTTTTTTCTGTGTCGGTTGCTTATGCACAACTGCTAATGACACCACAGTGACAGGAGTGGGTGAGCTGTTGTCTGGAAAAGTGTTTCTCCCACTAACACAAATCAATCCAGTACCCCAGGGCTCTGAAGCCTTTTAGAGATAAAGCTGATAAAGTTGCAGTTTCTGCCTGCTGTGATTGAGGTTCATTGGTAACCTGCTCTTGTTTGACTGTGCAGACTTGTGCAAGTTATTTTATATTACCCTTTTTCAGCCCCTCTTGAGTCAAAAATCAGGTCTGTGTTTCAAATGCTTATTTTCTTCTCTTCCTAAAGAGAGGTGAAGCTTTGTTAGTCTTTGCAAGGGACCCTGTGATCCCTTTATGAAAGCTGTGTCCCATGCATCACTGACTCCATAGGAAATCAAACCAAAAGGCATCTCAAGAAATCAGTATTTGTGTTTCCTCTTTTATAAGATGTTAATTTTTTATGGGGTTTTTTTTGCAAATTTGTTGAGAAAAGCACAACAGGCACTGAATTATCCAGACCTTTTCCTCAACAAATGACTTTCACTTTTGCTTACAAAATATTTATTCACTATTTCTGATGGCAAAGAAGCCTACTTACAGGCTGGACTGCTTGTTTCCACAGGAGACAGTTGGACATCCATAAGAAAGCTGTGTATTTTTTAGCCCATATGGCAGCTGCACAGTTCACATGTGTTTCAGATAAAGTAGGGGGAGCCCAGTGCATTCCATGTGCTACCGAGGGTGTGTGTGGGGCTCCTCAGGGTTTCTTCTCAGCCAGTCTTGCTGCAGCACCCTAGTTGCAAGTGGAAACTTCTTCAAGTCCTTTCCCAAGGGCTTTTTGAATTGTTTTTGTCAAAGCAAACTCAAATGAAACCCACTTCAGTGCTGTGGGGTCTGATTTTTTTATTTTTTTTTTTTTAAGCAAGCGTGTGTAAGCTGAAGTATTTGAAATAGAAAAAGCTTGTTTGACCCTCCTAATTTTCACTTTTGGGTTCAAAAAGAGGTGCTGCTATGAGTGATGTGAAAACAGCTTCTTTGCTTGCTGTGCAAACCCATACATGCAGTCTGTGTTTATCTGTAGAGATAATCAAAAGCCTGCATCATCCTCAGATAAGGGCTGTTTGTAATTCCTCTCTCCCCGATTCCTGGGATTTTCAGCAAAGGGACATCCCCTTTAAACCTGCATTTCTGCCTCGTATCTTTTCTCTTTGAAGCCAGAGGGTTGGCTGGCCTTTGAATAGACAAGAACACAGCAGTGGGAGGTCCATGTCTTGCTCATAAACCTCGGCCAGAAAATCGGCTCCGACAAGTGGGGACAGGTAGCAGCATCTTCCCCCTTATCGAATGGCGCGGCAGAGCAGACACATTCCTGCAGGAGCCCCGGTGGGGTGGAAGGAGGGGCCTCCTGGCTGTGCCTTGTGCTCTGCTGCCCTGCTTCACCCTGGGAGCTACGAGACACAGACTTGGTGTAGAACTGTGTTGTTTCTGTGCAAAACACGCTGTTCTTTCATTGCCCTTGCCCCTTGGGTACTGCTTTTGACGTGTTCTTTGGCTTTCTCTTCCTTCAGCAGGAACCAGAGAAAATGTTTTTCTGTGGTTCCAGTGTTCAGGGACTTTCAGAGGTGCCATGTCATGCCTTTGCACCTCAGAGTATTGTACTGCATGGCTTGGTGTGGCCCAACTTTTCAGGGGGAAAAACTTTCCCCAGGCCTCCTACTAAAATCTCCCTCCCTCTTGTGTAAAACAATCATCATTAGCTCTAATTGGGCAGCTTTGGGGTTAAATCTACAAAGATTGCTTGGGTTTGGTAAATCCTCTGCCACTGCAAAGCAGATAATGCTAAACAAAAGATTGCCTTGATTAGATTAAAGCTGGCAAATTCATTGCCCTAATCATCATATTGCCCTTCGTGTGGCTATTCAGGAATACATCACCGTACCTTACTTGAAGTAATTGAATATAATTGTCTTTTTAACTCATATGTGTAAAACATCCATCTTTGTTAACGGCATGTGTTGCTGTCCTGCTGCCAGCTCACAGTCCTCTTCTGGAGGGGTGGGAACAAGAAGCAGAACTAGGTTGACGTTTATGAATTGGTAGTTGATTGCCTATAAAACCATTCATTATTTCTGACCAAGCACCTGGAAGAGAATAAAAAGGAACAGCACCAGCCACTGAAGCCCGTAGGCTTGGCTGGTGCTCCCAGGCAGGGAAGCAGAGGGGAAGTCATGAAGGGGAATGTTGCAAAGGCATATCAAAAACAAACGCTTCCCCTCGCCCTTAGTGGCAGCAAAGCACAGGGCACATGGTGGGGTTGGAAATGGGGGTGTGAAACAGGTACCCAAGGCAGAGGCATTGCTGACCTTCCCATGGGCCACATAGGTTGAAATACTAAAAACAAACCAACAGTGCCAGTGGGAGGGAGGAAGTTCATGGAAATTTTTCTCCCAATAATAATCAGAGGTGTAAGGAGGGAGAAATTCTCTTCAGATGTCAATTTTATACCAACAGATAGCTAGGAAAGGAGGCCAGGCAGCAAACAGCCTGTGTTTTCTGTTTCCCAGTTCTCCTGAGTGACAGGAAAATACTCTTTTAGCACAGAAATTTCCAATATTATCTCAGCAATCAATCATGTAGAAATGCACAGTTACAAAATAAAACATAGCTGGCTTGGTTTTTAAGATATTCAGTTTGACCTGGTTTTAGTAGTTTTATCATTATTAATAAATTAAACTGCCCTAGGGCCATTAGGATGACTCTCCGTATCATTAAAACTCAACCACAATGGCCAATACAGTTTCAGCCCAAGTCAGCTCACATTTGCCTGCACTCTGGGGGTTAACTCAACCCCAGATCTGTCCATTACAGCCAGAGTGGCCACCCTGTTTTGGGAGGTTGCTCATCTTCACATATAGGCATTCCACAAGCAGGGCTGTGGGTTGGTCCCCGGACCACAGAAGTGTTCTTCCTCCTTTGGGTTCATTTGTGTGGCATAAATATGGGGTGAGCACTGCAGGAAGCCCAGCCTAGGGGCTCAGTCTGGAAGAGATGTTTGTGTTGTGTGCCACTGGATGTCTGTGCAGGGACAGTAGATTTTGTGACCGGGCTTTGTATGTGATGATGTAAAAGCTCCTTGCCCAACTCCCTCTGGTCCCCACAGCAGCCATGGGTTGTGGCAGCACTTGTGGCCAGGGAGCAGCAGTGCCCCCAGGGAGCAGGATAGTAGCTTTAGGTGTCTGCCAGTCCAGGCAGGAGTTTGAGCTTAGCTTGGTTTGGGGAGTCCAGAGGCTTTACTATGCTGTGTGAGCAGGGGATGGCGTGTGACAGCTAAACTCTGGGGCATTTTTGACCTGGAAAAACACTGGTTGCCTCTTAAAATGAAAACTCCCTACAAGTGTCCTTATGTAACAGATCATCCCTACCCAGGATGGTTAAAGGGTGAATCTTCTTCCTGCAAATGCACATCCTGAGGGATGCAATCTCATTCTCTCACTGAGCTGCTTTTGGGAGAGGAGGGGATTGGGGCAGAAGCGGGGGAGGTGGTTAACAGTTACTCTACTGTGTCCTGACATTAGGCGAGCTGCAAAAATGCTCCCAGTGTATCAGGTAGTGTGAGGTGCCAGCCCTTTGCTGGAGCACGGAGAGCAAGTCTGCTGTGGAGCCTTAAATACTTTCCACCCCGACTACCTTAGCTTAACGCCTTTCAGCAGAGTTGGCAGGAGGGTTGTTTTTGTGTAGTCTCTCACCTCTCCCAGCAGCCTGGCTGACGCGCCTGTGCTGCGCTGCGCTCAGGGATTGAGCATTGCAATGGGAGTAGGAGCCACAGATCCTCTCACTGATATGCCGGGAAAGACGTATATGAGGATTACAAGCAGGCTTTGCGCGACGGACCTGAGCGGAGCGCAGCCCCACCGGACAGAGTCGGCGTAGCTTTGGTGCGGCTGGAGTCACAGATGCAAAAGGCTGAATTTTAAGTCTTTCATAGAAAAAGAGTTTGGCGTTCGCTGAAGTTTGCTGAGCGACAGCGAGAGACTTGGCCCAAGCCTTGACACTTTGGTTTTGGATGGTGCTTCCCCAGTCTCCAGAGAGATGGTACCTGTCACGGAGGCAAGTCACAGTGAAATACCGAGCACAGGCTGGGTTTTGAAATGCTCACTTAGGAGGTTGGTTTTATTTTACTTTTGGTCTCCTGTTAGACAGAAAGGCCAAGAAGCCAGAGGAAGAATGGTAAAACCTGCAACAATAATAAGTAATCTTTAATGAAGAATTTCTGACTATTTGTAAAGGCAGAGCAAGGCCAGCCTTTTATCTTTAAGCCAATCACTGCCCCAAATGTAGAAAGGGGCATCTTTAGAGATGCGCGGAACCCTATCAGAGGGTGGTTGTATGGGATCGCTGTTGAGGTTGTGCAGTATCGCTGTCAAGGCTCTGCTAATTGTATTTCTTTAGCTTCTGTAATTTTAGCAGAAAAGGCCCAGGCGGCCAGGCAGTGTTGTCGGGGGTGGTGAGGAGAAATAACCTGATGAATTTTCCATCAGCTCAACTCACTCAAATATTCTCGCCGTTAACTTTTGGGGTCAATAATAAATATTAAAACCTGTAGATTTAATAAGTCAATGTAGGTGTTCGCTGCCTTTTGAGACCACTTTATCTTTCCATCAAAGATGAAACAAGCTTCTCAAATGAATAAAAAATAGGGCCTCAAGTGATTACAAGTGAGAGCAATTTGAGCTTCTCTCTCAGAACCTGGCAGTAGGCACTTCTGAGCCTCTTCTGACTGCCTAGACATTCTGCTTTAGCGCTGCTCTTGCTGTTATATTTCTAGGTAAATATTTCCAGCTTGTGTGTACAGGCCTTCAGGAACAGTGTTTGCTGCCACTCCAGGCTTGAGGGACGATGCAGGTCTGGATCCCACCAGGCTCTGTTGAGTCTGATTTGCGTTGCAAGTCTAGTTTTCCTTGGTGCTTGCTATAATCTCCTCAAGTTCAAAGAGCGCTTAGCTGCTTGTCTTTGTCAAAAACCCTGTTGGAGATCTTTTATGTCGAAGATGTAGGATTTTTCCGCATGACTTTGATTATTTATTCATTCTACTTCTCTGGTGTATGATAGCGCTGATATCATGAAGACCCCTTGTCTTGCACTGCTCTTGCTCTGAAATTCATGGAGATTTAGTGCCTTTGAAATTGTTTTAAAAGGGAAGGAAAAGTTTTTGAAGTCCCTTTTTTTTTTTCTTCTATTCCCCATAACAGTGCCGCAGCACATTTTTCCGGCCTTCCACGCTCCTTTGCCAATTGACATGCGCCACCAGGAAGGACGATACCATTACGAACCTCACTCTATCCACGCTATCCACGGGTAAGTCTTACATCTCCACTCCCATGCCTTGCTAAAATGTCAGCCACCTGCAGTATTCCGAATCCCACTGGTAAAGTCCCTGGGACTTACTGCCCTTCTGGCAAGCTGGCCCTACTGGCCACCCTCCACCTCATTGTCCCCATCCAGTGACAATGCTGACCTGCCTGGCAGGAGTGCTTTACAGCCCTGTTAAGCCTATAGAAGTGTCCTATAGCAGCAGGATGGGAGCACAGGGCTTCTTTGTCATTATTCAGCTCAGGTCCCAGGAGCAGGCTTGACTTGTGTTTTTACATCTGCCGTGTTTCTCACATTGTGCCTTGCCTGGGTCATTTCTGTCACCATCTTGGCATAGGCCCAGCACTGCTCCCTCTCTTTGGAGACCCTGTGTACCATTCCTTCCTGCCTGCTGTTTGTGGGGATGGTGGCAAAAGGCTGCCAGGAGTGCGTAATTCAGTTTGATTTCACTGGACAACAGCCCAAATGGGAAGGGGGGCATTTTCTAAAAGGGGTAATAAGTCAGGTCCTCATGGTGGTGTCCATGTCCACCCTGGAGGGGCAGGACTCTGGGTTTTGATGGTGACCTCGTGAAAGCCTCCTCTCCCCAAGGCAGCTGATGGGCAGTGAGAACAGAGACTGGTCAGGGGTTACACCCCAAGAGGGGGGTTCATGGTTAATCTCCTCATCCAGGACATGACAGCTCAATAGTTCTTGATGTCTTGAAGATGTTTACAGAGCGATCTGTTTTCACCTCCTGTAAGCTTTGATCAGAGCAAGGAAAATGCAGCCAGCAGGGATGTGTGCAGAGGTTCTAGTGACCTTGGGGCTGAAGTGTTTCTTCTAGTCCCTGTAATGCACCTTCCCCATGAGAAGTGAGGAGCAGCATGATGGTGTTGGCAGTCCCACAGCCGTCCCAAAATCCTTCAGCCCAGAGCTGTAACACAGGGCTCAGACATCGGCTGAGGGACAGGTCCCAGAGCACTTGGTGTAGGGGAACCGGTAAGGGCCAGAAACATTTTGTAAGAAGAACAAGGGAAGAACAACTAGGGCTCATCACTTAATAAATTCTTATTTGATCCCCTAGCATCCTGTTGCAGCCTCATTGTCTGTCCAGGGCCAGTGGTCACCCAGCTTTTCAGGGGCTGTTTTTGGAGCTGTGCTGCTTCTGGATAGGTGTGAGCAGGGGAGCAGTCCTTGGGAAGCAAGTAATGCAGACAGCAGCTGCCAGATCTGTGTAGCCCCACAGCTACCATGGCTTTATTCTGCTTCCAAAATACTGCAAGAAATAAATGATAGGGCATTCCCCTGGATCTTATCAGAAGACAAGTCATTGTCTTTTCGTCTGACAGTCAGTTCGACTGGATGTTTAAATGGGCAGAGCAGCTTCTTCCATGCTGTGTGCAAAGGGGAAATGACAAAGCAGGTTGCTAACATGGGAACTGGGGGGGATTAGGGAGGCTGCATGAAATAGTTCTGCTCTTTCATGCAAGTATATGCAAAAATTGTAGGAAAAAAGACAGAATAATAACTTGGTGGGAGATAGTTAATAAGCCAGAGCTCTGGCTAATAAAGCACGTACTGAAAAGGGTGATATTCAAAACAGTGATTAGAAGAAAGGCTGGCAGATGTCCTGGTGTTTGTCACGGGTCATTTGTGTGCCCCACTCGGTGCTCCCCTTCGCTCCTTATGAGGAGGTCTGGGTGCACTGCATATACCCTGGGGCTCCACAGCAGTTTCTGTGGTGGGGTCATGAGGCAAGGTCTTCTACAAAATGCAACTGAGAGCTCACCAGCTGATGCTATGTACCTATGAATCATATCCCCAGTAACCCCAGCATTTTATCATATTGGGGTTGTCCTGCTGATTGACCCTGGCCAATTGTACAGTGCTGGCAGATAAGGTTTCTGTTAATCTGCACCAATATTAATAATCTGCTGTGTTAGCAGTTATCGCATTTGTCTATCAGTGGACCAAAAGTATCTTGCTTAGTATGTGGGTAGAGTTGTTGGCAAATACCTGTTGCACTTCTTTGGGATTCCTCTTGTTCCCAGTAGCTCCTCTCACAAAACCAACTTGCAAGGTACTGGAGAGAAAACTTGGTTGCGGATCTTAAAGAGGAAACATAGTCCTCTTTGAAACTACCTGGGCACTGCACTGAAAGGTGCCTTTGTGGCTGGAGGAGCACCAAAGCTGAGCAGCCAAGTGCTCCTTGGCTGTGGCTGCTTTTTGGGGTCGAGGGAATGCCGCTTCCGTTTGGCTGTTTTTCAAGTACCCTGCTCTATGGCACAACCACATTGGGAAAATTCTCTGCAGCTATGGAGTTAGTCTCTCAGTCATTTTTCCTATTCAAATTTTATCTGCCAACTTCTTAAAATCATGTCTTGCCCTTTATGCCTCTAGTTTTTTTACTCTAATTCTCTTTAGTTTTTCTTCTCTCTCCTCCCGTCTCTGCTTTGGAGGTCACAACATAGCACTCACTCTCCTCCCTGAAGGATGTCCAATGTGAAATCATCCAGACATGGTGGTAGACCTGGGCTAGAACATACTTAGTGGCTGCATGGCCCTGGTTCAATACACTGGGTGGATTCTGTGGGCACAGATGAGCTTCTAGAAGTCTGTACTCCATCCTGGTGGTGCAGAAATCAATCCTTCTTGTTTCAAAAGTAAACAACTTGGTAAAAAAAAACCCCAAGGGCATGTGCATATTTTCACTATAGAAAATTATGGCAAATGTTTGGAAGAAAAATTGCGTCACTGAGTTTTGGCTTTATGATTAATGTGATCAGTGCCTGACAGAGAGCCCCCAATTCATCAAGGCTATATTCTACCTGTCTGCTGTCTTGACGGTACCAAATTTATCTAATTACATGAACATTGCACAGCAAATTAAGTGCAGTCTCATTTGTTGCTAACTATGGGGTCTTATTATCCGCCTGCTGCATTATGTCAAAGGTTTGTTTCCTGATTGCTCGATGTGACCTGACAGCGCATTCCCCTTCATCACTGTTTGCATTTGGCCTAATGAGAGCATACGTTATTTTATCTCAACTGGAGGGAACTCATCTGCAAGGCTCTCTTGAGCAGAACCACCTGTGGGACCCTCTGCTTGGGAACATAGATGGGAATGTGGAAAACTTGAGTAATAAAGGACCCCTGTGCCAAGACAGGCCTGAAAGACTTGCTGCATTTCTCCTCAGTGTTGTCATTCCTTGTGTCTCAGTGACTTTTTTGTTAAGTAGCATGACAAATAATTCTCAGGACCTGAGTCTTCGTCTGAATCACAGAGGATTTATTATGTCTGTCCAGAGGCAGATTATATTGGGGTTTCTTTGAAGTGTACTTTTAGATTTTCTTCAGGTTGTTTTAGAGTTTCTCCAGCCATCAGGACAACCCACTTTTCTGTACAACCTCTGTTGGTTTTACTTGTTTGGTGATTAATTTTTTTGGACATCCTTAATTTTTGGACTTTTTTTTTTGGCATTAACAACAATTTGACAGAATCTTGGTGCTTGTTTGACTTGTCTAGAAAAATAAAGTGTCTCATTTAGATGATCCTTGAGCTCTCTGCAGTGCAAACCAATAGGAATATTGTGGATTCAAGATATCCTGGATTCTGATGATTGTGAGCCTGTGGTAATAGAGAGGATGGAGGGGGAGGCAGAATTGGAGTCCAGTGGACACTGTAAAGGATGTCATGCAGAATGGAATTAAACTGAATATGGGATGAAATCTATTCCAGGAATGTAGAACTAGAGCAGAATAAATAAAAGAAATTGTAGTGGGGCATATAAATTGTATGAGCCAACACTTCCACAATGTAACGTTCATTTTATAGTAAGTAATACTATAGTACTCAAAGGCTAAGAAAAGACAGAGAAATAAATTTGGAGGTTCTGCATTATTCTGGTGATATGGGATCAAATTACAGAGCCACATACTGTTTTTCCCTGTGATCCTCTCTTCCAGAGCACAGGATGGCCCAGGCTCTGTGGAAGAGCAGTGGTGGGTCTTACATACATTTTCTGCATGCAGCTTTTATTGATTTCACTCTTCACTGTAGGTTGTAGGTCAGCACTATTTGAGCAAAAGTCGTCAGCCAGGTTTGTCTGCAGGCTCAAAACTGAACCAAAGAAATTCACTTCATAAATTAGCACAGGTCCTTATCTAACAAAAGGGGTATTTTGTATTTTAGCAAACTTCGTCACAAAAACCCGTTTCACTGGGGCCTAGTCTCTGCAGTAACTCCATCTGCTTTAAAATAAGGGGACTCAGCACCAGCTTTACAAGGCCAAGCCCTTCACTTCACTCCAGAGGAAAGCTGCTGGATATGGGAGGTGATTATGGAGAGCTCCCTTCTACTCCCCGCTATTTCACTATTTGGTGTGCTTAGCTATGCTTATTTTTCTTTTTTTTTTTTTCTTTTTTTTCTTTTTTTTTTTTTTTTTTTTTTTTTTTTTTTTTTTTTTTTTTTTTTTTTTTTTTTTTTTTTTTTTAAATCACGACAGAAATAACTGAAAACTCCTTAGCTCAGCTTAAAAGTCCCTGCCAATGGAAGAACCTTCGGGGCTAACCCTTATAAACAGCATGCCTAGGCTTGACTCAGCAAGAAGCTTTTTAACAGTAGCTCCTAAACTGTGGTTAAAACCCATCAGGCATTACGTTCTGCAACAAACAAAAGCAGCCTTGTTTTTCTACCAACATCCTGGTGGTGTTTCAGGATGCAGTTCTGACATTATTTATTAACAAAATATTGTTGTTGCTCTTCTGTCCACACATAAAAATAGTAAAAAATAAAAAACAAACCCTGAGCTGATAATCACAAATTCCATGGGGACTGAACTGTCCCAAAGACCTAAACATAGAGAAGACTCAATCTCCATGATAATGTGGAGTTGCCCTTAATTTCCCTTTGGTAGGGATTTTATCTCATTTAATCAAGGATCTTCTTCCATTTCCCTGAGATCTTAATATATTACAGATTTTTCCTGATATACAGCCTACACGTTTTTCTTTATCTGATCCTATTACCCCACCTTGCTGAAGTTTGTTTCCTTTTTACTTTGTTAAAAATTACAGAATACCTTTTCAGGACTGGTTACAATGTTCCGGAGCTGTTTAGGCAGGGTGATTCACAGGCAGAGGAGGTGACTGTTAAACTTTTCATCATAAGAAGACTATGTCTCAAGTGTTTACAAATTAAATGTCGAACCCAAGATTTTCCATGTTAAATATCTGTTGCAGTATGGTTTTCTCTTTTCTTTGTTGTTTTTTGTGAGATGCAGCCAAGGGAGGCCAAGTGGGGTTAAGGGAAAATATGTTGTTTAGCCATACAAAAAATAATCATCATAATTTTATAACTGCTTTTAGAAACACCAGTGCCTCTTGCTTTAGAGTTGGAATTTGTTATTGTCACAGATGTGCCTTTTGCTGTTCCCATTCTACAAAAACAGACACAAAACCCCATCAATTTTCCAGATAAAAATCCTTTGAAAAGTCTGGCTTCCGATACACACAGTGAAGGGGTGTCAGAGAGTTTTGCAGTGAAATTTTTTGAATGCCTTGTGGCCCTGACCACACTTCAACTGAGCCTTGCCAGGGCTTATCTGATGGTGCTCCCCATTTTCTACTGGGGCATCTCCATCATCACTTCCACCCGGGGGGATTCACGACTTCATGGAGGAGAGGAGCCGCTTGCAGTGTGTGCTCTTGGAGCTGCCATTGTGCATTATCAGGTGTGCATAAAGTGCCTTCAGTTTCTCCTCCGTGGGGCACCGCTCCCACGGCGCTGCAGCTGGGATCCCATCACACAGTTTGGGATGGGACCCCTGGTGATGGCCATTCCTTCAGCAAAGATGCCACTGGGCTGAGCCACAGAACGTACATACCAATAAAACCTGTGTGTTTTCATATTTACTTTGCTACTGGAGTAGAAAATCTTTGGCAGGTCGTGATTGATGGTACTGTGCTGCTTAGGAGACAGAGCGAGCTCCCTCCGGAGTCAAAGCAAACAGCTGCTCAGAGAGGCCTTTTTATGTGTTTTGCAAAGTTTTACGACTTTCACCAAATAGATACATTGCTCGTTTGGGAAACAGGTTTGGGGGCTCCCACATCCAATTTATTCTGTCCCCTTCTTTCCCACATGCTTCTTTTGTTTATTTAAGAAAATCCGAATGTGGAAGTTTTTGATGGTTTGCAGGGGCTGGTCCCCTCCGAAAGGCTGGTTCAAACCTCTCTCTGGTCTGTAATTAGCAGGAATTTGTTGCATTTAGGTGGCTCTTTGGTAACCTACAGGAGGTGATTTGGGGAGCTTGTCAATACCAGAATTAGTACTTGATGGTCACTTGATCCATCTCCAGGAGACCACAGATTAAATACTGGGCTTCTGCTGTCATGTTCTGGGAGCTGGAAAAATTACTTTAATTCCATCTGTGCTTCATTTTTCTGACATCTAAAATGTTGTCACAGTAATACTCACCCCTTTAATATCTTGAGAGCTGAGAAAAGACTCCTTTGGCTTCCCAGATTGGTCTTGTAGTGTGTTTTTAGGCACCAGGGAAGAAGTACACAGCGCTACCTACCTGTGCAGAAATTGAGAAGGTACACACCTATCATCTTCTGGCCTCAGTGGAAGGACAGGCTGATCAGGCCTTCAGAAAATGGGGAAGACATAATTCAAAACACTGATCAGGGCTAGAATGTTTCTGTAGGCTTTTTCAGTCTCATAAACTATTCTTCAAAAAAACCAAAACAAAACAAAAAACAAACAGGCAAACAAACAAACAAAACCAAAACCAAAGCACTGGAAGACAAACCCCCACAGCTTTCTCTTTTGAAACTTGTTAAAATTTTTCAAGCATATTCCATTATGAGAGAGATTTACACACCTATGTGGTTCTTTAAATTCAGGATAGCTTTGTCATGTGTTTAGTTAAATAGCCGTCAGGGTACCTTGGCTAACTGAAAGCTGAAGTCCAGAGGGACCTGAAGGGGCGTGGATTCAGACTCACTAAACTATGCAATGGAATGCAGATTGGGCTTGGAAACATTTGGACTGGATCTCCAGTTGCTGAATGCCAGTGCCATCAGGCCGGAGTGAGGGGCCTGAGTGAGCTCAGATGGAGTCGTGCCCATTCGCACTTGGTGAAGATCTGGGCCACAGAGTTGCTGGGGCTGTGAAAAACTGCAGCTCTAATTTAGCCTAATCACCACCAGAAGTGTAAAAATGGCTAAGAGGTTTTACTATTGAGAACAAAAGCATGATCTTTGAGGTCTTTCATGTAAACCTCTGGCATGCGTTCATTTAATATGATGTCACTCTCTAATCCACCATTGCTTTTAAATGTCATTCTCAAAGCTTCATGTCAGTGAGTCTTAACTGATAATCCCTTTGCTTACCTCACTTTATAGTAGATTAAAAGTGACTTCATGCTTCCACCTTATCCACTGTTAAGCTTGTGCTTTAGGAAAAAATTTATTTGAACTCTCTTCTCCTGCTGCTTTCTAAAGAGTTTCTAAACAGAGAGCGTGTGTCTTTCAGAAGCTATCTCAATAGGATTGCCCATTCTCTATTGCTTTCAGCATCTGTGAAAACGGATAAATGTTCAGTGCCAACTTCCTGCCCTTTTAAACTCCAGTGTTCCGAATTTGTTTCTCAAGTTCTCTCAGCTAAATGGGGAGCACTGCCCTTCCTGGCCTCTTCTTTTTCTTAATCCTAAATAAATCACCTCTCTAGATGGTATTTCACCTCTCACCAGCTTCTTGCAGTCATGAAGACAAGAGATACTGGGACCTGTTGAGTGTTCTGCTCCTCTGTAGCACTTTCTCTTGTACTGAGCAGGGGTATGTGGGTTCCCCCTTGTATCTCGTGGTCTTGTATCTCGTGGTTGAAATTTTACTCTATCCTGTAGCAAATCCCGTCTCAGTATATAAAGCTCTCCATGTAGTTCACCTTCCTGGTCCACCCTCTTTTTTTTTTCTCTCCCTGCATTTTACCCTCCTGCTCCTAGCACACCTCCTTGTGTAACACGTCCCTCCAGATGCTTGCTGCATATTGTCATATCCTCCTCCCTGCTCTAATGAGCTGGCCAGGCTGCAGCCTGCAGCATATAGTCAAATATCAATCCACTCAGCCTCCTCATTTTTGCTGTTTCGCTGAAATCCTTCCAGCGTGCGTGAAGATAAATGGACAAACCCCATCCATCGCACTGGCTTGTGGAATGAAGCCTGCGGCACATCACTTTTCAGGTGCTGGGTAATCTGGATTCCCAGCTGCCAGTGGCCATGGGGAGCAAATTACACAAGGTGCTGAGAGATAAAAACTAATGGCAGGAGTGCTGTCTTGTGATACTGGAAGAAAAATGTAGGATTTTTTGTGTCCGTACAGAGTGGAAATTTTCGAATCTCATCCAAAAGCTCCCCCCACGCAGCAAAGAGCAGGGAAGTCAATTTACCCTGGATGGATGAAGGACTGAGTCAACTCTGCTGGGATTAGATCATGTGGTTCGAGGGATCCTAGGTATTTTGGGTCTGATTCTTGGACCACCCAGATGGCTGGGGCAGAAAGTTAAAAAAAAATACTACTGAAAAAGGACCCCATTTGTCAGAACTGTGGATCTGGATACCCTGTGTGCAGCTGACACCGTGCAGACACATCTGTTCAAACCAAAGGGCAGAACTGGGTGCTGTTACTCTGGCAAATCTCAGATCTGCACACCACTCCTGCAGGAGTGCGTGTGTTTTAGTGGGCTTTCTAGATCCCTGGCTTTGACACTAAACCACATAAGTATGTTTTTCTTCTGTGTGCCAGACCATTTTGAGAATTTGTGATTTTACACAATTTTCTGCCTTGGAGACTCTTGATTCGTTCTTTTATGTTTTACCATTGATATTAAATAGACAGCTAGCAGCTAAAATTTAGAGCATTTCTCAAGGGTCAAACTTTTAAAAGTGCCTGTGTTGTTTCAGATCATAAATCCCAGTGTACTGGGTCTGGCTAACAGCATTTGAAAGTGAGTGTTGTGGGTTTCAATATAGTGTTGACTCTTAGGGCTGGCTTGTCAAGTGCTGGTAATGCAAAGGCTCAATGGGTTTTTCAAACAAGCTGGATCCTAGTTAAGGTCAAACTACTCCAGCCTCCATTGAAACTCAGGAAACTAAAGCCATCTCTAGTAAAGGAGTTAAGTACTTAAAAATTCATAAAGTGGCTGGAGTGGAGTTAAGAAACACAAACATGTTAATGAGGTGGCTTGTGCACACTTGGAGCCCAGTGTGCATGGCCAGGCTGTGCAGCTCCTGCAGGACCAGCGGGGATGTTTTCCTGCCCTGTCTCCTCTCTGCTGTAGAAGCACGCACATGGCAAATCTCATGGGAGGATGTGCTATGGAAAAAACATATTCAAGGTTTAGATGATATCAGTTGGCCAGGCTCCACTTCAAGAGCAAGTTTACTGCATTCCCTGCTCTCACTTTATTGGCATGTGTGGGGTTGGTTTTTGATATAATTGATCGTGGTAGCTGATAGTGAACCAGGAGAATGTGAGCCTTTTGATGATTTTTTTTAAGCAGATACTTGGGGGTGGGGGGGGAGAGGGGGGCACCTTAGAGCAAGGTCAGAGCTGTCCTTTTCCACCCCTGGGCAGCAGAAGGACCTGTACCGTGGTTTCCCTGCTGCTGAGCACATGCTGTTAGATTAAATGTGAGAGTTAGGCTCCACCACCACCTCCTGCCCTTTCTATGGCTGCAGTGATGTGCCAGTGTTTCTTTTGCACAGGTGGAGCCTCTTCACAGCAGAGGTATTTCTTCCTTCACAACTCATTTTATTTTTCTTACACCTCTCCCTGCTATGCACACATGAACTGAAGTCACTTGTAACAGCACCTGAGTGCAGTCAGGCAGGACTGAAATAATATGTTGGGGCTGTATAAAAAGCAGTCACATTCAGATTTTTGAGTTTAAGTTTCTCAGAGAAGTAAATATGTGTTCTTAAATCGTGTAAGGGCCTTTGAGATATTTTCTTTTTGATCTTGTGAAACCATCCTAGGGAAGAATTTGTCTTCTTCCTCCTCTTGCCCCTTCACAAGAGGCTTTCCTAGCTTGGTTATGGAGCTACTTACATGGCTTTTGATTTGCAAACCAGCTTCTGGACATGGTACCTGCTGATTAAATGTTTCATCTGAAAACCTCTTAGGATCCCACAAAGTGACCACACATCCCAAAGTACCACTGGTAGAGGAAGTCTACCAGAGTGTAGTTAATACATTAAAAATAGGAAAGTTGCAAGCTTACAGCTGCATTAGGGTGATGTTCTTACATGCACATTCTTGTTTGAGACAATTTGTCCTAACTGTGAGATAAAACACTTGATTTCATAGGCTGTCTTTCATCCTCACTCAAGTGAAGTATGATATTTTACAAGAGAAAACTGCATTGTAGATGACAGAAAGCAGAGTGTAGAATGATAGGGTGGTAAAGGAATTAATACATTCAGTCATCAAATCAGTAAATTAAAGGAAGATCAATCTAATGAGGACTAGCAAGAAGGAGAAGATTTGTAGAAGATACTTGAAAAGAAATGATGAGCTGATGATGCAGAGGGTCACACAGAAAGTGCTCTAGGCTACAGAACTGTTTTTAAGCCTCTTCCTATTCAGGAAAACATGTGAGTATATGCTTAATTAGAAATGCCTGTTTAGGTCTGTTGACTTCAGAGAAACTTAAATGCATGTTCACGTGCTGTCCTGAGGAAAGGTGCTCATCTGAAGATACCACAGGATAGAAATGTTTACTAAATCCTGCTTGTGTTTTTGTGCTGTAAAAATAGTTCATATTAGCAATTTTTCTTGTGACAGTATGGACTTGGCTGTTGACTTCAGGCCTATTACAGTAGTGGATTGTTTGCTGGTATTCTCATGAAAGGCTTCAGTTATGATTCTTTAGACAATTTTTGCAAAGTATAGGTCGAGGTCTAATGAAGAGGGACTCTAGAGCTGTGGTGGTTACTTGCACACAGCATTGCTGTGACTCCAGCCTCATCACAGAGGTCAGAACTGGGGTCAAACTGCCCAGTTTGGAGGAGTCTGGCCATGTTACTATGTGAACAAAGTGTCCCAGTGTCTGCTTCCTAGGAAGAGCAAATTTTCAAGGAATCAGCACTGTTTGAGGTGCTGCTTTGGATAACTGATGACCACTCAGATGGTGTTGATCTTGTTTGTTTGAAAAACCCTCAAGGATCCAATGATGCTTTCAGGTCTCTAGGAGTAACCAAAATTAGGCTTTTGTTGCTGTTTTACCCTGATCCTGAGGCATCCATTTTGTGATGACATCTTTTGGAGATCATGGTACAGCATGAGAGTTGGTATATTGTAGGGATCAGGTCAGGGTGAATAATTCTATTTTCTGTAGATCATCTGAAAGGATTTTGCAGTTGGTTCCCAGGGAGGAAACCATATAGAAGTTATTTCTAGCTTTTCCCTTTTTTCCTAGTCCTCCAGCCCAACTGATTCTCCGTAAAAAAGTATTGCTAGGAACTGATGGACAATGAAGTATCTGCTAAGTTTTATCCAGTATATTTAAATGCTTAAATAGTTACTACCTGTTTTTATATTATTTCCAACAGAAGTCTCTAAACAGAGAAACAGCCATAGTGAAACCAGTGACAGCAGACCCCAAACCACTTTATTCACTTAAAAAAATAGTAAACTTCCAAAATAAAATAGATTTCTATCCATCTTTGGAAAAGAAATTTTACACAAACACATAACCCAACCATTTTTCAGGCTAGGTCAGAGAAATTCAAACCCTAACTCAGGGCATGAGATGACCAGAATGTAAGAGACTAAAATAGAATTGAGCCAGCTTAGATATTTTACATGTCTTTTAAGAGTTCCAGAGGATCTTTACAGAGGACAAATACACTGGAGTTTTGGTCCTTAGTGGATAGGAAAGACAGCCACTTCATATTCCTCACCAGAGCATCATCACATGGCCTTCCCTAGTGAGTCGGAGGGAAAAGCATTCTCCCACCAACACCACTTCCTCTGTGTCCTGGGATTTTCTTTGCAAGTTGTCTACTCAAGGCTTGGCTAGGTCTCGACCCTTCTTGGCATGTGAGATTTAAACCTGGTATGACTCCAGACTCAAACCTCTACCGTGTCTGGTTTGAATCCTATCAGTGCCCGGATGAGTGTTACTACAAGAATAAGAATCTCTTCAAAGAGTTTTGTTTGTTTGTTTGTTTGTTTAAGAAATGGCTTCTGCCAAGTGTGAAGGTAGGAGCTCTGTGAACTCCTTTTTCTTCAAGTCCTGATGTGCTCCTGGAGCTTAGGATCCTGTCAGCCTGATTTCTCCTTGCTTGATCTCTGCAGAGCAGGGTTTGCATTTCTGGTGAATTATGTGACGGTTTCTGATAAGAATGGATGGTGAGCAGAGACTTGGGCTTGATTTCCATGCAGATGTCACATTGCTTTCAGGTTTGTCACTCTGGTGCAGTGTATTGGGTGAGTGACCTTTCCCCAGGTGACTCAGTGAGTAAATGGCACAAATTGAGGGACAGAAGATTCCCCGAGGTGCTTTGCACTGAAGAGCAGGTTGTGCTCCCTCCCAAAGTCTTGTGCTAGATGAAGTGGTTTCCTATCCCTTCATTTGGTTTTTGAATACGTTGCCAAACTGGAATTTTTCCAGGATCTGGTTGCTGTGATGGACTTCATTACTTTGTGTTTCAAAAACCCAGCCCTTTCAGCTCTGTGTTCATTGGTGCTTTTCTCTCAGGCAGAGCAATTTTGTGGTTCACACATTCACCAGCAAAATTGCTGCGATCTGTGAACTTCCAGTGTAGTAAGGATTTGTGTGTGCATGTGTTGTGTGTGTGTTGTCTTCCTTACTTACCAGTGCAAGGTCTCAATCCAGTCTTCTCCTCCTGTCACCATCCTCACTGAAAGCCAGGCTGAAAGTAATCTCCTAGCCTATGGTGCATCATAGTCTGCACTCCCTCAAATTGCATTTGAGTTTCAGTTGAATGAGTCAGGCATCCAGGAAGAAATCTTTGATTAAAATGAAACCGGACTTTTAGAAGCTGTTCTTGAAGGCTGAAAGTACAAGATGGACATGGTGCAGCCAGGCAGTCTTGGGTGGTGTTACAAGAGCTTGACAAATATGCCAGTGAAAAACCATGGGTGCAATAGCATGAGCTGCCTTTGTTGTTAATTTTTGACTTGTCAAACTTTTGTCCTCCTTCACTGAAGAAGGGAATGAGAGCTTTCATGTGGGACTTTTGTAATTAAAAGTTTATCTCCTATCAGTAGGTCCTTATAACTTCTTGTACTTGCTCTGTTCCTCAGATACTCTGACTGCCCTTAGAACATGGCCTGTGCATTCTTGTACCTTTTCTCCATTGGCTAGAAACTCTTTTATAGTACGCGTGAATGGTTGTATTAATCCTTATGTTTTTCATGAGTACCAAATGTGTACTGCACGCTGGGTAAGAGTAATTATATTGCCCTTAGATTATGAACAGCTTTACTGCACAGTAATGTGTCATGCACAAAGGGAATTGTGTATATTGAGATCTGGATAGCTGAATTTTCTTGGATATTAATAACACTATAGATTATTTAAACCATTATGTATTTTTAAAATCCACATTATTTTTACCTGTTACATCTTTTGCTTATTTAAACAAATCAAGCAGCTGATACAACTAAATATAAAAGACCCCAAAACATGCAAAGTGCAGGATCTTAAGTTCTATTTTCTAAGTAAACTCCAAGATAGGAGAATTCCTTACTGAAATCCCATCAGCAGTGTATTCCTAAAATGAATGTATGTGGGAGCTTGCACCCCACTGAAATCAACTTGAGCTGCAAATGATACTTGATGGTGCAAAAAGATGACTGATGGGACTTTCAAAAGCATCTACCAAATGGGAAACCTCACTGCTGGGATTTCAGCATAGCTTTGATTTCCAGGCTTGGTTTGTTTGCCACTGAGTTGTCTAAAATGGGTAAAGAAATCCACTGCACCTGAGCAGCTCTGATTTCTCATTTCCAGACCACAGTACAATGGCCCTGTGTTTGCCTTTTCCAAAACCAGAGAGAAATGTTTAAATAACATTTTGTGCTGAATTATTAAAACTGCTGCAAATGTTTTCATTAAAATTTGAGTATGTTTAATATCCCTTCTCTTGAATTTTAAATAGAACCAATACTTGGTGACTTAATTGCCCAGCAATATCTCTTTTTTAGATTTTTGCGTTATATTAATAAAATGAGAGTATTTACATAGTTCCAACCTAAGCACATCTTGCTTCACTGACTGATTGCCTCATTTAAAGGGCACAAAATGTTAACACCTTTTGGCTTGGCTGAGACTTTACATCATGCTACATGCTGAATCCCATAGTGAACTTTATCCTATGCAAAAGATAAATCACGTTCTCTATCCTTCTTGATAAAATGTTCTAAAAAACCCCTCCACAACTCTCTGGTCATTTCAAACTGTTTTGTTTGCATTGAGGTTGTGTTCAGACTACCCAGAGCACCAGCTCAGACAGCGTCTGGCTGCTGCTGTGGAAAGGAGTGGCTGTAACCTGTGAGTTGAGCACCTGCAGCTGACCATGCATCTCGTCCTCAGCTCTGCACAGTTTGAGTGTGTAGAAACAGGGCTGGGGGTCTCATCTGTCTCACCACTTAAATGCCACATAAACTGGTGTTTGGTCAGATGCAGGAAGGGTGATTTTTGAGGTTGTGGGGTGATGAGGATCCTCCTGCTTCTGCCCCTGGAGTAGCAGTATGGGTGTCACCAGAACCATTAGTGTGAGGAGGAAGTCTGGGGGCCTTTGCCAGCAGTGATGCTATAAAAAAACACTGTTTTTCAGGCAGCACCCCAAACCCAACTGCAATTCCCTGGAAAGGCGAGTGGCTGTGCCTCTGCCATTGCAGCATTTGGGAGAGAAACTGCTTCAGCGACTTGGCATCAACCTGATGCTTTTGGGAATTAGATGTGACATTTGAGGTCGGGTTGGCATAACTTAAGGGTCAGCTAAGGACTGGAGATACTGCATTTCCTACTTCCACCCAGCTGAGCTTAGTGCCCAGTTTTAACCTGAGCTGAAGGAAGGTCTAGGGTGTCTAATATTGACGGGCAGCCCCATGGAGGCAGAGATGCAGGTGAGAGCGGTGGGCAGGAGAAGTGAGGCCACGGCACAGCCCCAAGGACAGAAGGCACTGGAGAGTGGTGATGTTGTGATGAGCTGTCTGTGCTCAGGCCTCCTCTCCTGCCAGGCTGGTGAGCACCAGACCTGCTGGACACCACCAATACAGCCACGGCGGACATACAGGAATGGGTTCTTTGGCCTGGAAAGGCCATGTGTGTCTGTACATCACTCTCCAGCCACAATGACAACGGCTCTTTGAAATGCTTTTCTGCATTTGCATTTGCAAAAGCTGGATAAACCTTTTTTTAAAAAAAATCTGATAAGTAGCAGGCAATTGAATTAACCACTGTTGACTGTATTGCTGTCCCTTAACAAACTCCATCTGTATGGTCTCCCTTTGTAGACACAATTTTATAACTTAATTTCCCTACCAAAACATCAGTGTTTACTTAGTAAGAAATCTGTTCTTTGTCAGCTTAAAACAGTGATTTCTTTATTACCACTCTGCGCAAGGAATGACAGCACAGAGTTGGCACTGGAGCAAGTCTGGTTGAGTCTACAGCGTTGTAATGGAAACAGGGTGAACTGAGGGTCAAGTATAATGGGATTTGTATACAGAAATGTGTCTGCATAAGGAATAGCTGCATGAGATAAGAGAATGAAAGATGAGGCCTGCAGGTCTCCCATTGCATGGTGTTAGGAAGGAGGTATTGCTGTAGGTACACAGCTCACACAGGAGATGGGGTTACCTCTGCGCCAGCGTAGCAAAGTTCCCTAAATCACATGTGCCTACTCCTGCACCAGCTGATGTTTGTGGGTGTAGAATGGATTGGGGTGGTGGTCAGGGATTAAGAATGTTTTCTGTGTAATTTTTACTGATTTTGGGAAGCATAGGATCAGTGAGGGGTTTTCAAGCTATTACGCTCTGTGGCCTTCCTAAAAGTTTTCTAGCAGAGTTGTTACACGTAGTATACTGAATTTGGCTGGAATAACAAGAGGCTCACAGAGATTCTTTGCTGTCTTTCACAGCCCCTAGAGGAGTTTTTAGTGATTCCCAAGGGTTTTGCAAACCACAGGTTGAAAAGCACTAGTGTAAACTTTCAGCAGTAAACAGCTGGGAAACATCAGATCCCTACTCCTTCCTTGATAAATGTGTTATATTTTCCTACACTGTTGAAAAACTGAAAGAATAGGAGAGCAGCTGTGGTCAATGACACCAATGGATGTGGGAGCAAAGGAGTTTTGCAAGGAAGACTTTTTGGATGGTTACGTGGCAGATGAGAAATAAAACACCTCATCTTTTCTTGCCGAGATGATGATTTGGGGGTTGGGGGAAGCACCCTGGCTCCTTTGAAGTGTGTTCAAGTTGTATGGTGCAGCGAGTAGTGCTGGGGTTTTACCATAGGACTGGGATTCTGTTTATTGCTTTTACTTTCTCCTGCTATAAAGCCTTTCTCAGTCTTACAGTGCAGGCTAGAGCTGCTAGGGAAATGCCAGTTGTTTGTTGCAGGCAACTGGAGAGAGACTCTGCTTTCTCTGAATTATTTGTGCTCAGCTTTTCCCAATGGAGAATTAAACCCTAGTGGAATGTTGTCCAGATTTAAAAAAACATTTATGTCTCATTCATGTTCATTTTCTTTCTAATGATTAAAAAAAAAAAAAAAAAAAAGGAAAAAAAGAAGTGATAGGTTAAAAAGAAGAAATTAATGTTGAAGTGCTGATTTACTGTTAATTCTCTTATTTTGTACAGAAAACTCCAGATACTTCCAAGAGAAAAGCTTGTTTGGAATAAAAAGGGTTTTTTCCCTGCAGTCATATCAGTGAAAAACTTTTACCTAGTTCTGCTCTTCACCATGTAATTGCTTGCTTTTCAGCATACTCGTTGCAAAGGCTGGTTAGATCAGCCAGGCTGCTGGATCAGATCTTACATTACGTCTTGAGTTCTTTGAGTGCCATTAGCATTTCCTTTTAGAAGTGAAGAAATATTGACAGTTTGGTAGGTTATCTCGCATTTTACTGCACGTTAGGGCACTTCAAAGTCTTTATGTAGTGATGGGAACTGTCATGAAGTAGATGTGAAAAGGGCCTTTGGTCCAACTAAACCTGTCAGCAAAAAGATTTAGGGCAGATGGTTATTATTAGAAATCAATGTATTTATTATATATTGTTCAGGAATATTTCCCTTTGGAGGTTACTGTGAGTGCTGTTGCTGTTTAAAATGTGTCAAATGCCAGTAAAATTAATTCCTGCAGAAAACCCAGGGAGCCCCAACCAAAAGCTTTGTTATTATGAGAAGGCACGTCTCTTACTCCTTTGTGCTGTGATGCACCAGAGGCAGGTACACACAGCACACCAGCAGAGTGCCTGGCATGTGTCTGTGTGTGTGAGATGGATTTCTGTGCAGCTATCACAATCACCTCTATGTACTGACAGAGCTCCTCTGACTGCTGTGTCGGGAAAGGCTTTGTAGAGATCTGTGCTCTACCTGTTCCCGTTTTGTTATATTCCCCTTTGTAAACTATGGGTTTTGGTAACTTCCAGTTAGTTACAACAGCTTACTGCTGCTTAGGGCAAGTGTGTCATCTTTCTGAAGCTTGAACACCAGTGATTTTCCCCTGTACTTTAGAAAAGAGAGGCAGGACAATTCAGGGTCTTGTAATTAATTGGATGTAGGTTTTCCTTCCTTGGTGTCTTGTTTAGCTACAGGATTTAAGTTATAGGACCTTGGATTATGGGAAGAGGACATTCCCAACAGAAAAGGAGTATATTAGCAGAAACATTAATGCTGGAAGTCGCTGTCCTGGAACAAAGATTCATTTTCCATTCACCCCATGATTTACAGCACATTCCAACCAAGTGATTTGGCTATGGTTTTCTGGCATAACATTGTTTGCCCTTTCCCTGACATTTTGCATATAAAGAAAAGTTATGAGCTTCTTGGGCATTCAAGGTACCAGGAAATGCAGGAGTCTACCTAATTTGTTAACATGAAATTATAGATGTCAGACACAGACTCTGTTAGTTAACGTTGGTTAGAGTAATGCTGCAGCCAGTTGATTGCATTACAGTCATGATGAAGAGGAATGGTCTTTTTTTGCTTTTCTGGGATATGACAGGTATGGAGCCAAGGCAGATTTAAAGTGTAATGAATGAATAAGCATTTTCTGTGGTTTGCCTGACTCTTCCATGCGCTTCATTGCTGTGGTGTTGCTGCCACTGTCTTTCTCTCTCCTCAATGGGTTAGTGCTGGCATAACATGGAAACAGACTTTTCCAAAGTACTGTGGGAATTGTCTTTTAAATGCTAAACCCTTCTGTAGCACTTGAATGTTATGACCTTTTAAGGAAGAGAAGCCTCCACCCAAAAGTAGCATAGGAAGAAGACACTGGGCAGGGATCAAAAATTCAGATTTCTTCCCCACAAACATGCATTTCCATTTGTTTTCCCAAGCCCAATGTCTTCACAGCTACAAGCAAAGTATTCACTTGAAAGTGCTAATATCCTCAACATGTGTCCCAAGGGAGAACAATCAGAGGCAGAGAAATGGCTGTGTCACATCCGACACATTTCTCTAACACCCATTTCCCACATCCCCACACCAGTGTTGCATGCTCTCAGATCTCCCTCAGCTCTGCCATCAGGATCTGGTCCATGTCTACAGCTCTCCCTATCATTTTCCCCACCGATTCCCACCTGGCTTGCTCCTTCAGTCCACCATGCTACTGCCTAGCCTTCATCCCCTCCCTGCCTTGAGCCTGCAGTGTTTTGACACCCCAACTCTCAAATTTTGTGACAGCTGGAATCAAGTTCTCATGCCTGGTGGTTTCAACCTGAAGTTCACATGCCTCCAGGTTTGCACTGCTCCTTAGATTTGCTGCCTGTCACTGATTCCTGCACTTCTATCCATGCTTTCCTTCATGCCTTTTCTCTCACTTTTCTTCCTTCTCTCACCCTCAGCTACCTTCCTTGAAGTTACCCTTCTTAAAATATGCTTCTTCTCTGAAGGCTTTCATCATTAATCTCTCAAGAAACTATCTTAGAGCCTCATCTGCTATGCTTTGATTTATTCGTTGTGCGGCTTTTTTTGGCAAGTATCTCACAAGAACTGAGCTGGTCATCCTTCTACCTCCATTCCTAAAGGAAAGCTTGTGTGAAAAGGTGGGCTTTCAGAACTTAAATTAAAAGATCATGTAAGTAAGATAATTGGATAAAAAAAGGATATTAGGATCTGAAACAGAATGTTTACTTGCTTTGATGTGCTTTGGGAACATATGTCTGCACAGTGGGTTGTGGGGCTGATTAAGTATAAAACAATCCGAGAAAAAATCACCACTATTAAGCTTAAATCAAAGATCTCTCCCTAAGACACTAATTTGATTTGGGTTTGAAGGTCCTGTATCAACACTAATTTCTACCTTTGATGTCTTGCTTCTTTGTGTGTTGTATAATGGAGGGCAACCTTACTTATAAAAATTTGCGGTTTTCTTCTGTTTTAAAGGCAAATATTGTTATTGTTGTTGTGTTGCAGTTGTGGCTAAAAATGTCAGCCAAAACTAGACCTGTGTTGTGGTAAATGCGGCATAACTGCAATAAGAAACCGTATGTGGTCAGGAGAGTTTTGAATCTGAGAACCAATTCCTGTACTCATGCTTCCATCTTCGCTCCCTCCAAAAGTTGCCTCTCTCCCCAATGAGACTGCCAACAACCCGTGAGCTTAAAAACATTGTTAACTTATGGTGGAACTTAGATGAAAAAAAGGTTTCACGCTCTAAACCAAAATACTTCTGATTTCATGATTAAAAAATAATATATATCAGGTGAAATCAAATAGGTTGTTAGATGTGTTCTTCAGTTTAGATCTTTTAAATATAGGATTGGAGTCAGGTATGTTTGAAAATGGAATGGTCTTTCAAAAGGAAAAATGAAAGATGTTTACCTTTTTTTCCACTTTCGAAACAAAAATATCTTTTTCTTACCTATAGCAAGTATTTTAAATTGACCTCATATTCTAGAAGTCACATTAAGTCTAAGGGACAGGAAAAAAAAATCATGCAAAGAAATTGTACATGTCTTAGGTTAGGATACTGTGTAGATGAAAAACAGAGGAGTCGCGTTGGAGACCTGTTCTTGTTGCTCCTGCCATCAGTGGCAGAGTTTTCTTTGATTTCATCAGTACAAGATTAGACTTTAGTCATGACAACTACCATTGCCAATGGATGCAGAGCGAGATTTTCATAGTGTCTACATAAATCCTTCTCAAAGCACTGCCCAGACCACAAATTCACAAATAAGGGATTTCATATTCAGAGATTTGTGTCTGTTAAGGCCCAGTGAAATTACCACAGTTATCTGATCTGACATCTGCAACACTGGCCGTAGGATTCCCCTGTTTAATTTCTACAGTGTGAAAAATTACTATTTCCTACTATTAAAACTCCAGACCTTGCAGTGCACTTAAAGCCTGTCTTTTAGAAAAACATCTAGTTTTGCCATAGTCTTGTTGCAATGCTGAATTTACCAATTCCACCCATAAACCCACCTAATGAGAACTTACCCTTGTTGTTAAAAATATATTTTTAAATACATATTTTATTGTTATAAATTTTTATTATTATTATTTTTTATGCCTTCTTTTATTCTCAAAGACATGTTTGAGGGGAAAAGAGAAAATACGAACTGTGTGAAACATGCCATTTAAATTTCTGCAGAAAACCTGTAACAAGTTTTGTCCAGATTCACAATCTCTCTAACATTTTATAAATGAGAGCATTAACTGCAGAATTAGCAAAGGTAGCTCTGATTTTCTATATATTCATTTTTGTGAGTATGAAAAAAAAAACACCTTATTTTAGAGCTGAGAAGAAATAAGGGGAAAGAAATTACTTGTGCTGTGCATCCCAATGGAATGGGGGCTGGGAGCCAGCAGTGATGTCTCTTGAGTCCCCATGCCGATCTCTTTGTAGAGGGACACATAGGCTGGCTCTCCAAGTTGATAGTCTAATATTCGATCATCAGGTCACTTCAGTGGGTAATTATCAGCTTGTTGCCGGGCTGGGAGAGCTGGGAAGTGCGAGAGATTCCCCATCGCCTCATTACCAGGCTGCCCTGCGCTCCCTGCCAGCGGCTGCGGGGAGAGGCGGCTTCAAGGCAACTCCGTGCCGCTCCTTCGGCACATCCTCTGCTCTCCGAGCTGAAAAAACTGCGGGGAGGGAAATCTTTGTGAATGATCAGATGCCATGTGAATTTGATAGTCGTGGCCCAGATTTGACCTCTGGAAGTTACCTTGTTTTGAGGGACCTCGTGGGGTTTGATCCTGAGGGTACCGCACAACTGCTGCGACCTCTCGCCCTTCCTGTTGTAAGGGACTTTAAATCAGGAATAAACAGAGGTGAAGCTGAGGGGCTGGTGAGAGCTGTTTAGACTGAATCATTTAGCATGAATCCTGGGGCACTTTAGGTTTCCTGTTGAATACAGCTTTGGTATCCCATCCATACAGTGTCTGCCATGAGAGGAGTCATTTTTCAGTCATGTATATGGCTCTCCTTCATTTCCTTCAGACAAAGGTGGTGTTCTGGGTACATAGGACTTGGAAAAACAGGCTAGGAAGTTTTTGTAAAACAAAACAAAAGCAAGGATTTTAATGTGGGGTTTAGAAGGGATTGTTGGCTTTAGAAGCTTTTTTCTTATAGCAAAATTCTACCAGGCTATGATACCCCTCCCCATGAGTAGTTCTCTTCCTTGCTTCTATGTCTGTTTAGCAGCTATGCATTTCTGTATTGTAGAGCAGAACAATTGCCTTCAAGTGTCCATATTCCATTAAGCATATGGAAAAGTATTCAGCCCTTTGTTTTCTGCAGAATGAATTTATTTGTCACATAAGTATTAATTTAGACTAGTCATGGAACATTAGTGCTTGGTAATTGTCTGAATTTTTCTGGGGTTTATTTCATTAATGGAGATTATTTCAGAAATGTGCAACTTCTTTAACTGTTACATTAATTGCTGAGTCTTGCAGAGGCTGCAGACTCACAGCAGCAGTGAGATGTTGCTGCATCTCCGCCACGCAAGATTTTGGGATTGCTGGTGCATGTCCACAGAGGGAGAGCAGGAAAAAGTTACCCCAAGGCCCTATTCATAGCAGCCAGCACTGATTTTTCCAGTCCCTGAGGTTTTCACTACCCAGGAGTCCAGCACAGTTCCTCAGAGAGGATGCTGCTTCTCTGCTGTGGGCACATGAAGATTCTTTCTCAGCACTGCATCCAGCAGCAGTATCAAAGACGAGCACCCGCCAGGCTCCGAGGCACACACAGGAACATGGTGGTCTGCCCCACTGAAAAGCACAGGCTGAGGTTTCTCTGCCTTGGTTTTCAAAGGAAGCTACCTGCTCCTTCCCCCAGACTTTGGGATGAGACTGCAGAGCTTCAGGCAAAGTGTCATTCCTTTCAGCAAAACCTAAGAGGCAGGAAAATTAAGCAGATCTCTTTTCCCCAGTGAAGGACTGTTAAGGAGTGACCAGCTCCTGGGAAACCACCAGAAGTCTCCCAGTGTCCCACAGGCAGGGTGTGTCGTGTCTCAGATCCTGGTATCTCTCCTTTTGCTGATTGTGCTCCTCCGCTGTCACGTGTTACCGCTGCCCCACAGTTCTGCTCTGCAGGCAAGCTGGAGCCAGGTGAATAGTGAAGGATTTCTGCTCTCCCAGGGGGATCATCCACTGCACTGGTAAAGACCTGCTCTGTAAGGCTGGAGCCAGGTGAATAGTGCAAGGATTTCTGCTCTCCCAAGGGGATCATCCACTGCACTGGTAAAGACCTGCTCTGTAAAGCCTTCAGCAGCTTGCATGCCCCCAGCATCACCATGAGGCCCTGCAGCCCTTAAGTGGCATCAGGTAATGTCTCCCACACCTCAGTGTCTCCCTCTGTTAGAGAGCAGCAAAGGAAAGCCTCTCCTGGATGGGGGAGGAAATGAATCCAGGCTCACGTGCTTCGTCAGAGATGCAAATTGCTCTGCAAGTCCTGAGCATTAATTATAGAGCCTGGGCTTCTTGCTAGAGCCGCGGGGAAAACAGGCCCCTGGCTCACATTAAATTTAATGGCGTTTGGACACCCAATTCCCTTAGCTTATTTGAAAACCAGAATCCCACTTTCTCCAGATATATATGTGGTCAGGTGAAATCCCTCATCCCACTGCAGGCAGGGACATTTTTACAGCACTGTGTTCAGCAAAGCCAGGAGCTCTCTCCCAGGTGCTGGGGTGTTTTCCTCATGCTACATGTGGGATCCAGGAAAGAAGTGGGGATTGCTATGGATAGCAGAGGTCTGGGCAGGAAGCTCTGTGGACAGGCTGAGGAACACAGCTCTGGCACCATGGTTTTGTTACATGGGCTGGTTCACCACACCAAGCTGAAGGTTGTCCCACTGCAGGGTCTGGGGCATGGGCACGGAGAGCCCTGAATGCCCTGGATGTGAGCTGAGCATGGGGACAGAGCTGCCTTCCGCCAGCACTGCTTCATCTCTCATCCACTGCCTCTAAAGAGCAGAGTGTGATGGTTCTCCTCTGTAAGGAGCAGACCTGTGGGGGTACAGCTGCGTGCCAATGTGATGGCTTAATGTGGGTCTTATGAATGAGATAAGAAATAATGCAGCTGGGGAAAAAGTGGGAAAAAAATTGAACTTCTTGGGAGTTAGGAGCAGAAGATGCCCCTGGCTGGGTGAGTTGTTCCTGGCAGACAGCTCCTGGAAGCCATGATGTGCTGTACTGTGGGATGTTGTTTTGCTAGAATTGTGGGGGTACAACAGTGAGAGGTGATCCCTGCCTGGGAGGGCTCACAGGAGCCAGACCTTGATGGGAGTATGGCTGTCTTAGTCCACAGATGGAACAATGAGCAAGGACAGGCTTTAACCAGAGCCATAAGGAGCTGCTTGCTCTCCAGCCCAGTCTTTGTGCACAGGGCCAACCTCATGTTCAAACGCCAGCTGGGTTTCCAGCTGCATGCATTTTGGGGAAATTCTTGGTCTTTTTCCCAGCGTTACCTCTTTGTACAGGGTGGAGTTTTCCTATTCTGAGGGACTCCAGCATTTCTGCCCAATTTAGCACAGAGAAAATGAACAGCAAACCCTTCATATTGTTATACACATTTTAGATGTCGGCCTCACAGTTTGATCAGCAGAGGCTCCGAAGGCTCATAAACCTGGTAATACATAGTTCCAAGACTGCATCAAAGAAGTTCACAACCCTTTTGGGAGAAGCTGTGAGTACTGATGAAAGAGGGAACTTATTGTATATGTAAGAAAACTTCTTTCATGGCTTATGTATTAAGGCAGGCTCTGTGGCCCAGGGAAGATTGGGGCTGCTTTTAATTTACATCGCCCCTCACTTATATTAAGTCTTCGTCAGAAGAAAAATTAGTCAGATGTTTTCTTAATGACATCATTTTTTTTAATCCTGTTTCATTTTTTCCAGATGAGGCGGTGGAGATTATTAGAAATGAATTGAAACTAAATCTGGAACAGAGACTTTGATTCACTTCTCCCTCCTCCCCGGTAGAAATAAATTGGTCGGCTCCGTGCTCGGATGCCTTTATTAGCAGCC
The DNA here is from genome assembly GCA_013400915.1 of Pardalotus punctatus. NCBI lineage: Eukaryota > Metazoa > Chordata > Aves > Passeriformes > Pardalotidae > Pardalotus > Pardalotus punctatus. The sequence goes on along the minus strand of VZTX01004902.1, from coordinate 50,400 downwards.
TCGACAGAAACCAGCCCCAGCGGCCTCGGCTGCAGCTTCCCGAGCCTGCCGCCGCCACGGCTGACGTCATGGCGAGAGGCACCGGAGAGTGACTTTGGTCACCCCATAATTTTGGTAATGGAAGGCCATGGCAAAACAGGTGGGGAGGTTATGAGGTCTGGAATAGCCATGCCATCATCAGTTTGTCTTTCAGTGTCATGAAAGAAAACAGGGTCGATGCTGGTGGGTGTTCCTCTGGCAAAACCCTGGCCTGAGCTTGATGAGCGCCTGTTTTGGTGGCTGTGCATCTCCACAAGGCCTGTATGTCTGATGGGTTTTCACTGCCTGGTATTTCACACTACTGAGCCACAGAGTGTATTGCTTCAGGAAAGTACTTTGAACTATAAATATTTCAGAAAGCTTTTAATTTACTACCCATCAGCAGAAAGTGTTCAAAAAGCCACAAGGTTTACTAATTTATCAGAAAGACAGAGAAACATGCAGAAGATCAAACAAAGACAAACATGCTCGTTAAACTGCTGAATAAGTCTGAAAAGCTTATAATACATTTCTGTGTGGTTTTGTTGATATGCAGGTATTACAAATAAATTAAAATGCACCTGAACTGTTGATAAGGCGGGGTGGGACTGAGATCCTGAGATGCTGGTGGCGTGTCTAAACTGCTCAGACCATCGTGCTTGTGGTTGTCTGTGCATGGAGAGTCTGATCATACATGCACTCACTAATGGCATATTTGGATAGTCGTAGGGAAGGAACTTTGTAATACCCTCTGTTAGGTCAGCCCACATCACAGATCCCTGACCTCCAAATTCCTGTTGTCTTCTGTGCGCAGGGTGCAGCCCCATGGGGTGCACATCCATCTCCCTCAGCTTTGCCAGAGCACCCAGCCAGGGACAAATGCTGTCCCTGCTGTGACCTGTGTGTCAACACCAGCTCTGCTTCCAGCAGTCTGTGAGTACAGAGGGAGCTAATACAAAGCAGATTTGGCTCTTTTGTTTTGCCTAATGGCAGCTCTGCTTCGTTTGATGTCTAGCTCAGATTCTCTGGTTCTCAGGTCAGGGTGAGTAACTTTTTCTCCTGTGCACCCTCTGCAGTTTGTCTCAGAGGCTGGAGGGTACAGTAGGGCACGTGTCTGGGAGAAGTCTGCAGACTTCCTCTTCCATCCTTGTTCACCCTTCAAAAAACTGCTCAAGCACCGAAACATGCGTGTGACCTTTTTTTTGTTACCTGCTGAATCCCTCAGCATTTACTGACTTCTTTCTCAGGTAGCACTTGGCTTGAGGAAGATCTGAGGGATTTAAGAGAGGTGGCCCCCAGAAAGCATGCAGTAAAACCTCACATGAACTTTTGCCCTCTGAACCATACCACCAACCTGTCAAGGAGGTTTGTGCTGGCCGTGATGGACGCAGGAGGTGGGGCTGCTGCGCCGGCACGGGCCAAGCTGCGCATGCTGGGCTGAGCAAAGCGCAGCTCGAGATCACATAAGTTCACCTTGCACCATTTCCATCCTTGCACTGACTGCCCTGTCCAGGACTTTCTGCACATGGCAACATTAAACATCTGGATACCCGTGGGCAGTGAGGAGCTTGCAAAGCCCAGATTTGCCTCGAATATCTTTGTGTGGCCAGCCTCCCTCTCCAGCAAGGAGATGGGGTAGGATCTCTAGCATAGGGTGTGTTCCATGCCACCTCTATGTGCAGGCAATGCCTAAAGCAGCTCAAGCTCCTTTTCACAGTTGGGGTGAGCCACCTTGCACAAATACGTATTTAGTGCAGTACGAGTGTGTGTCCACAGGAAGCTTGGGAACTTCAGACTCTGCATGTGCCAAGAAGGGAGAGTTTTCCCACTAAGTGCTTGAATTCCTCTCTCGTGGGTGAAGGTGGTAGGGCAGGACAGAGGAGGGTGGCAGGCAGCTGTGCCTGTCCTGGGTGGCTGTGAGTGACAGCGTGTCTCTGTTTCCTTCCCAGGCCTCCTCCTCTGAGCGGCAGCCCCGTCATCTCGGACGTCTCCCTCATCCGCCTGTCTCCGCACCCTGCCGGGCCTGGCGAGTCACCCTTCAGCCCCCCACACCCCTACGTGGCACCCCACATGGAGCATTACCTCCGCTCTGTGCACAGCAGCCCCACACTCTCCGTCATCTCTGCTGCCAGGGGCCTCAGCCCCGCCGATGGTAAGACACTGTGCTACTGGTACTGCAGCTATTTTGTAGCTCACCAGGACTGAAATTCCCTAAAACCCGGGGACTTACAGCTGCAAAGGCTCCGCAGCTGCTCTCTGAAGTGGAAGAGCTGTCTCTTTTTCTTTCTGGTTTTTTTTTTTTTCCTTTAGCTACACATTTGTTTTGCATCATTGCACTGAGAAAGCAGAGCGTGAGAATAGCTGTTACTGCTGGATCATATCATAAATATTTTGCTTAAAGTACGTTCCTTTCTGCAACGCTCTCTTTCTCTCTTAGGAGCTTCCCTATTCTTATGTCTCTGCTGGGAGCCCAGCTTTCCCCAGGGAGGGTCACAGTTGTTCTGGCTGCCTGGCCTGGCTGGGACTGACATTGCAGAGGAGACAACGCCAGCTGGGTTATCCCCTGTTGGCTCTGTGTCTGGGCTTAGGGTGGCTCCTGAGCAAAGGCGAGGGGCCATAATTTCTTCCTCCTTACTCCCGAGGTACCCCACAGCAGCCTTCAGGGAAGGCAAGGATGTGTGGGAAGCTGGCATTGGGTACAGGCAGAGGTGATCATGCTCTCCGAGCCCCATCAGACCCCGTGCTGGGGAGCTGGGGACAAAACCATCCAGTAGGGAAAGGGGAAAATGCACAACACTGCTTTCACTTGGCAAGGTGTAAGTCATGCCTTACTTATTAGCAGAGCTTCATTACACAGCTGCAGGTGGCTGGCTCAGTGCCCAGGGAATAGCTGGGGTTGGGGGGCCTGGTCTCTGCATGCCCCGCAAACCCCAACATCCCTTGGCTGCAGAGCTGCTGCAGGGGCCAGCAGCCCTTCTACGCTGCAAAGCAAAGTGCACCAGAGAGCAACAAGGCCCCTGGGTTATAGTGTCTGGCAGCATAAAACTATCTTGTATGGCTAAAACAACATCACTAGAGTGATGGGGACATGCAAATGTCTTCTTCCCTCCCCTAAAACATCATCTGGACTCTCAGGCACCCGCCACAGAGAGGTCTGATGGCTGGTGTGTGTGTGTTCTGTCCTGTCCTCTTCTTCCAAAACCAGTTTCATTGTTTGCTGTGGAAGAAAGGCATTGTGGTTTGGGTTGCTTTTTTTTTCCTCTTTTTTTTTTTTTTTTTCTCTTATTTTTTTCCCCCTTGTTTAAGGTGGTGGTAAATAAGTTAATGGGGCACACGGGTGGGGAAGCAGGTTTGAAAAATTACAGCTGGGAGAAAGTGAGTGTAATTGGCTTTGGCAGCCAAAATGGTTTTATGCTGCCAGACACTAAACCTAGCTCTATGCATTAGACCTTGGCTTTAATTTCCTCACGCTGCTATCGGGAACTGGGCTGCATTTGTCTTTCCTTCCTAATAGGCAGGGATGTTAACACTGACAGGGTTACTGCTGTCGGCAGCCTGGGCCCTCTCCCCCCTCCCAGGGGTGCTGGCTGCGTCCGAACGGGAGGATTATTAGAAGGGGGAACGAGAGATTGTTTATAAATTTGCGGAAATGGAGGAATGCAGAGGCCCCAGCCTGGTCTTCTTTGTCCGCAGAAGCACGCCCAAGCACACGTCACGCGCGCCCTACACGGAGCCGTGCGGCTGGGGCTGGCGGGGGGCGCGGGGGGAGACAGGGCCGCCAACGTCAGCTCCGAGGTCTAACATTGCGGTGGGAACCTTCTCCCCATGTTTCTCTCCTCGCCTGTGGCTCCAACAGTGGCTCATGAGCATCTGAAGGAACGAGGCCTCTTTGGGCTGCCCCCGCCACCACCAGGAGCCAACCCCGCTGATTACTACCACCAAATGACGCTGATGGCCGGCCACCCAAACCCCTATGGGGACCTCCTCATGCAGGGCGGGGGAGCAGCCAGCACAGCCCACCTCCACGATTACCTCAGCCCCGTTGATGGTGAGTAACAGCTTGGGTTCTTCCTGGCATGGCCAAAATTTTGGGGTAGATGAATGGGGCTGCCCTCCAGGTGGAGGTTTCTCTGTGTGGTCACTCTGCCCTGCTGGAACTTTTGGGTGCTGCACTATAATTTTTGGCTTAAGAGATCACCTCTTCCATAGATATATATAAAATATACGTAATTTAAAATACATACATCATGGTTTCTTAGGGAGGATGGCATGGCTGCGGATGGATAGGAGATGGGCTGGTCTAGCAAGCTGGTCAGTGTTGCTGTCCCACTGCATTGACCCTGAGTGACCAGAGCGTGCTGGGGGACAAGCTCCATCTCTATCTCCCCATCCTACACTGTGTTTCGCTTAGTTGTTGTCTGGGGCAAAGGCAGGCCATGTCCACGCAAAGCCATGCTAGGCACAGTGGACTTCTCATCTTGGTTGGGACCTCTCAGGTCCACAAGGAGAGAAAGAGAGAATGGGGAGACACAGTGGAAAGAGTATAGTAGTACTTTGTGCAAGGAAATAAAAAAAAGTAGGAATGTGGTATTTGTGATAGCATTGAGTGTTATAAACCCAGAAAGCTCTTGCTCCTGGCTAAATGAAGAAGAAATAGAATCATGTTGGGCACTGTGGTGCTGAGTCACCCCTGTGGCCTGACTTGCTGCCCTGGGCAGAGTCTATCTGGAAGCATATCTGAGGTCCAAATGATATTTGGAGCTGTTAGATATGTGTTTCGTTTCACTTCATGCTACCTCTTGTGAGAACTGGGGTTGTGCAGATATAACCGAGGGTGGTTTGGAGATTATTTCTACTGCAAGAAGGAAAAGTCTCAGCTCAACTTTCAGATTTGGCTGCTGCTCCTGGGGATGTCTTTGGATTTGCCTGTGGACCATTATGATTTTTGGAGTGGAGATCTGCATCGTTTCATTACTGCTTCAAAGTTTCTGTTGTTGAGCTTTTAAGATGAAAGACTTTGTGGTCTTGCTGCTTCATAAAGTGACTGGTTTAGAATGATAAAAGCTGTTCTGACTGTTCAGTGATGGGAGCGTACAGATATTTCTAATGGAAAAACAGTTTCTCATCTGCAGCTGCTATGGAAGTTTTACCTGAGCAGTCATTTTGTGCTGCCAATTCCTAGATTAATTTGGAACCTGGATCCCAGTCTGAAAGAGAGAGCACATGCTCTTTGGTACCATCCTGCCCTCTTAACATTCAAAATATATCCCAGGCTTCTCTGCTACAAAGCAGCTGGTCAGTAAGACTGCTCTGTCTTCCCTCCCAAGGGTTAATGCCTGTGGTTATAGCAGATGGGTGCAAACCAGCCCTGCCAAGTTCTCCTTGGGCTCATGAACAAGACTCCTTCCTCCTTGCCTCCTTATTAGTCCATCTCTGACCAGCAGTGCCTCACTGAAGTGCCAGATAAACAACCAGTGAGGGAAGCAAACACAACTGTTTTCATGGCGGTACAGGCTGGCTCCCAGCACACCAAGATGCTCATCCTCTGGTTTGCTGAAGATCAATCTTTATCTGAGGTACTGAGATACTCCTCTTGGCAAAAGACTCTCATACTGTTTGCCTTCTCCTGAAAACATCTCTACAGTGAATCATGTATCAAAGGTCTCGGTTTCATGCAGCCAAGCTAATAACCATGATTCACTGCAGAGCCAGGGCTCACCAAGCATTTATTATGATCTTTTGGAAAAGCTTTGTCGGTGATTAACTGGAAAGCCTTTTCTGGGCCTTCACATGTTCTGCATGAGATGGAAACTTTCAAATGTTATGAGAATGTGACACAAAACACTACTTCTTAAGAATGTGTAAAGGAGCAGCAGTCCAGTACCAGTCTCTCATCCACATGCCTGGGTTTATCCATCACCTGGGGAAAAGAGAGAATTGTACATTAAGGCAGAGAGTAAAATGGATGGCTCTGAAATGCTGGCTGAGGAGCCAGTGTCTCCTTCTCTTTTTAGAAAGTTATTTCAAAAATTTAAATCAGCAGGGCCTAAGTAAATAGTTGAACAGATAATTTAATAAAGCATCCTCTTATGGTGTTTTTCTGAGACAAGAATATCAGTAGCATGCATAAACCTCCAGTGAGTCACTACCTCACTGCATCTGTCATTCAGAGAGCCCTTTTCTTCCCAGGGAGCCAAGGAACATAGAAACTTTGCAAGAATTAGTTTGCTGAAAATGCAGGTAGCTCTTTTTAAACCACATGTAGCACCACCATTTATCTGTGATAACACTGGCACCTGCAAAAGAAAAAGCAGAAGATAAGCATATATTAAATCTGGCCTATTCAGTGTCTTGTCACTTCCAAACATCTGCAGACTGGTCCATGGGACCCATGGTAGTTCTTCCACAGTCATGTACCTGGGCCTTTTCCATTCCTATAATTGCATTTCTTGGAGAATTTCTCAGTGCCTTCATGGTTTTTATCAGTTTTTCACTCCATCACATGTCTAAGGTCAGGAAAAGTAATAGGATATAAATGTCAGCTGGGGCTTGTTGATGCCAATCCTGTGCCAGGTCTGCTGGGTGTTCACATGGTGACTGCGCTGGTCTGCCCAGAGCTGCATCTCTGCTGGGTTTTCAGTGTGCAGCTAGAAGTAGTTAAATCACTAAAGTAGACCAGATTTAAGTTTTATGTTACCAGACTGCTGGGGTATTCAGGCCAGTTGCAGTGGAGACTAAACAACCCTTCAGTTAGTTCTGTTCCATTTCCTCATCCAAACAGGGACTCGAAATCCAAGAGTGGAGTTTGAATCCAGGCTTAATCCCATTTTCTGGAAAGCCTACACTTTCAAATCAAAAGTTAATCACTTTCCAGTGTCACAGCATTGCTGATGGGGTACGTTTGATACTATTTACAGGTTCTATTCACCAGATCAAAACAATCATCTACATTTCTGTTTTAGAAGTAGTGCTGCATGGTGGATTATTCCAGGTGGTGGAGTGGTTACACAAGAGCATCCCTGGGGCAGGAAAGAGTGGTGGGGAACACGATGACCCTGGAGATGGCTACAGCTTTCTAAGCACGTTTTGTACTTCCAGCTGGTTTTTTTCCCCTAAGCACAGGGATTCCTGTGATTACCCTCAGCCCTTCAGGAGGTGCCATCCTCTCAAGAGGAGTCCATCCAGACTCGATGCTGCTACTTTCACAGCCCTGTACATCAGCTGATCTCAAAGTGCTGTACAAAGCAAAGCCATTTCATCCCTGGAGAACACGAAGAGAAAGAAGATCAGTGAGTAGAGTAGTGGCAGCTTTAGGAACAAGATCCAGATCTTTGGAATAAGATTCTTATGGTCAGGGTGGAAATTAGAGATCATCTTTAAATCCATCACTTTGCACAGCATTCAGAGTGTGATTGGGTTCTCCATGCTAAGTCAGGGAATGGGGAAAATGCATCTTGAGTGCAAGTTAGGTCCAAGGTACTCCCTCGCGTGAGGAAGGCTGTATAGACATATTTGTGCAACAGTTAACAATGGCAGGGATGACCCTGCAGTGCTCTCATTGCATTTTATCTAGCTCTGGAGCTAGAGGGGGGGTCCCTGCCCTGTATTTTGCTGCCTGATGCCAGCTTGATTCACAATCAGCAGTTTAGCTGGGAAAAGGCTTTGTTCAGCCCAGCACAGCCAGCAGACCAGCAGCTGGCACAGTTGCCTGGGATATGGGCAAATCAGTAAGCAGGACTTTATTTCCCCAAATCAAGCAGTGATTCAGCTTCACCAGCCTCTTTCAGTCAGGGCTGTTGGAGCCTTTCTACTTGAGGGAAATGCTTTAATAGCCAGCAGGGTAAGGAGCAGGGCTGGCAGTGCAGCCCGGTGGTGACTGCAGTCAGCAGGCACATGGCTGGGAGAGGTGAGCTCAGGACTCTCTCCAGCAGGTTCTTGTGGAGCAACTTCTCCATCAGGACAAAAGGAAAGAGCTGAGCCTCATGGTGACCTAGGAAGGAAGTGCTTCCCCTGGGGCTGGAGAGACCTGGGTTTGTAGGCTGGATGTGCTGGATCACAGATGACTTTCCAAACAAGCCAGCTGTTGGCTACTCTGGGCAGACGGCGCGCCCTGTAGTCGCTTCCTTAAAAACTCTCAAAGACCTATTTTTTGGTTGTTTTCTTTGTCCCAGCATAGAATGGAAACTTGCTGAAATCTCAGAAAAGGTTCAGAGAATGGGAAACAATTTCCCACCCATTTCTAGCCAGCAGTGCTGTTTTCCTCCCCAGAAAAATATGTGCAGAAGAGAGAAAAAGTCCCAGAGCACCCCGTAAGTGCTGTGTCTGGAATCCTGGTTTCTAAAGAATTCAATTTACATATGCAAGTTGGGTTGACTAAACAGTTACCTTGTGGATTGGGAGTAGAAGAATGCAGCCTTGTCTTTCAGCAAGGATTTGAGGGAAGCATTAGTATTCCTTGAACTGCAAAGTTGATCAGCCTGGGGAGGGAAGAAAGAAGGGTCCCAGGACAGTGTCTGGTGCCAGAACAAATGTCCAGCATCTGCTACAGTCTAAAAAAGAGGTGTGTTGCCTCTGCAGAGGAGAGAGAGGAATAAGGAAGTAGTTACATGAAGAGTAACTTCATAGTTTATTGCCACTTATCGATTAAGGGACCATCCTGCGTTTTATGCTGCCTTTGAATTTAAATTGCTGATGGGAGTGGGGGGCATATTTCTGAACACTTCAGATGGATTTTTCTTGGTGAATGGTGAGGAAGACAGACCATTTTGATAACACTGTATTTATGCTGGGGTTTGGCCAGGGAATGCAGGGGAAGCAGTGGCTCTGGCTGGGTTTCAATGAGGCGGGGAGGGGGGCAGGCAGGGTGTGAGCCATCTGCAGCCCATGTGCCGTACAGGCTCGTCTGTTAGGGAGTAGATTCCCCTGATGACCCTGTGCAGTTGAGAGCACAGCAACATGCTTGTCTGTAAAGAGTTGCCTGAGATTTCCTTACCCTGAAGGAACCTCGAAGGAGCTCCCACCGAGTGCCTGGCGTTTCCTTTCAGGATGGCTTTGCTGCCACTATTCCTACTGTGACATAAGGTCTGAATTCTGCCTCCAGAAAAAACATCTCTTGTAAAATCCCTCTGATGTCCCACGGCCACAGGGAGTGATCCGAGCAGGAACCTCTGCTCCCACCTCCCAGATGAGTCAGGGTCTGATGCTGCCCTTGGGCACTGGGATCAGGCATGGGAGTCAGTCCACAAGCTGCTAGGTGTAAGAGCTGACCATTTCGTCATCACTGACCTGTTGTGGATTAATCTGAATTCAGGAGGAGTATCCCAGTTTCTGAGCAGCTTGTGGCTGTGATAATTCATAGGCACCACAGGAAAGTGCCAAGGATACTCTTATGTTCTAGCAAAGAAATCTGGACATTCCTCCCAGCTCTAGGCTGCCTGGGGGACCAGGCTGGGACATTAGACAGACACTGCCAACATCACTCAGAAATTCAGCCTTGAATTCTTGCTAGTTTAGAAATGAGATATTTAAACACACACACCCCAGGAGAGAAATGGGTTTTGGTTGTGAACTGTGGCATTTACATTTAGCCTGCAAAGATAGTGCTTCTGTAAAGTCAGGATTTTTTCTACTGAAAAGGTACTCCAGGCAGTATTGAAAGATTTCATAAAACATGTGAGTTATATTTATTCTCTAGCATGTAGACCTGAACCTGTGACAGTCACTGTATCTGGGTCTGTGTGTGAAACGGTAAGGAAAAGTGCACAACAGTTAAAACACTGTAAAATGTATCTGTAATTGACTTTTTGTAAGTAGAGACACCAGGGTCAAGGGCCTATGGAAATTTTTCTTTCTCCTTCATGAGGTGCCATCCACAATGCTGCCACCAGTGCCCAGAGCTTTGGGCTCAGCCTGTACTGTACCCTTCCATTCACCAGTTCACTTCTCCTCCTGACTTAGCGAGAAAAGGGGACAGTCTTTTGGCTTAGAAGTTCCTCTGTCTTATTTCAGGCCAAAGGATATTTTTCTTGTTGCTTGAAATCTGAAATAGTTTTAACTCTAAGAAGGCATCTTTAGCTTTTAAAAAAAACAAAAAGAAAATCAGATTTCTTCAATTCAGAGTTACCTTGTTTAATATACACCTAAGAAATAAAACCCAAGATGTTAGTATGTCCAAAAATGGATGCATCAACATTCTGTGTTTTCAAAGTGGGAAAGAATTAGTTTGAAAGTAAAGATGAGATACCTCAAACAAAGGTGTCTCTAGGTCAGCTTTCAAACTCATAATTATTCCATGTTACAAAGTCCATGGAGAGCATCTGCTGGCTTTAATAAGTGTTCTTTCAAGAGGAGATGTAAAAGTAGCAGATACAGAACAGACACCGCCCTCCCTGGGGGTGCTGTAAAAGGTACTTGGCTGGAAATACTATCAAACACCAGAGGAGGCAGCAATACAGGGGCCCCATGAAGTTATCTTTTTTTCTTGTTTTGCTGCATGGGCTTTGGCCCATCACTTCTTTGTGGACCTGGCTGAGAAAAAAGAGGTTTTCCTGTATCTCAGTAGGATTCAAGGGAAAAAAAACTGAAGGTAATAAAGATTTCCATCTTGAGGTAGAGAGGCACAGAGAAATTTTAAAAAGTGAAATACTGGTAGAGGAGTGGAATGAATTTTGAAATTATTTCCTACTTTTATTTCAATGTGTGACTGTTTCAAATTCATGTTAACCTGTGATGATTTTAGGTTTTTGAACAAAACAACTTTTAGAACAACAGGAAAAAATGCCATTTTTTTTCCTTTTAAGAGTATTGAAGGGGGATACTGTGACAGTTTGGGAACTTCCCTCAACATATTTTCCAAACATCAAAAAGTTCTTTAAACTAGCCCCATTCATTTTGAGAAGTCAGCACTTTTGAAAGGGCTGAGGAGAGAGCAGTGTTAGTGATAAATCTTCCCAAAGCTCTCCATCTGTGTGTCTGAATAATGGATCCCACCTTCAGTTACTTCTCTGGGCACAGTCCCTGCTGAAGGAGTTGTGTGTGGTTTTTCTTTTGGAACAACGCTTGTCCTCAGGCAGCAGAGGACATCACTTATGTGCCCCAGTGGCTGTTAGTCAGCCTGTGTTGAACACCTTGCTGTGTACAGCTACACAAACGCTGACAGTGCTGCTGCCTGGTACCATTTAGCATTTGTTCTCCATGTCTTTAGATCAGGGGATTCAGGTCAGGCGAACTTTTTATTTAGAATGATCCCAGTGTTGTTAATCTGCTTTTGAATAATAATTCTGAAAAGATTGTCTCTTCCTAAATGCAGTAGTGAGCATCTTCATATGCTTAAACTCTTTTCCTGTTTCCCAGACAATTCTCTTCCCAAGGCACCTTGGGCAGGCTGTCATTAAGAAGAGAGGAATTGTTCATCCATAGCATGATTTTAGGTCACAGCTTTCTGTGGCAGCCTGCAAGACCTAAGAGGCTTTTGTTAAAGCATGAGCCCAACCTATTGGATCTGCTATCAAACATTTCAGATAGCCCACAGTACTTGCAGGCTCTAAATTAGAGTGGACACTAACGCAATGCATATTACTGGTTTTGGGCTGGAGAATTCCCAGGTGAGCTTGAAAATCTGACAGCTTCCCGCAGAGTTTTACATGGGGAAAAAACGACATACCTGTGTGCAGCAGGGAGGGGTGCCCATGTCGTCTGCACTGCTAAAACCCAGGTTTCTGTTGGACATCAGGTTGTCTTCCCTCTGCAAATTAATGGGAACCAATGACTGATCCAGCATTGTGGGCATAAATCATGTGAAGGAACAGCGAGAAATGAGTACAAGGCTTTTCTTTCTATTTAGTAATTTATCAAGGGAAGTGGCACATTAATAAACAGATCTCCCTTGAGATGTGGGAGTAACAGAGATAAATATGACTGTCAAATCTGGCCTGCTTCCTTCTGTTAGAGAAGGAGGAGACTGTGGGAATGCAAATGCAGGAAACAATATCTATATCTGGAAAGACGCATATTATTTGTAGGACAGAAACACTGACAACTCATCTGAGATGGGGCCCCATTGCACTTGGTGCAGTACGTACAGAATAAAATACAAGCCTTGTCTAAAGGAGCTCATCTAAATAGATGGCACTGGGAAATAGGGACACAGAAAGAAGCAGCGACTTGCTTAAGGAGGTGTGGCTGGGGAGGACTGGGAACAGCACCCAGGTCTTTCCAGGTTGTGGTGCGTGTATTGAATCAAGATTCCTTATGGCCAAAGGACCATTATGATCTAGACCCAAGCAACCTTCTGTTGGTCCAGAGCTCTGGCAGGGCTCAGATTTCAGGAACCAGATGTGCAGTTTGGGAATTCTCCATTTCAGCCTTTCAGGCCAGCCTTTGCTGAGGGAAGTTCATTTGCCCAGTTTGGTTTTGTCCACAATGCCTCTACAGGGCGGCTGCATCTTTTCCAGCTGCCAGGGAAGTGCCACTCAGGGCTCGAGTCTTCCAGCTCCAAGCATTAGGGAAGTTTGAGGCTAATCCCTCCAAATCATGGGACAGCTTTAACTCTCACAAGGTGTTTTTTATAGACTGCTGCCCTTTCTGTTTGCTGCCTGATCTTTGAGTCATGGTTTCTTAGCTTCTCTCTGCCCTGTGAGGCTGCACAATTAGTAATACAAAATGTTGTAAGAGTGTTCAACATAAATGCAATAATCTGATTTTTAGGAGAAATTGCCAATATTGTCAGTATTTCAATAAAGGCATTGCATCTAGCAGCTCTTGAAACTTCTTAGGTGTAGGACAAAAGCCACAAGAGTCCTTGGTTCAAGCACCAACTTAGCCTTGGATTTCCAGTGGGATGTTGGGCAAGTAATTTATCTTCTGCAATGAGGGTCATTATGGGGACTAAGAGGATGGTGGTACTAAACCCCTTCGATTACACAGCACCCAGGCACGGTAGTGACAGAGCCACTTTGGTGCACAGGCGAGTCATGTGGACGCTGGGACACTGCAACCCAGCCACTGGTCTGAGGGAAATGTTGACACAGACTTCTGTGAGCCAACACAAATCAAAGAATTGCTTGACCACACCAGAAGGATATATTTTACGTCCTTCTACATCCCATTCACCTTCTCACATACCAGCAGTGTCATCAGGATGGGAAGTTCATGCTCTTGCAAAGTGCCAGGCTTGTATTTGGTGACATTCAATCAAAATCAGTGCCTTCAAGAAGCTAGAGGAAAATAGCTCATATTGCCTGTCTGGGCAGTCCAGTGTTTTATTAATGGTGTTTAGTAGGATATACCCATACAACACTTTCTGAGGAGACCACCACTGGAAAAGTCAGGTGGTGATATATTGCTATGTTCATCAAGGGAAGGAGCTGGAGCAGCTGAGCCCTCCTGCACCCCTGGGTGGATGACAGGGATTACCAGGCAGGACCCATTGCCAAGTGCTATATTTTACCCTTAGAATTTTTATTTTTTTAAAATACACAATCCAAACACTGCTTGCTTTGGCGGGATGAGTCATTCCGGGCAGGATTTGGGTCTGGTACCCTGGTACCGGGGAATGTTGTGATATGGCCCATCTGCAACTCCCGTCTGTGCCGCCCCAGAGATCTGCAGGTGGGTCAGGCCTGGGCAGAGTTTCCTTTGGGTGAAGTCAGTCGTTCCAGTTAGCAGTGCCGAAACACTGAGGGATGCCAAACTTGTACAGTAGTAACCCATCATGTGTTGCAGATCCATAAATGGGCCTGGCAGGGTTGGAAATTACTTCATGCCTGAATGATTGACAATTGCTAATAGGGTCCAGGCACTGGCAGGTCCCCTCAGAGGGGGAGAGCTTGAACTTTGTGCCTGAGCTGCCAAATTGGTTTTCTTAAAACTCTTAATTTACTTTCAGGGTTTCTGGAGCCTCGCCTCCTTCATTAATTGGATGGTCAGCATTGTGCTCATGCTCGTTTGGTTTCCGTTCCCCCTGCACGCAGGCACACACTCACCATTTGCAATGGTCACCCCGGCTTGGACGTGCGGCTCCCCTGGCCTGCTGCTCCTGACACCGAGTCAACGGGCACGGCTGTGCTCATGGAAACCTTGCAGGGCCTTCTCCCTTTTAATTTTAAGTTAATTTAGTGCCTATTAAAGGAGGTGATGGACAGGATTCTGTATCCCCTGAGGACAGCGAAGCAAGCGGGTGCTCATGGCGCTGCCTGACCCCTGCCATTCAGCGCCCAGAAGAGAGGAAACCTCCCATCAAAGGGCAGTTGGTCCCTGCGCTGCTCCTGGCTCCTGAACATCCCGCAGCAGTCATGAGTTCAGCAGTTCTCACCACTTCCAGCCTGCCTGCAGGAAGGGAGCAGCCCACTGATTTTGTCTGACAAAGTCTCTCTTTCCTACAGTGTCCCGGTTTTCGAGCCCACGGGTGACTCCAAGATTAAGCCGAAAACGAGCCCTGTCTATCTCCCCGCTCTCTGATGCCAGCATTGATCTCCAGACAATGATCAGGACCTCCCCAAACTCTCTCGTGGCATATATCAACAACTCCAGAAGCAGTTCAGCGGCGAGTGGCTCCTACGGCCATTTATCTGCTGGGACGATCAGGTAAAGCTCTGGGATCAGCACGGTTCAGCTGGGGAACCATCCCCAGGAAAGAAGGGATGATCCTCCAGCGAGGGAGACATTCCCCTCCTTTCAGCCTCTGCTTTTGTGCGTCAGGGCTGTGTAGTATAGTACATCAAAGCCCCCATCTGGTTTTGCATGTGGAAGGGTATTTTGTGGCATATGTGGTGGGGTTTTTTTGGCTGGATTTGGGTTATTGGCTACCACGTTTCCAGTAATTACAGCATGATCATGCCTCCCTGCAAGCAGAAACAGATAATAAATTTATCTTTAAAAAATGGTCATTGTGAGTATTTGGACTGATGAAGAAACACTCTGATTTAAGAGATTGCCCCAAAGTATTCTCCAAATTATTGGCCCACATTCTTAGAAAAAATGTTGCCTGGGTAGATAGAAGAGCCTAATTCTAAAAGCATATTTAAACCAAATCTAAACCCTTGAGTAAAGTTTTGTTCAAACCTTAATTGAAAAGCACTTAAATTAGGCAGCTGACTGTTGTCAATTCCTGCTGTGATTGCTTCACCCAAGTTTCACAATGTTATTATTCTTTTTATTACTTAACTGTTAAAAATGTTAGATCTAGTTAACACTGATGTTGCGAAGTGAGGGGTTATAGAGATTATGCACACTTAAAACTTGTGGGGGAAAACAGATATTTTATTAGTAAGTGTAACATTAATTATGTAAGTTACCTTATGCAGCAGCATAATTTAGAAATTTACTGTAAAATCAAACATAAGGCTGACTTAAACAAATTGCAAATTTCTATCCAGTAATCATATTTTTTCTGGTCTTTTTACCTATTGTCATTAGCTGCACTTACCTGCAGCATCTCAGCTTATACTCAGATTTTAAGAGTAATGTCTGGTATTTTTAATGAATCAGTAGAGTCCAGGGACTGACCTAATGGTCAACTTTCAGCCTCCAAGGGAATAATCAACTAAAATAAAGAATTTGAAACCTTTCCCAGTGTTCTAAAAATATATCCTAAATGTCAGGATTTGTAAAATGGGTTCCATATATGACAGGATAACTGCCAGAAATTTGGGGTGAAAAGACTTTTTTGTTATTATTTTAACAGCGTCTTAGGGGCAGGAATGAAATCCTCTCTCTGAAATTGGTAATTAAGCGTGTTTCTAATTATGGCCCCATTCTCTGAGAACTCACACCTTGGGCAGTTTCAGTGGTGTGAGAGAAAATACCATGAGGGTAAAGGTTCAGGGCAGCCACTTCTTGAAGGTGGCAAATAATCAATTTTTGGCCTGAGTGTCTATGGTTCGTGCATCACAGATCTAGAGTTACCACAGAGCATCTCATGTGCTTGTCTGTCTCTTCCCAGCGGACTTGCCCCTGGGAGTGAACCCCTTTTTCCCAAAAGCAGGGCTTTGTTTTTACTGCTCTCCACTGCTGCATCTTGTCTCAGACCTGTTGCCCCAGTTTTTGCCCAGGCAGCCAGGGGCGAGTGGTGCTTCTGGTCACTGCTGACCTAGATTGGAGATGAACCAGTAACCTACATAGGAAGGGTGACATGCTTCAGCAGTCCCCTGAGCCAGCACTCCCCTCACCTGAATGCAGAGTAAATTGCATGGTTTTGGACTATGTTAAGTGGATACTTATTCATCCCTGCTGTAATCCGTGCCAGGTGAGCCAGGTGATGCTTGTTTCTCATTTCCAGGTTAGCATAACCGCAAAGCTGCAAGTCTGCAAAAGAGGTCTGCCTGAGAAAACCCAGGAGCCTTAGGGGCTGCAAAGCCAGATGTGCCCAAGTCCCGTCCTCTTCTGCATTCCCTGCCAGTGGCTTTTGTTGTTTGTTTTTTTTTTACATAGGAAGTGAAGAAATCACAGTCTAATGCTTGGGTCAAAAGGATTCACAAGTTTGCTGAAGTTTGTATGAGACAAATCATGACTTTGCAGTAAAGCAGGTGGTCAGGCTTATCCTGGCATTGAAAGCATCTAGCTGGGGCATTGCAGCCTGGCTTCTGCAGTCTCTAAGAAGCCAAACTTGAATCAGTCACTAGCTAATGTGATAAACATTGTTTAAAATAACTCCTCATCATTCCTCTTTCTCCTGTTTCTGCAGTCCGGCATTCAGCTTCCCCCACCCGCTTAACCCCATGACGTACCAGCAGATCCTGACCCAGCAAAGAGGCCTGAGCTCAGCCTTTGGACACACTCCTCCCCTGATCCAGCCATCCCCAACCTTCCCCCCGCGGCAGCACATGGCAGTCATCTCCGTGAACCCATCGCCGGCACAGAGCAGCAGCAACAACAACTGCATCTCCGACTCCAGCCAGGTAGGGACAGCCATCCTGCATAGCACGTGGAAATGGAGGTACGTTCTCTGTGAGATGAGGGCTTGCCTTCATGGTGGCTGTGGGAGTTTTAACAATTCTCTTTTCACTCATGCTATCCCTTTACGTTGCTTTTTCTTTTTCCTGGCAAGTGTTTCTGAATTAGTCACAGCCAAATTTTGCACCCATCTCCCTTCCTGGCACCTATGCATGCAGAAACCAAAGGCCTTGGTCCATCACAGTATTGAACATGATATGCAATGTCATCCCAGGCAGGAAAGCTCCTTGAATATGTTATGTCCTATTGAAATCGAGGGAAGTCAGTTGCTGTAGTGTTTCGCTAAATAAGCACCTTGAACCAAGCTTCTTCAGTACCTTCACCAATCCCTCCTTCCTTTTTTGTACTCATGTGAACCATGATGATGGTCTTAATCTTTAACATGTAAGTGCATCCTGTCTAGGACCTCTTCACATTTTACTTACTGTTCTTTCTTTTTCAGTATGTTTTCTCTCAATGTGTCCCTGCTGTTGATTTTTACTGCTAAATTCTGCAAAACCAGGGGCCAGATTTTGAAAACTAGGAATGAGATCCCACACCTTAAAAACATCCTTACAAGTACCTGTGAGCTCACATATATAGGCACATATATTTGTGCACAAACTCTCCATATGCACTGGCTTAGTGAATATGCTTAGCACATTCTTAATAATTTTTATTTTCCACTTGCATTCCTTCAAAGTCTAAATTGCAGTTGCCTTTCTCCCCAAAGACTTATTTCACCATATGTCACACCCATGTGAAATTGTTGTTTTAGTTGTATCGTACTGAACTTTTTAAGACTGGTTTATTGTTTTAGGGTTTCTCATGGCTGCTGCACTGCAAACTCTGTTTGTTATTGCAGGTTGTTTGATTGATTGGTTTTGTTTTCTTCATACAAACTGGCTACCAAAATAATGTGACTAGCAGAAGTTCTGCCTCTGTTTAATACTTTGCAGGACCAATCTTGAGCAATTAGCAAGAGTATTTAAAATGTTAATGTTCCAATTTTATGCCCATACAATGGGATGTTTTTTCTCCTGAAGCTGTTCTCATTTTTTAAGAGCTTCTCAAAATACACACATAGTCTTTCATGGACACAACACACCAGAGCCCTCACATGTAACCAGAGCCCTCTGCTCCCCCAGGAATCCATTTTCTCAACAAATGATTTTGTCACATTGAGAAATAAAACTGGGGCTTGGGTGGGCATTGTATAAGGCTTTGATGGCTATGCCATGGACTGGATCGCTCTGAAACAGAGCAGCAGTGGCAAGGCCAAGCTCACTGGTGAGCCTGCAGAAGCTGGGGCTGCCCTTGATTCTTCTTCCCTCTCTCCCATCCCTCTGCCTTGCACAAACACACATGGGCTGGTTTTCATATGAACCCCAGGCCAACAGGCCCATACCCTGCTGTCCCCTGCCACTACTAAAGCTCAGCCTTGACTGATTTTTAAGTTAGTTTTTAATGAGGAAGTGGGCCACTGTCTGTCTGTCATCACAAACCCCAGTGCCATTTCTTGCCTGGTTTTCTTTCCTAGAGCAAGCAGAGCAGTGAGTCGGCCGTGAGCAGCACCGTCAATCCAGTAATTAACAAGCGCAGCAAAGTCAAGACTGAAGTTGAGGGCTTGCCCCCAGTGTCCCCAAACACACAGGTAACCTCCCTGGTGCGAGACATGTTATGGGGCCAAGGCGGCAAGCTCCTGGGTCTCATCTTTGGGAATGATTCTCTTGGCATCTTTTGTTGCAGCTGGGAGCAAGGCAGCAAAATCTGCCAGGCAGGCGGGTGTTTCTTGGAGCATGAAGCCCAGGAAGGTACAGGGCAGACCTGCAGTGACTGAGTGAAGCATTCCATGGGTACTTGGGACTCAGCTTGCTGTTGCTGTGCTTGGATAGGAACAAACAAGGAGAGAGCAAATATATCAAGTGTAATAATGTAAAAATTATATCTGAGTTTTCTGTGCTGCAAAGCAAGCAGCATTAGTGTCTCAGAGCAAACATAGATTATGAGGGAAGCTTGCATGTAGGTAGAAAGGTTGCAAAAAAAGGACGACTTCTTGATTCAACAAGGAATTGCTCCTAGAAACATCCTTTACACTGGTGACACAACATTTGACACCAAGAAGGGCCCAGAGGCCTTTGCTTTCTTTCTGGAGCGCTGTGATTGCAAACTGTTTAATGGCTGACAGTATCCATCTGACCGTCCTTTATCACAACTGTAAACTATCAGGAGTGCTCTGGGCACTTCATTTTCATGAAATATTAGGCCGTGTTATTGTCAAGCGAATGGAAGAGTTGATGACAAATTTCTCCTTCTGCCCTGGTTCAGGAGCAGGTCTCAGCATGATGCATGGGGACAGCAACGTGTGCAGTCATCAGGGGGCTGGTAAAATTGATGAAGATAGCATATCAGGGAAAGATAAACATGCTGTAGTCAGCACGATTAGGGCAAAGAGGCACCTCTCTGGAGCTTTGAGTTTAGGAGTGCATCTACACACTGCTGCAAAATCACATGCCCCGAAAAACCAATCTGGCCACTGCCTGGGCTAATAGGGCAACATGCTTATTTCTTGCAGCAAATGAAAAAATACTTGAAAAGCACCACTTGCTTTCTCAAAGCACATGTAGCAGAGGAGCTGTGGGACAGACAGCTGCTTGCTCCATGGCTGTCATCCTCCCTTCGCCACTCCATGTGAAGCCGTGTGCGCCCAGCTTGGGAGTGCTTGGATAGCACCAGCCTGGCTCACCCCTGCAGCCCTGCTCCAGTGTTTCAGCCACTGGGTCTTAAAAACACTGAAAATAGCACTGAAAGAAGTGGGGGAATAGTTTAAAGTGGTGCAATGAGATTTGATTAGAATAGCAAGGTGAAATTAGGAGTAGGAAAATGCACGCTGATCATCTAATAGTTCCTAATGAGGCGGTATGGGAAATAATACCCCAAGGGAAATGTAGGTTCCACGTCTTGCAGCATTTCGGTATTGACTGGGAAATTACTAGAAGGTACCATGTATGAGACAGCCCATTCTTGGCAAGGAGAGCAGGTTAAAAAACTAAATGTAGTGGGTGTCTCCCTTGGTCTAAGCAAGAGGAATTAATTAAATTTAAAAATTCCTTTTCTGCAGGAGACCACACTGAAAAGTTGTGTTACAGTCAGTTAGTAATTGACTGATTTATTTTTTGCTGACTATAAAGTTCATGCATCCCCAGAAATGTGTACATTTTGTTTTGGAAATGCTGCATTTGAAACACCTCACGTGAGTTGTGGTTTGGGTGTTCTCAATCCTTGGCCAGACAGTTTCTCCCATGATGGTTTGTGCTGTAAAAAATGCAATCAGACAAGATTTATGGGACACAGTGAAGTACCAGGCATGAGGGACCTGAGTTACTGAACTTCTACAATGCCACAAGAGCTCCAGTACAGATTAGCCTTGAACCATATAGAAATTAAACAAGCTGATCCTTTTCAGCAAGTTAAATTGTTACAATTCCATTTTTCCAACAGAAAAGTGTAAAAATTCTGGCAAAATAATATTATTAGTAGAAAATTACAGTTGTCCAGGGACCACACTTTGCATGGAGAGGAGCATTCCAAAAAGAAATAATATTTACAGCTCAACCAAATAGGAATTGCAGGAAAAAGAAGCTGCTGTTTGAACTTTCCCAGGCTGTTGCTCTGGGCTCTGATACAGGTTGAATCTCCGGAAGTCTTTCTGTAAATTACTACAGTTTCCTGTCTCAAGAGCCACCTTGCAATTTTTTATTTTTTTTTTAAATTAAGAGCTAATTAAAACAAATCTCTTTGTCTCTGTATCTAAACTTTTGAATTGAAAAGTCACTGCTGGGATGTATGTCATGAGCTAGTTAATGAAAACTGTTGAACTTTGGTACAGCACGTCTCGCTTTCCGAGCCATGTAATGCCATTAAGTCGTTAATCATTGCAGCTCCCCAGTAGGCATTGGGAAGCTGTTGGTGGGGAAGGAGATGGCAGCCAGATAGGTCTGTTTGGGCAGGCCACAGACAGTTTGAGTTTGTGTCTACACACATATGGGTCCAACTGGAGCATCAGGTCGTGAGGAACAGTGTCTGCTGTGGTCACTCTAGATGCGCCTGTCACCCCAGATGCTTCTATCTGAAGGTGTCCTGAAGGCGGGATGCTTTGTGCTAGGCAGCAGTAGTAATTGGGTGGAAACAGAATGAAGGGGGTCAAAACCTGCAGGGTTTTCTCTTGCTAAATTCCCAAGCCAATACTGGCTGCTGCTGGCCTTGTCTGTAGTGCAGGTGTCTGATGCATGCAGAGCTGACAGTTGTCCTTACTCAGAGTTGTATTAATTATGTTGTATGTTATGCTGTTGTGTAGTTGCCCATGCTTTAATCCTCATAGCAGCCATAACAATAATCTTCTGTTCATTTAGCACTGAGGGGCTGGCTAGGCAGAGAAGTTAAGGAGAGAGTTCACAGTGTGCCCAGCGTTAAAGTAACTCATAAATGCGTCCAGAGTCCCAGGAACTCTGTTCTGCAACCTACTCGTCACTGGGTCTTGCTCAAGCTTTCCAAATTCCCCTCTCAGGCAAGTGCTTTGAGAGCTCATCACTTTGTCCCTGTGGAGCGTCCTGCTGGCATAAATCTTTGGGTAAGGGTTTTTAGGTATAATTTTCTCATCTACTGAAAGATGTAGAAAACAGGAACCCCTCCCCAGCCCATGTCAGGTGAGTGTGGTAACCACTAGGCTCTGACTGCTCTGTGGTTTCTTCATGCTCGTGTTTCTCCACTCTGCCCAGATCAGTTGTTTCGCTCCAGCAAAGAACACAACCAAAGGTCAGCAGCCAGCTTTTTCCTCTCTCCAGCCCTTCCTGGAATTGCCCACAACCCGGCTGAATCCAGGCACTGCTGCAACAATGGCTTTGGGGTGTTTTGTGTCTTGTTGTTAACTCCAATCCACTTCTGCCAGAGCTCTGTAGCTCTTTATTTCACAGTAATCATGGATGTTATGTAGCCACAACGAGCATGGTTTTGTGATCAGTTGATACTTGCCCTGTAATCTATGAGTGATGGAGGAATTCAGATGAAAGAAGTTCACCTTATACAATGCACCGTTATGTGTTGCAGGAGCATCTGACAGACCTGAAAGAAGATCTTGATAAGGATGAATGTAAACAGGAGCCTGAGGTTATTTATGAGACTAACTGTCACTGGGAAGGGTGCACAAAGGAATATGACACTCAAGAGCAGCTCGTCCATGTGAGTAATGGTTGAGAGGAAGCCCCAGCGATAAATTTGGGTTTCTGTGCACTTGTCCTCATTTTTTATCACTAGCTGCTGTACAGCCAGAGCTCACCCTGGGAGCTACTAAAGGTGCAAATCAGAGATACGGTGTGTAAACACTGCCAAAGCAGGTCGCTGCTCCCCAAGGAGTTCAGCTGAAAGAAGCCTCTCATAGATTATGTGATATTGCTCCGTTCTCAGCTGCTGAGGCTGCACTTTCCGTCTCCCTTGTGCATGGCCCAATGACAGAAGACTCAGTGCAGAGGACCTGATCAGAAAATGGGGAAGGGGGCTGAACCCTTCCCTCTTCACTGGCCATATTCACTGAGCCTTCCTGCGGAGCTACACCCGCTATGGGTCAGGGGTTGTCCGTGCTGTCCCCAGTCCTAGTCCAGGCTGGGAAAGCCTTTTATGCTGCTGTTAATGAGCTGTGGAGCCATATCACTTAGAGGCTGTTGACCTGCTCAGCTCATCCCTCCCACAGAAACAGAGCACTTCCAGAGTTTGGAGACATGCCCCAGTGTCTGAAATACAGAAAGTGGGTTGATCTTCTAAAACTTGGGAAACAGGGCTTCCATAATCACAGTGATGTTCCCAAACCAGTGTCAAAACTACTCTCTGAAGGATCCCCAAACCAAGTCATTAATCAGATTTTCAGTTCTAATTAATTCCAAGAACCTTTTGCATGCTTTGCTTCATTTGGGTATCCACTGTTTGGTTCCCTTCGGCTTCTGGGGTCAACAAATCCCTCATACTCAGGGAAGTGCCTGTGAAACCAGACATGATCTGTGTCTAAGCCCCATCCTGCCCCCATCCCAACACTGTCCTAGTCCTTATTTTGGGTTCATGGTGCAAGCCCCATTTGTTTGAAGCTAGCCCATCTCTGCTGGGAATTCACCAGCCCAGCAACCCTGATGCTTGCAGCGTAGTTTTGAATGGAGCAAATTTTGCAACAGAAGCTGCTACCTTCTCCTTTTCCTTTAGCCTTTTGCTGCTTGTCTCAGCCAGACTCCCAGCTTGCCAGGGGCCAGCCATGTGCAACTCAGATGTAGCCCCCTTCCCAAGGGCTTGTGTCTGCTCTCACCATTTTTTTATATATCTTCATTTTAGGTATGTTTAGATGCCCACAATTGTCACAATTTGCCCAAGTTCTGCACACAAACATTATCCAGAGGGACCACACTCTAAATTAAAATTTTGGACACATGCTCTTCTTCCATCTAAGGCTAGTGCTTGCCCACCTCTGCCAGAAGCCTCTGGTTCAGTGCATCAAGTCCTTGAGTACAGACAGATTGGGAAATGGTTTTCAAGGCCAATTGAGTGATAAGGTGCTTAATGGGTTGCACATTAAATGCCATAGGGCGTTGCTTTTTTGGGGTTAAGCCACAGCATGCCTGTCAGATGGGCTGGGCTCACATTTGTCCAGCATTTTTTTTGTGTTTCCCTCTCAGACACAAGAAAAACTAACTGCCCAGAGCAAAGTGTGGAGTACCAGGCAGCTCAGCACAATTTATGTCCAGAAAAAAACCAAAGAATAACATTTGATGAAATATCCCAAGATTTGCCTAAATTTGGAAAGTTACAAAAACTGAGTCTTCTATACTGTGATTACTAGCAACATGGGGTTGTGGATTTGGGATGCCCAAAATACACATGCAAATGAAATACAGATGTCATGGGCCAACTTCTGAGAAGGTGCCATCTCACCATGCATGGAAAAAACTATAGTTTGTGTGCAGAGCAAAGTACCTGGGCGAGCAGGGTCTGCTCCCCATACATAGTGTGTTTGTGGGAAAAGTGCATGCCAACAGGGAGCAGCAGGAGTGATGACATATTTTTGCAAGTACCACTGCTGCTCCCAGCCTCAAAGGTCACATTCAATTTGAGAGAAGCCCAAGCAAATACTCCAGCCAGGTAGGGGCTAAGGAGCTGTAGCTGAAGTGGGGTGAGCTGTGCAACTCCTCCCATGCCATGTGATGGGAAGCAGATGTTGCCCGGACAGGGAGTGACTAGTCCTGAATGGGGGCTACAGTTCCCCTTCCATAAATGTTCTTCTGGCTCAAACGAGACCAAATGGTCAAGCCGGTGCTCTCCCACACTGCCAGCATTGCTGTGTGTAGTCTTGGTAGCAAGTTAGACTCCCACACAAACAGAGCCTGGAGACATGTGTCCCCAGTCTGGTGTGGACATGGTTTAGCATGTCCATAGGTCTCCAGTGAGCTGAATGAGATTTCTACCCTCTGAGGCTAAAATCTCACACCAATGCCATGTTGTAAAACCAGAACTGTAGGAAGCAGAACTCTAAACCCATATGAAACCTCTCCCAAACCCAGCCTCCCCCGCCTCTCCCAGCACACAGCTTTGGCTCTCAGTGTTTGCCTGTGGCTCCTGAGAGACCAGCTGAGCTGCACACACCTCCTCTTGTCCCTGGGTAGAACTGGGACCCCAGAAAGCAGGGCCTTGACCCCAGGATTGGAGCGCAGCACACAGAACACTGAGGCTGGGTTCAGCTGGGACTGTGAAGGCTGATGAATCTGTTTTAATGTACTTTTGTGTCCTCATGCTGCCTCACTGCCCCAAGAGAGTCTCATCCCAAGCTGCAACATGTGTGCCTGGCCTTGGCCGGGGGGATGAAGGCGGGGGCTGGAAAAAATCTCAGCACAAAAAAAGCCAAAACCCAAAACCAAAGTGGTTTATTTTAGGATTTCCTGTCAGTGAATGTCTTCTGAAAACACAGGAGCAAGGACAGGCATTATTTTTGGCAATGAGACCCCATTCAGAGAGACAAGGCCGCTGCAGGAACGGCGCTGCCAGCGGGCTGGCCTGTGGCTCTGTTTATTTTCGGCAGGGCTTCATCTGCCCTGCGCTGGGAAAAAACGACCCACTTCTTCCTACCAGGGTGGACGAAGGCACCGTTCTGGGTCTGGCTTTTCAACACCCCAGCACAGGATTTCATGGACCAGAGTAATTAGCAGTAATTGAGCTCTCCCTGATGCATAGCTCAAAGATGCTGTCATTTCCTGCCAGCCACCAGCGCTGGACGGCAGGTGGTTGTTATGGGGCCGGCAAATGGACTGGTGTGCAAGCAGGCTTAGAAACACAGGATCATTTAGGTTGGAAAAGGCCTTTAAGATCATTGAATACAACTGAGGTTTGTCTCCTCCTGCCCACCATCTTCCAAGCAGCACCCCAGGAAAGGGTCTCAGCTGCGTAATGCAGCACAGGAGGGTTCAGCAGAGACAAAAATTACTCTGTGATCCCCCTCAAGAGTAGCATCAAGCAGCTGGGGGCACACTGAGAGGTGTCCCTTCTCCCAGGCGCCAGGGGTCCCCATTGCTTTTGCAAACCTCCCATTTTTAGCTGCTTTGGAGCCAGCCAGTGTGCTGGATGCTGCGCACCTTCCCCTGCAGGACACACCAGACCACAGTGCTGGGTTCTGTGTCCCTGGTGTTACCGGTGCACCTGGCACCCAGGTGCTGCAGTGCCTGACCACAAGCACTGGGGACGGAACATCTGGCTTTCAGAGTGTGATTTGCTGGCATCAGCTCTTCCAGGAGTGACCTGCTTTTCTCTCCTCCCAGCACATCAACAACGATCACATCCACGGGGAGAAGAAGGAGTTTGTCTGCCGCTGGCAGGACTGCACACGAGAGCAGAAGCCCTTCAAGGCTCAGTATATGTTGGTGGTGCACATGCGAAGGCACACGGGAGAGAAGCCACACAAGTGCACGGTGAGCTGGCAGGACACACAGTGCATCTCACTTGGCAAGTGGGACACTGGGCTGCGGTGGTCACAAAAATGTGTTTGCAGACACAGGCATGGCTTCAAGTAGGGCTCTACCAGGGCAGCCACTGGCACCAGCTCAGAGCCAGTCCAGCCTTCTATGTCTGGGTAACAGCTACTTGCAGGTTAGACCCTGGGGACAGGACAAGAGGTCAAGAGTGTGGTCAAGGTGTTAGTGGGCAAAACTGCATTTCCTTGGGGAAAATTATTTCAGATCTACAACAGAGATCCAAAGCAACTCAGGACAAGTCACTTAAGGTGGAAATCCAACCAGTTTAGTTGCCTACATCCAAGAAAGAAATCCAGTAATGCCACACTGTGGGGAACCGCCTAACCCTGGTCATATCTAACTTGGCGGCACCCGCTACAGCTGCTGGGACTGCAAGATTCCCCCACCCAGGGACCCAGGCATGCACACAAGCCTCCTTCCAGCCTGGGAATCTAGGCCAACACCTCCTGCCTCTGCTCTCTTAATCCAGAGGTGAGGTCAAGCCAACCTCAAGAGGAGCTCAGTCCCCAGACCTTCTGCCTGCCAGCAGCACGATGTCTAGGATTAAACACTGCCTGAGGAAGGGCATGGGAATACTATTTTGTATCTCAGCCCTGTGGGTGCAGGCTCACTGACTGCATGGGAGGGCTGGGCTCTCCTCCTCCTCAGCCTCAAGACATTAAAGACTATTTCTGCCCTCACACTTGGAGTCTCACACCACACCACTGGCTGATGTGGGGCAGCCAAGCTTGCCTTGTGGGGTGCACAAGAGGGAGCTGAGGTGTGGAGTTCAGTGGCTGTGGTCAGCTGATGGGAGAGGTGTTCGCAATCTCCCTCTTCATATGCTTCAGCCCTTATTCCTCCCAAAGTTCCATCCCTGTCTTTTGGTACCTCTGCTCTCTGCATTCTCCTCCTGACTGTTTCACACCTTCTCTGTTGTCAGCATTGCACTGTTTCCCTCCCCAGAGGGTCAGGGATGAATCTCATCCTGCTCAGCAAATGTCTGAGCCCTCCTTCCATATCTTCCTCCTCTTCTGCTCCATTAGCCACTTCCAGCCCTGCTCCCTCCCTGGCTGTGCCCCAGCTCCTGCTTACAAATATTAGGATATGTATGATTTGCTTGCTGCATGACTCCTTTATCAATCTTCCAGCCCTGTGTTCATTTAATTTAGAGCATAAGCTCCCCCAGGGCACGGGGCCATGTCCTTTGTTTTAATCTTCTAAAGCACTTTGCCTAGTCTAGTGCTTTACCAATCTTTCTTAAAAGTATCAAGAAATATTGATTGTTGGTGCATACCAAGTGAGCACTGAGGGCAAGTCTAGCCTGCCCTTGCAGGTAGAGGGACTCAGGAGATAAAAACAGCAGTGGAGCAGGAAAAAACACTGCTGCACAATTCTGCCTCTTTCAAGCCTCTGTTGTGTCACACTGGAGCAATGGCAAGGCTGTGTGTGTTTGAGTCTCAAGTCATCCTCTGCAGGCCCTCCATATACAATATGTTGCTGCAACTGTCCCCAAACTGGAGAACCACCACTTTCCAATTGTCTGGGATAATGGCACCTCTGCAGACTGTGCCCTTCTGTGGCTGAGCATTCCTTGTCCAAGTCTGGCAGTGATTTTTCAAAGCAACATTTGTTTCAGACAAGAAGCTTGTGGTGTACTTAAAGCTACAGATGAGCGCAATTGCAGCCTGGGATTTGGTCAACGATTATTTCAACAGATGACAGCCAGAACTCCCACTGAAATAATCAAATCCTCACGTAAGAGTGGGAACAACTGCTTTGAAATGCACAGGCTGCTTTGCTGAGAAGCTCTTATTTGAAAATGTGGCCTTAGAACTTTTGCTCTTAATAACTGCATTTTCATGTCAGTATCCAGCAAAACCAGAATGGATACATGAGTTGTCTCATGCTGAGTTCCCTTTGTTTTCCAGTAAGTGGAATGATGTATTTTAATTAGTGTAAGCAACTTGAGTTGTAAAGGATTGTTTGTACAGGGCAAGAGAAGAAAGAGTTATACTGCGCTACCTCAGAGTTGTGGCATGTTCTGTGGGACAAGTGGGCTAATGAAAGTTGTCTGAGGAAGAGGAACTGGATCCATCCCACCCTGACAAAGCTGTGGAAGGAATCAGCTCTTGCAGGCTGCTCCTACTGTCCTTGAAGAGATATAGATATCTCAAGAGCAGAGCAAGTCTGCCTTATGTCCACCATCCCTGTGCTAGACCTTAAAAGGGAATCTTAAGTAATCCTACTTTTCCAACACAACTAAATTACATGGGAACAACCTGTGCCTACATGCTTCATGGGCTTCCTGGGCTGCTTGTTTGCCTCCCTGCCTAGCAGTCAGCCAGGTCCTGTGCATGTGGAGCACAAGTGGACAGGCACTGTTGCTATTGCATGCAGCTACGTTTGGCCAGACCTTTGGATGCGTAGAACCACTCAGCTGCCCATGGGAAAATCAGACACTGAGCATAACCTGTCCTGTTGTGGTGCCAGTTTCTTCACTGGCCAAGATTCAAATAGAGCAATATGAAGTCTTGTCGCATCTGGACTGAACTTGCAAGCACATTTAAGTGATGTGACTAAAGTACAACACATACATTGCAGCAGGAGGGGCTGCTTGTTGAAATTTAAAGGGTGTTTTTTGTGTAGGAAGTACAGCTTTGGCTTTTCAATGCTCCCAGCTGAACAGGCAGTGCAGAATTGAGCTAGAATTTGCAAGGGAGCCTTGCATTTCTTAAAACCTCTCCCTTTTTTTGTCAAAGAGCACTTAAAAGTCACCTTGGTTTGAGTGAAATCCTCCCATGCTGACGCAGGGCAGGTGCAGGGAGAAGCCTCCAGCCCAGCCAGAGTGGAGGGTGGCAGGACTTATATCACCCAGAGCCTCACCACATCTCCCAAGCTGCTCCTTCTCGTTGTGTGGGCAGCTGGTTTCCTTCCAGGAGGAAGGTTCCTGGCCTGTTGTGTCATCCAAAAATCCATCTGTCCTCAAGATTGAGAGTCTTGTTTTTTAAACTGGTAATGTCAGACAGCCTGACCACAGCATCCTCGGGGAGTAGACCCAAGCTGTAATTTGGGAGACTTTAAAGCTTGCTAGATTTCTGTTTGTGTGTTAGGGAATGGTCGGCCCTTTCCAGTGCTGGTGCTAGTGAAGTTGCAACGCTGGTCAGACTGAGGAGAAGCTGTCAGTTCCTGAGGTGGGAAGGAGGGGGTCCCTGTTTCTGAGTGTTGTAGATGCAGAGGGGTGGCAGGAGGGGCTAAGAGAGCTCTGGGAGGCGTGGAGGGGTGTTTAACCCTGCTGGAAAAAAAGAATCACTTGATGAAATGTCAGGTGGGTACCCAACAAGGAGTAGCACCTCAGATATGACTCACTGTTGAAACTCTCAGCCTGCCCAGGGAAGCAAATTCTCCCAACAAAGTGGATGTTGTTCCCTAAAACACAAGCCCTTTAAAAGGAGGGGAAAAAAAGAAAGAATGAGAAACAGATGAGAAGGGGTTAGGCAGGGGGAAAATCAAATTTTTCTGGTTAATTAATCACTCCTCATGTGTTTTTTTTATTTTAGTTTGAGGGTTGCTCCAAAGCGTATTCCCGCCTGGAGAACTTAAAGACACACCTGAGGTCCCACACTGGAGAAAAACCTTACGTCTGTGAACACGAAGGCTGCAATAAAGCCTTTTCCAATGCCTCGGACAGAGCCAAGCACCAGAACAGGACACATTCCAATGAGGTAAGCCTGCGCTCACCACAGCTCAATGGAGGGCTTTTTTTAAAATTTTGCTGACAATAAACATACACTTTACACACTGGACTCATGTAAAAAGAAACCTACTGTAATGAGAGGTTTATCTTATTTTTTAATGGGATTTATTTTGCTGGTGAGCCAGACCACATTAGCTTTATATTTATGAAAGCTCTGTTTGAAATTGTAAACAGATGTTAAAGTATGCAAACTTTTTTATCTGCTTTGGAAATTAAAACAAGCGTTTTCCAAATTCATAATTTTTAATAGCACAGATAGTATTGTACAGTTGTGCAAGTGGTATTTAATATTACTGTGGAGCAGACTTGCAGTAATATAACAGCTACCCTGGATCCTGGTGCTCTAGAAATAACACTCCCTCCATCGTTTGATGTACAATGATAGAGCACAATGCAATGCTTTGTTAACCTTGGATAATTAAGACCCACTATTAGTAGTTGGGGAGCAGAGGAAATTGCCTTTATTGTAACGCATGTGATGGTCTGTTGCAATCATCCACGGCCAGCGATTGAAATTTATATTACCACTAATTAGCTGACAGGGGAAGAAAAAACAACACAAAACAGTTCTAATAGTGTTTTCAGCCATGAAGAATTCAGACTGTAGCCTAATTTGCAACAGTTAAATATAGACTATTGGAGAATGGAACGCAGTTGCCACGGTTGACAGCCTTTTGAAGGGATGCTGTGTCTACAAAGGGCTTGTTGGAAGTATTTTTATCTCTGGCATAGTATCAGTCAGTGATAACCAAAGCTCTGTAGATTTCAGAGATTCTGTTCGAGTCAGAATAAGGACTCAAAGTCTAGAATCCTCTTCCATGCTGAGATGATGCTGAGATG
Source organism: Pardalotus punctatus (assembly GCA_013400915.1). Taxonomy (NCBI): domain Eukaryota; kingdom Metazoa; phylum Chordata; class Aves; order Passeriformes; family Pardalotidae; genus Pardalotus; species Pardalotus punctatus. Next base: position 19,821 of record VZTX01004902.1, on the reverse strand, counting down.
GGCCCAAAGAATGACCAGGATCCCAGTGTTGTTTGAATTAGTTTGGGTATGAACCCAAATGTCAGGATTGTTCTCTACCAGCAAGACACAGGTTAAAATTAACCTATATCCACACTTAAGCAGGATAGTTTGGGGTTGTTTTAAGGCTACACCAACCTTGAGGCCAGGAGAGACCAAAAAGATAGGTTGCAACCTCTCATCTGCTCAGCATGTTGCATTCCCAGTAAGTGGTGTTTGACTACATAATTTTTCAATGTTAAAGCTTCTTCCCCTGAAAAGAAGGCCATTGTGGTTTAATCTCACATTTTAGGTGTTGGAAACCACTTATTCTCCAGCTGTGGATGCTATGTCTGCCCTCCTCCAGTGCTGGATCGTGTCCCTTTCATTGTTGATATTTCCACCTCTTAATTTTGCAGTTAAGCCACTCCCCATATTCTCACTCATAAGCTGGATTAATCAAGCAAGCCACTGAAGATTCACAATTTTGCAGCATTTTTTCCCATCCTTGAAGGATATTTGCATGTCTCTTCAATTCCCAAGGATTCTCATGTGAGTGGATCATAACTGCTGGATATCCAGCTTTCAGTGCTGAATGCAGACTCACTCAGCCCAGTCTGTGCATGCTGACAGCATGTGAGCAACTTTTTTGCCTGTAGATCTCTTAAGCTCAGATCCCTGGAGCTTTACCAGCAACTTTGCTAGGCAGGGCAGTTTCCCATCTGTTGAGCCAGCTAATGTCCCATGCCCCTACATGTGGAATTTTCACTTTGAGTATGTTAGTAAATGTAATTTCTCCAATGGGTTCAGATTCCCAAGTGATCCAGATCAGAAGCTGCACTGGATCTGGGATGACTCCTCACTTCATCTGAGCAGAGCTTGAACACACCTGAAAGTCTGATCTTTTGGGTTCCCCTTGAGCAAAAAGGTGAGGCTGTGGGACAGGAGCGTCCAGTTCCATGTCTCTGGTGGACCCTGATCTAAATATGCTGACACTTGGCACAAGATGCTTTCAAACAACACAAATTAAGGACTCAGATAACAAATAGGAATTTTACTCTCTGCAGCTGCTTCTCCTGAAGGATGCCAAGCTCTCTCAGGTATAGGAACAACACAGCCTCGAGTGGAGGATTTGTACCAGACCAACTGATCTTGCCACAGAAACTACTACCACTATCCAAATGATGTTACATTTTGCAGTCATGATCAGTCCGGAGCTGCTGTTCAACCCTCCTTGATGCAGCACAGACATGCCCCAAGACTTGTGGGAGATCTGTAGGCTGCATACAATGGCTCTTTGGGCCATATATTTGACACCCTCTTTTTGAGGAACATATAACACGATCCTTTAGAACAGATGGCATCCCCCACAGCAGAGCTTATCACACTGGGCAGCAGGCCCAGGCAAGGGCCCTGCATCCAGCTGTGGCCATGACCACTGGCTTAGCAAACTGTACTGAGACCTTGGCTCATAAAACCACGCAAATGCAAAGCAGAAGTTTGTGGCTGTGAGTATTTCCCATTACCCATTGGTAACTCTATTGTGGTTCATAGCTACCTTCTAAATATTTTCCTCTGCTTGCAGTGTTTACTTGGAATACATCAGTTTCAGACTTAGTCATCCAAGTCTTTTCTAAGGGGGAAGTTCCGGGTTCCCTGTATTTGTCACTATCATTGTGTGACAGGACGTAGGTGTATGATCCAAACATGCTGAAGTTCAAGGCTGGGGATATATTACCACCCTGGCTTTTGTCTGATTGTTGAAATGTCATACACACTCTTTCATTTTAAACTTTCAGTGACTATTTGAATCCTTTCAGGGGATACCTTCAAAGTTACACCTGGAAAAAGGGCTTTCATCCTGTGACCACTCTCCAGTGCATACACAGATGAGTGGCATGAGTTTGTGGCCAGCCAAAGACTCAGAGTGACATTTTCAGCAACTCAAGCTGAACAAGGATAAAATGCATAAATCCAGTTCTGCTCAGTGCCTGGGGAGTTCTCCAGTTCTCCCACCCTAATGAGCATTACACTGTATGTGCGTGAGAGTAGGAAGGAGGTTCGGACATATCTAAACTCTTGACTTCACTAGGCTGAAGATGTCACTAGATGTCAGAATCTGGATGACCCAGGGGATGGATGAAGGCACACCAACAAAACAGCAGTTGTACTCTGCTCAGTTGCAGGGGGTATAGCCTGGTGAAGAGGGTTATTGAATCCCCTTAGGTGGAGTGTGTGCTGTCCGAGCAACAGTGATCATGTTGCCCTAATTACTGGGGTCAGAAAAATCAGAACTGTTGAGCCTAAAGGATCTTTATAAAAAATCTTTGAGCTGTTCATATACAGTTATTTTTTTTCAGCACATGTGGTGGGGGTTCTGTTCTTTGTAATAGAGTTTAATAGCAGCAATAATATTTCTATAATCCTTGTCCAAAAGGTTGCATGATATTTTTTAACAAACTATTTTAATTTTTGTGATTTACTTTACCCAGATTTAAAATACATTAAATGTTTACCTCAGTGGGGTGTTACGTGGATTTAGCTGGTATGAGTGATGTGCCAGGATCAGTCAGGAAGCATGCTTTTGAATAAAAAACAGACTTTCAGTGTTTTTCATGTGATTATGCTGGCTTTCTGTAAAGAATATACACTCCTTTGTGTTTTTTCACTGAAGTTCCTGGACAAAATTACAAAAGAGATTTTAAAAAAAGAGTAGGAATGGTCGTTTTGGGTAGCCTTCAGATAACATCTGTCTGTTTTTGTTCATGGATCTATCCTAGTGCATTGGCACAAAAATACATAATGTAGTTGTGAGGCTGAAAGCGGAAGTTGTGATGAATTCAGAGCTTGCAGCGCAGCAGCACCAGCTCAAACAACTGCAGGGCTAATACACTTTGGAATTGGAGACTCCATAAAATAAAAAAGTTAAAAGAATAAAAGTATCTGTTTGCTGACTTCTGTTTCCAGAAGCATGGCTTTAGCCTTGTTTTCCTATGGCAATCAATGATTCATGAATTTGGGATAGAGTGCTGTCGTCTGAAAAAAACATCGCATGCCTGTGGTTTGTTTTGCACAATAACAGATTTCAAGGTGACAGGTGCTGGAGTGATATGATAGATTGAGTAGGGTGAATCCAGTCTGGCTTTAATTCACTGGAATTCCATCAGCCAAAAGTTTTCAGACATTTTCTTGGTGTAGACCCCACCTTAGCAGGGTGAATGTGTTATGCCTAGTCCACTACATCACCTCCCTTCCATCCTTAATCAGGAAACATTCCTGTGGCCACCCGAGCAAATACATACATGGAAAAGTAATACTAGGAAAGTATTTCATGAATTCTTAGCTGTATTTTGGTCCAGAAACTGAAAACAAGAAGTTTAGCCAACATGAAATGACCGGCCAAGTCTGTATGGATCAGCAGCAGCCCACAGATCGTATCTTCTATATCTCAGTCTTACAAAGTCCTGTGGAGCAGATGCTCCACATTTTACTGCTGCCTGCTGCTATGCTCATTGTGTTTTCTTGGCCCATACACTGTACCTGGAATATTTGGGCTTATTCTAAATATAACCCAAGATTTGCTTGTATTGACAGAAACCCTACGTCTGTAAAATCCCTGGCTGCACGAAGCGGTACACAGACCCCAGTTCCCTCAGGAAACACGTCAAGACAGTGCACGGGCCTGATGCGCACGTCACGAAGAAGCAGCGCAATGATGTTCACCCGAGGCCACCTCCGCTCAAGGAAAACGGGGACAATGAGGCAAGCGCCAAGCAGAGCAGCAAGGTTTCAGAGGAGAGCCCTGAGGCCAACAGCACCACGAGGAGCATGGAGGATTGCTTACAAGTCAAAACGATAAAAACTGAGAATTCTGTGGTAAGAGCAGTTGTTTTTGGCAGAAATGTTGTGGTTTCTGATCTCTCTGACGCAATAGGGGCATGAAGCATTTGTATGCCATTTACCTCTCTTGTCAGGTGCCCTTCAACCCTAGAGTTCAAGTCCAGGAATGAAACTGCAGGTCAGGGCACAGTCCAGTACATTTTGCACCTTCCTCCCCAGCATCATAAATTCCTGCCCTTGTAGTCATGGGGGCCATGTGGTGCCCCGTGCTGAGCTTGGCATTCCTGTGTTGTGAAAATGGGTAAAACCCAGGAGTGCTGTGGTCAAATGAGCTGTACCTACCTCACCAGTTGAAACTGAATGACAGCCATAGGGCACAGATTGATGAACACTTCTTGAAGCAAAGGTCCTGGCTTAAGCAGTCCGTTTTCTCCTCCTCCCTGCACGCTTCACTCCTTTTCTTTCTAGGCTGCTGCTGTTTGATGAAGCCAGTGGGGATAAAAGTAGCTGTTTTATTTTTGCTGAGTATCTTAAAGCAAGTTCAACTCTTTGATCCTGTCCACCATACACAGAAGCACAAAATCGCTGGGGTTGTCATGGACCTCTTGAGATCATCTAGTCGCACGTCCCTGATCAGTCCAGGTCAGCTAGAGCTCAGCTCAGGAGTACACAAATTCAATAGATGACTGCCATAGAAGATTGTATCAGGATGGTGGGGCAGGGGAGTGAAACTAGGAATAAACATGGGAGCAGTACTGTGGCTCACAGACTGTCACTCAACCATGATCAAGCTTTACAGCTCCATGAGTGGCCACCAGCTGAAGCAAAGGCCATTTATCAGCTTTCTGACCATTACAGCAGCTCCACAGTCAGCAGCAGTGTGGTCAGTGGTACTCAAGAGCTGTGTGTAGTGATGGATTCAAACACATCAAGCCTCTTCCACCCCATCCAGGGTGAAGGAGGAGATGGAGCATTGTACACATGGATCACTTTTGCCTTCTGATGTTTCTTTTCACCTTTGTACCCAAAGTTCTGGTCTGCTGCATCAGCTCAGAGTGGGACATGGTATGGGCTAGATACAGAAGAAAAGACCTTCACCTGTAAAGGAGTGTTCACATATTCCCCAGACTTCCCACTAGAGCTGAAATGACTTTGAGCTCCAAAATATATATTTTCTTGATTTGAATCCAGGCTAGAAGATTGTTATTCCTGTGAAAAACATGTCCTAGAGCTACAACGATTTTTTCAGAAGGGTTAGGGGATGTGTTGTTGGACCAATTACTAATGAGCAGCATGTTTCAGGAAAAAATTGACTATTTACACATCCAGAATGTCTCTAATTGACTAAAGAAACAGTTTACTGTGATGAGGCTCTGCACTGTGTTACAAAAGCTGAGTGTGAGAACCACTGGACAGAATGACCTTTCTCCAGTACTCTTCCCCCATGTGTTTTATTGGTTTTCTTCTTCTGAAAACACTGACACAATTACAACTCCCCACCCTGATTCTCCAGAAGGTAGGGGGTTCTTTTCCTAGCACTCTGTGCTCCCAGGGTTCCAGCCAAGCCATCTCACTGGAAGCAGGGCTCTGGGTCACGTGTTTCTCTTCACTGTCCCTCTCCAGCACTGCATACTTCACTTGTGTGCATCTAACAGGTGGCATCTGATCTGGTGGGTCCACATCCAGCTCCTCTTTCCTGGTTAAGGTCAGGGTGGTGGGAGGGGTGAGATGCCTCACTGGTTCCCATCATTCCCAGGCTCCTTGTTTTAACCCATCCTTTTGTGTAACCCCAAACCCATGGAAACAGGTGGGAAGTCTCTCCTAGGGGCTTTTATTTGTGCCCCTGAAGAGGGAAGGCAGGGAAGATGGGGTATGGGAGTGGGGGATATGTTGGCAGTTTGTGCTGTATTCTGTATTTCCCTCTTCCTCCTTTTACTAACATGGTCCTTTTTGTTAATGCTGTCTTTGTCCTAACAACCTGTTCTTTATTCCCACTTACCCTTCCTTACTCTACCTTCCTAAGGACAGTCGGTACTAAGGTGAGCAAAGAAATCCTTTGTGTTAAAATAGCTGTATAAAGCATGGTGTCCTACAGATCTCTGTCTCCATTTAACCCCCACAGGGTGAAAGTGGAAGTATGTGGGGCAGTGGGGAGGGATAGGGGAGATTTGCTTGAGTGCACAAAGCGGGGGATGCAGTGCCAGAGGATTCCCTTTGCCACCTTTCTCCCAGCACCACAACTTGCTGTTAAATCTTGGGATTGCAATCTGTATCATCTGGATTGAAGGGCAGTCAGAGCCAGTCAGCCCTGCCCTAGAGGGGCTGCTATGGAGTTAAGTAGAGCACTGCAGCACCCTGCATTCCCACCTTGGCCCAAGGCAGAGTATGTTGCCTTTTCAGCACTCCCATTTTTTTCTGGAACATTGGCCTGGAGCAGAAAAGCCAGGCATTCTCTTTGGTAGCAGCAGCAGAGCAAGTTCAGACCATATAGTATCTGCTGCAAATAAAATGCTCAATGTGAGTAGTTTACATTCCTAATGTAAATAAAATAAATATTTATGGTGCTTATCAGCCTTATCTGCAAGTGGGAGTTTGCAAACAGTGAACCAGGTTTTTATCTGGCGGGGAAGTTTGTCAGCTAACCTAATTATATGTTAGGGTATTTTAAAGACAAAAATACGTTGTGTCTAAAATCCTTAGGCCTTGATCCCATGTTAGATAAGCCAGTGTTTGCTGCAATATACCTTGCACAACCAGGTGACGTGCTGCTTTTCTTTGAGAAACATCTGTCCTTCTTCTTTTGGAGGAAGAGCATTTGGTTTCTCTCTGTCTTGCAATTGACTCACTGTAGTTTTTCCAGTGATGGGGTGCTGTCTCAGCCTTCTCTCACAGGGAAGGGGCACCTGCCTTTTAGAAGAGCTGGGATCCTGCAGCAGGGAGGGGTAACAAGAAATAGGAGGGCCTAGAACAGGAGCTCTCCTAGGCTCCAGGACTAACACTGGGAATGTTTGGCTCCTGATTTCTTTCCATCCATGTTTTCACCTGCCCAACTCTTTTTCTTCTATTCCCTCCCCAAGATGTGTCAGTCCAGTCCTGGTGGCCAGTCGTCATGCAGCAGTGAGCCATCACCCCTTGGCAGCACCAACAACAATGACAGTGGAGTAGAAATGAACATGCACAGCGGGGGAAGTCTGGGAGATCTGACGGCATTGGATGACAATGCTCCTGTCGTGGACTCAACAGTCTCATCTGGTAACTCAGCAGTCAGCCTGCAGCTAAGGAAGCACATGACGACAATGCAACGACTTGAACAGCTCAAGAAAGAGAAACTCAAGACAGTTAAGGATTCCTGCTCATGGGTGAGCCCAGCTCCACAAGCCAGAAACACCAAGCTGCCTCCCATCTCAGGAAATGGTAAGCCCTGGGCCTGGACCGTGTCCTGTAAGAATCTTCCAGAGTTTGACTCTGGTTTCATAACCAAGAGTCTGCCCTGGAGGAATTAGGATAATTTCTTACTGCCTCTGAATCAGGCTTTGCTAAATAAAGATGTCAGGTAAAATGGACAGCCTGGGTGTAATCACAGCCATCTGGTCCTGTGCAACAGAAATCCAGGTGCTCAGTTCTACAGACCTTTGAAAGGAGACAGAGGTGTTGGTATCCTTGTTTCTGGGCTTGCCCAGTCACAGCTGTCCTCATTGTCCCAGTTACAGCTGCAAGATTGCTTGCATTCCTTCCAGAAGTAACAGTTCTCCAAGGGCTGATATGCCTCCTGGGAGACCACTGGAACACAGCAGCAATCCAGACAAGACCTCCCTCCATAATCTTGCTCTGACAGGCCTTTTGTCCCTTCAGAAGCTCCTGGCTATTGCCTCCAGCTTCCTGTGCTAATTTCCCACTGGCTGGTGATTCCTGGTAAAAGCATCTTTATGAACCCTCCAGAGATCCTCTAACTTTGCCAGGAAGTCCCAGTGCACAGTGCCTGGGTTATACTAGATCTCAGAGCTTCTTGGGTTACTCTTTGAATGTCAGCCTCTGGGCTCTCATCCTGCTGTCCCTGACTGCTGTGCATCTGTCCCAGAGAGCAGCTGTCGTCGTAGCTATGTGCTCTCCCTGTGGCACTGTTCACACCAGTCCTGCTGAGGGAAGCCCTTGTGGGGACAATTCCTCAGAAGCTGAGTATAACGAGTGTACATGTTTGCAAAGGCTCTGCAGCAGCGACTTCTTAACTTCTCAGCCCAGACTTCTTGCTCCCTTTGCATCAACATAGAGCTAGAAATGAAGCTTTGAATTCACTAGTAGCAATTTAAACTCACCATCACTCCCATGAAGTATTTAGGGGTGGCTTTGTGGGTCTGTGTTCTGGCACCAAGAGCACTACAAAGTGAAATTTCTCAGCTAACTAAACCTTTTCCTTCCCTGCAACCTTTCTCTCAGGCTCTGTTCTAGAAAACAGTGGTGGTTCTTCTGCTATGCTGCCTAACCCCAGAATAATGGAGCTGTCTGTCAACGAGGTTACAATGTTGAACCAACTCAACGAGCGTCGTGATAGTACAACAAGCACCGTCAGCTCTGCCTACACCGTCAGCCGCAGATCATCAGGCATCTCCCCATACTTCTCCAGCCGCCGTTCCAGTGAGGCTTCACATCTCGGGCACCGCCCCAATAACACAAGCTCTGCCGACTCCTATGACCCAATTTCCACGGATGCCTCCCGCCGGTCAAGCGAGGCGAGCCAGTGCAGTGGGATGCCAGGTCTGCTGAACCTCACACCAGCTCAGCACTACAGGCTGAAAGCCAAGTATGCTGCTGCCACAGGGGGCCCTCCTCCGACCCCCCTGCCAAACATGGAGAGGATGACCCTGAAGAACAAGATCTCACTTATGGATGGACCAGACCCCACCTTGCCCTCCATCCGCCTCCCACCAGGCCCCAGGCGTTGCAGCGATGGTAACACCTATGGCTACCCATCAGCTCCAGCATTTCCCCATGAGGTGCAGGGCAACTGCACGAGACGGGCAAGTGACCCAGTGAGGAGACCTCCCGGAGATCCCCAGGCTCTCCCACGAGTTCACCGTTTCAACAGCACCAACAGCGTGAACCCCTTCCATCCTCCACACCCCACAGACAGGAGGAATTTTGGTCTCCAGAGCTACGGACGCTCAGATGGGAGCCTGCCCCGGCACACCTACTCGCCCCGACCACTGAGCATCAGTGAAAACATCGCCATGGAAGCCATGTCCGGGGACACAGACGCACCTGTTGGAGACGATGACATTATGCTGCCAGATGATGTGGTACAGTACCTCAAATCCCAGAGCAATGGGACAGTGGCCGAGAGCACTTCCATGGGGTACAGCAATGAGATGCAGAACTTCCAAGGAAATGGGAAGCTGCAGCCTGCAGCCTTGCCCAGCCAGCGCAGGATGGCAGTGGCTGAGGCAAGCATGAGCCACATGGGACCCATGATGGCAGAGTGTTCCATGAGTTTTGATACTTCTTCAGACATGAATAAAAATAACATGCCTGTCCAATGGAATGAAGTCAGCTCGGGCACAGTTGATATCATGTCCAATCAGTCAAAGCAGCAGTTTTCACAAGGGAACTTGGCAGTGGTCCAGCAGAAGCAGAACTTTGGTCAGTACCAGAACTACAACCAGCAGCAGATGCAGCTGCCAGACAACAGTATGAATGTAACACAGCAGAGCTTTATGCAGAGAAACGTGGGCATGGATGGGCAGAGGCTAAATTGCATGCAGCTGCGGCAGCAGCCCATGAGCTTGGCTCCCAGCATGAACCCCGATATGGCCTTGCACACGGGGTATAACCAACCTCATCAGATGCTGAGCCCCAGTGCAATCAGTAGCAACCCAAATCAGATCTCTCCTAATTGTAGCAACATGGCAGCCAAGGCTGGACCCCACCTTCACCCTCAGCAAATGGACACAGTGACCGACCCTTCATTGATGGTCAGAAGCAACAGTGAGCGTACAGTGTTGGGACAGGTCATGCACGAACCGAGTCAGCAGAACTACTCATCTCAGCCAAGCCACCTGAACTTCCCCATGGCTCAGGAGACCTTTCCTCAGCCCATCATGACCTCCAACCAGCCCAGTTTTGAGCCTCAGCAGAGCGTGATGGGTTCAGCTGTGCAGGCGTATCCACCTGGCATGATCCAGCCTCGTCCTCCGCCGGAGCCAAACCCAGGCAGCAGACCCCGAGGGCTCCGCACTGCCCAGCAGCTGGGCTACATGAGAACTCCCCATCCTGCGAGCACCGTCAGCCCGGGCCAGGAGACGACGGAGGCCGTGCATAAAAGAACCAATGACATGTTGCTGGCACCAGCCCAGCAGTGCACAGACGGCACGAGGGACCACAACTTGATGTACTATTACGGCCAAATCCACATGTACGAACAGAACAGCAGCTTCGATAATCATGCAGACTGTCGGGTCAGGCAGCAGCAGTGCACACAAAACAGCAAGCCAGCCACTCTGCCTTCCCCAGGAACAAACCAGGTGTCCAGCACAGTGGACTCACAAGGTCTTGAGCCACCCCAGATAGATTTTGATGCTATCATGGACGATGGGGACCATTCGAGCCTGATGTCGGGAACCCTGAGCCCCAGCATCCTGCAGAACCTCTCCCAGAACTCCTCTCGCCTGACGACTCCACGAAACTCTCTGACACTGCCCACCATACCTGCAGGGATAAGCAATATGGCAATAGGTGATATGAGCTCCATGCTAACCACGCTGGCAGAAGAGAGTAAATTTCTAAATATGATGTCATAATGGTAAAGCACAAGGCCTTGGTGCTATCCAAGGGGCTCTGCGTGAAGCAGTTGTATGAATGTGCTTTTCAAAAATAATCTGTTTCAATAGAGTAGGATTTTTTATAAGTGTTAAATACATTAAAGGATTTCAAAATGAAAATTTTAAGAAGTCTGTGTACAGAATTATGTAAACTATATGCAGGCAGTTCAGTTCCACAAGGGTGCACCTCTAGTATTATTTTTTTGGCTTGGTTTCCCAGAGCACTGAACAGTATCACCACCAAGCTAGGAGACAGCATGAGGGTGATTAGAGATGAAACCATCCCTTCTGGGAAGCCCTGTAAATAGCGCTCCCCATCATTTTCCGTTAGTTACATTTGCAAAAAAATTCTGTTTTCAACTTGCCCCAGAAAGAAATGGGAGGATGTGGTTTTGGTTAGAATAAAAGCCATACTACGTATTCTGCTCTGATGAGAGTAGGGTTTAGTTACGTCTCCAAACAAGCCTTCTGCCAGCAGTATTGTTTTATACCTTAAATACCTTTGTACCTTGCAAAGAGCGATGATTCCAAACCGCTTCTCAGCAAAGTGCCTTACCATGCTTTCTTGTTAAGTAGCCAAGGCCTCTTTTCCTTTAAAAATCAAATATAGTGTATTGTCAGAAGCGTATATAAAATGTACATTTATAAAAACATAGTGGTGTTTCTGAGAAAACATTGGAAAGACACATTGATGAGACACATAAAAGGTGAATGCACACTTTGATCAGATGTGTTTACAACGTGGTTTATATCATGTGCAGAGTGGAGCAGGAGCCTGGGAACAGCAATCACTGGGAAATAATCCCCCGTGGCAGGAAGGCTCTGGCGTGCAGACTGACACACATGCATAACTTTGCACCTTCTGAACACAGGGACTTTCTGCAAGTGCCCCACATGCATCTTTAATATCAGAGTGCTGGAGCACATATTACTGTATCCCTGTGCAGCTTTGCAGCAGCTTGTCTCTCTGGTGGTTTCTCCATGCTGCGGTGCTCTTATAAACAAGTGATGGTGGTGGAGAGAATTTTGTGATCGTTCCTGCCCAGTGTGCACTGTGGCAGCACTGGGGGAGCAGGTTTATCTGCCGGAGTCGGTCTGTGTGATGTGCTCAGTGCAGGGCTCTGCCTGGGCTCCATGTGCACAGCAGGCGCCTGGCTGCGCTGATGTGCGGCCAAGCATGAGCCAGTACACCTTGCCCCACAAGCAGGCTTGTTAGCATGCACCCAGTGCTACATGAACATGTCCCACAGCATGAAAAGAAGTGCTGTATCCAAAAAATATACCACAGTCAACCTGAGTTGTTCATTTGGCTGGCGTTCTGCACCTGCAGCGTGCAGCACGTGAACTGGCAGACTGCACCTGTGGCACCAAACGTGGATAGTCTCAAAACAGGTATTTGAGTCAGAATAGTCACTTGGTCAGTGAGAATCTCTTGGAAGTATCATTGGGGAAGAAATGGGAGGGGCAGGGCCTCCTAAAGCCAAATGCTCCACCAGAATATAACTGCTCATAATAGTGATCAGCTGTTTCCAGGACAGTCCCACTGGCACTGAAGTTAATCTTAGTTGCATTATTTATTTTTGCTGTCCTTAGACAAAAGAGTAGAAGCAATGGGGTGCATGTACTTGGGAGGAGGCCTTGCTTAATAACTTCAGGCTGCATTGGAAAAGGACAACTCAACCTGCTCTCATAGCGTCAAATACTTTGTACCCCATATGTTGAAGGGCAGGGAACGAGTGTGACATCTCCCCCAGATTCTTAGATCTGGACTGAGTAAGCATCTGTAGAGCTTCACTCTTTCCTTCCCATCTCCCCATCATATCAGCATGATGTTCTCATTTGCACCTGACTCTGTCCCCTGCACAGAACCAGGACAGCTCTATAAAGGTGCTTTCTGGTGTCTCTGCTTTCCTTTTGCACAAACTGATGTCAGGATCACTCTTCCCAGCATGACCGGGGGCCGACAGGAAAATGCCACGTGTTACCTCCAGGCAGATTCCGGTATCAGATAGCCAGGAGCTGTGCTTGGCACTGGTGGATTGGAACAGCTTTGCTGCCAGGTAGCCCTGGGTACGGCAGGTGCAGGGAGGTGCTGCTCAGCATCCTGCAGTCTCATCTGTCCTCATCCCAAAAGCAGAGGGTGCACACAGGGTGCTCTCAGCCCTGCCCCTCACCCCTCAATGACTCCTGCTGATGCCCAGGGTGCATGAGGACAGGGAAGCAAAGCAAGGTGCCTGGCTGTTTATTTGTGTCTCCTGTGAAAGGTGTGTTTAAAGGGATTGTTTTGTAGTCTGCTGTATATATTCTTCTTCAGTTACTGACCTTGCCCTTCCCTTTGCATTTATGAAAAGAGGGCAGTACATGTTTTGGGACATTGTATGTTGTCCTGGACACTTGGAGTACAACTGGGCATCCCTTGTGATGAGATGGATCAGGCTTTTGTGTGTCCTTCAGTTGCTAATCTGATTTTTTTAACAGCTGCATAGGGCAACAATGGCTACTGAGTCCGTCCTCACAGATATCTCATTAGCAAAAGTTCAAATGCAAAAGCAAAACCAAATCTCCAATGACTTGAGATTTTTTGGACTTTCCAGTGGTGGTCTTCCTTCATTTACTGAAAAAGTATTATAATAATCTTTCCAGCACTGTATATATTATGTATAGAAGACATCATTACTAAAAGTACTGTAGGTGAATTGTTCTGTCAAATTTATATCTTAAGAACATTTTTAGCTGTTTTCTACATCGTAAGAATGGAGGTAACATGCTGAACCTGTATATAAATCTTTTGTACATTAAAAAGTAATTTTTTTCATAATTCATTGTGTCTGTTGTTATTTCTTTTTATTGGCAGATGGTGGTTGGTCTTGGTCTGTTGTTATCACACCAACACAGTCACTTGGACTCTGGTGGTGCTTAGGAACATCTGGTGAGGAGCTGGTAGGGCAGGTGTGTGTCACAGCACAGATGTGGAATGGCTTTGCCTTGAAGACCTTCCCCTGAACAATGAGATGGAGGTGGCGGGAAGAGAGAGGCAGCAAGGGCAGTGTGTGCAGCAGGGACAGCACAGGAGAGGGGCTCACAGCAAGAGCTGGACAAATTTTTCAAACAGAAGATTTATGGTAAAAATGGCTTGTTGACTGACTTGGTCATTGTCCAAAAGGAGACAGAAATAGGACAGATCAGCAGAGCTGTGATGGGCCATGACAGTGGCAAATTGAATATTGGATTTGGAGAAAGGAGAAATTAATCTGTGCATTATGTATGTGATGGGAAGCAATTATTGGGTGAGCAACTGATAGATACATCAGTTGTGATCTAGTTAGAGTCTCATCCAGCCCGTTGATGAGAAAGATTTAATTTGGCTGCAGCAAGAGTTAGCTCAGCTACTCAAGAGTGGTTTTCCACTTGTTTTTGTAGAGGTGGGTTGGTGTGGACAGGGCTAGAGCTTTAAGGGAGGGTGAGGAGGCTGTTCACAGGTGATCCTCATGGGCACAGCAGTGAGTTTGGAATGAAAGCTGTTAGACAAAGCAGCTGGCCAGTGAATCAGTGAATTACACGTGGTGCAAATGAACCAGCAATTTCATGCAGACGTAACTGAAGGGGCTGCACTCATTTTCCTCTCTGCAGGATCCCTCTGGAGCTGATTGGTACGTATAGTCAGGTACATATGGGATAAACCCTCACCCTATCTTCAGGGTTCCTCCAAAGTCCATGGCAAAAGATTGGCACATCCCTCCTGGGAAATTAATCTTTCCTGTTTTAGACACATAGAATGGGGTGGACTTTCCTCTGAAAGACATGTGTCACTCCCCTCGTTGATTGCAGAGAGACCCCAAGTAGCCAGCTGAGATGGTCCTTCCAGTGGGCTGAGGTCAATCCTGTGCTCCTGTGGATCTCTTACACCAATCTGGTCACCCTCAGCATGATCTAAGTTTGAGTCAATTAATGTGTTAATGATCCTGGTAGTCTGTAAATCCGCTGGATAAATATCACACCCCTCTGTACTGTCCAAGAACTACAGAAATCACAATAAAAATTGCACTAATATTATTAAAAGGAAATTGTTCAGATCTTTTCCATTGACAAAAGGCTTTGGAGACTCAGATCAGCTCCTACTGCTTTTCTACTTCAAACACTTAAAGTAGGTTTCTAATCTAGATCAAATGCTGCTTTTAGCTGGTGTTTCACTTCAGAGTTCAATCAGGGCACACCTCTGCCTGTGTGAGAACATATTTATTACTTAAACTGGGCTAAGATTTCCTAGGAGCCCACCTGAGGTCATGTACCAGCATGTGCATTTTTACTGCTTCACCATCCTGGAATAAACAGGGAATGAAAGGCTCATTGCTCCAGTTGTAAGCAGGTAATAATCCTTTTGCAACAAATGTTGTTTATAAGCCAGAGCTTGGAGTTTATACTACTGTGGCAGCTGCATAATATTCAATTAACCTTCTTTTTAATCAATCATATCCCTTATGAAAACAAACCATCCTAACAGATCTGATTCTGACCTTCTTTGGTGAGTGTTAACCTCACTCCACTCCCAAAACCAGAGGGAGCATAGGAAGGGTAAGATCCCTCTCTGGGTAAAACCATCACAGCTCTTTAATATTGCTCTAATATCTCAGGTTTTCCTGGAGGGGAGAAAAAAGCCCATAAAAGCTACTGTTGCTGGATCTGATTGCACTTACTGAGTACAGAGTCATTCCAACAGCTCTTTATTGCAGGGGTCTCTGTAGGGATGACATAGGGGCTCTTGTTCTTTACGAGCTGCTGGATCTACTTGGAAGCGCATATGTGTTGTAAACAAATGGTGTGTTTTATATTATTGGAAGGACAATTTATGACCAACCAAGGCCTCTTGCAGACAGCCATTTAACTTGTAAGTAAAATGACCTAACACTTAAGAAATTTAGAGGCTACAAAGCAACCTATGTTGTGGCCAATACACTTATTTTTCTTTGATTTATGCTTCATGTAAAACTTAAAATGGCCATATTAAATATGTTTGGTGTAAAAATAAAATTTTAAAAAAGAACAAAGTGACGTTTTCACATATGCTGAGGGCTTGTGACTACTGTAGCTTCCTCCAGTTGCACCAGCACTTCTGATTGATTAGATGAGTCCCTTTGCCTCCTTATTTCCATTTTCCCCACACTGACCTGTCAGGCAGATATGTAGGGGGCATGGTGGCATTCCTGCTGTCACCTCTGGAAGAGCTGCTGCACACAACTACAGTGCACTTGCTGGAAACGTCTCTCCAAGTGTCAATGGCTTACCAAAAAGCAAATTCTGTGGCTGATACCTCTGTCTGTCAGAGGCTGTTTTGCTCTCGCACCTTTACCATCGTGTAGGGTGGTATCAGCAGGGAGCAGAAGGCATGGCAACACACCACGGAAGGCAAGGAAACAGGGAATGGAGCTACATAAATCTGTGCTCTACGTTCCTCTGTCTAGCCTTAACTCTTACTAAGTACAGCCCAGGATAGGATAGTCTTCATAGAGAAAGGATGTTTCAGGAAGGACTTTGAAGCAGAAGCTTGGTCTGATGCTATGAATGTCTTCTAAAGGACCTCTCTCTTTCCCTTTCTCCATTCGCTGTAGAGAGAGAGTACAGATGAAGACAACCTTCACAAACGTCCCCTCTGTCCCCTGTCACTATGCCTTTTCTGTTCCTCTTTGGGAAGGACCCCAGAGTGTTCTGCCCATACAAACATCTTCTCTGCCAGGATTTGACAGACACACAGTTGCATTTTTTGACTCAGGAGCATGAGGAACAGCTTTCCTGACACCTGCAGAGTGAATCATGCAGAAGAAGAGCACACATTTCACAGCTGGATGTTGGCCAAAGCACCAAGGATTGTGCTACAGTGTGGTGGTAGTGGTTAAAATAGATCAAATGAAATGAGGAGAGCAGCAGAAAAGGAAGCAGGACAAAGCAGGGCTAATTTTCTTCATGGCTTTGTGTCTCCCAGTGTGTCTTCCACTTGTATAATTCCATGGGCCATGAGGTATAACCGGCCATGACAGAAACAAAACAAAGAAGTGACGCTTATGAGGGTGCAAGAGAGATCTATTTTTGACCAATTTAGATCTGTAGAGCTTCACACAAAGGAATTCTGGACCAAGAGGGCCATTTTTAGCTCTGTTCCCTCTTTTTCCCACTCCTGGGTCGAGCAGTGGTGCAAGCAGCCATGCCCTGGGAAGGTGGTGTGCCGGTGCTCCGCGGTTGTGCGGCACTCAGAGAGCCCCAGCCACCTGCTCCGATGGAAGCGACCAAGGAACACAGCTGGGATGGTACACAGCAAGCTTGGAAAGGCGCTCCAGCCCCAGGCCTGGAGTCTGTAGGTGGGCTGCCCCACCCCTTGGCAGCACCAGCATCCTGCCCTTGGCTGTAGAGCTCAGAGCAAAGGCACTCCCAGGCTCTGCGGCTCAGCCAAGCTGCAAGAAACAAACATGCTTCTCCCTTTCTGCCACTGTTACTGTATAGCAAGAACTTGGTAATAATCTCCAGGCAGCTTCATCGGGCCCCATTCCCAGCTGGCAAAGCAGCCCTCTGAGAAGGTCCCTGACTGCTGCACTTACCCATCTGATTGGCATCTGAGCAAAGTGTCTCCACTGACTCAGAACTGATGTATTCTTTTTTTTTCTTTTTTTCTTTTTTTTTTTTTTTTTTGAGCAAAATGTCTTGATGTGAATCGTTTAACCTCTGTGTCACTCATCAATAATGACGATAAGTGAAATTCGATGAAATGCACAGAGGATTAAACATCACTCCAGGCACATTGAGAGAGGGTGGCATAACCGTATCTGGGAGATCTTTAGGAGGGGTGAGAAAATGGGTTTTGCTCTGCAGTCCAAAGGGCTGAACACCCTGTAGCACGAGCACCAGCTGAGGAGGGTGCCCCACATGTTGATCCTAATCACATCCTGCAGGCCAGTGAATTTCCCTCGTTAGCAGCCGTCCAAGAACCAAACAGGTCTCACCTTGCTTGAGGAGCTCTGAGGAAATGATCGCTTGTCTTAGCAATGTCAGGAGGTTTGTCAGAGAATGTGAAAAATGTTTTCAGGGAATAGAAACTGGGGCTGAGCCAGGTGAAGGCTTCTACTTAATTGGAAAAAAAAAAAGATACATCCCAGCATTTCCATCATTAACTGGAAGTAAGTGGGAGCATTTTGAATGGATCACCAGTGGTCTATGTGTTGAAAGCACCAATGATACCAATGTATTTGAGAAGCCTTTTTTTAGAGATGAGAGCCAGCTTTGTGGTCATTGAACCCTTCCAAAAAATGGTCTGTATTTGCCCAAATTATAAATTTAAAATCTGAACCCATTCAAAAGCTGTCCCAAAATTTAACACATACTAAAAATACATCAACAACTTTATCCCAGAAACACCCCAAACCTAAACCTTGAATTTAAAAGAGCATGGGGCTGAGACATGACTTCTCAAGCAGTCTTGTAAAAAAGTGACATCAAAAAGATTTTCAGCTAAACTATTATCTGCGCATTTCTTTAATAGTATTTTAACTGTCATTTAAGTTTTTTTTAAAAGAAAAATTTAGTATGCAGAGAGCTGGGCTGGTTTCATCATGGGTGAATCAGTACCAGAAAAAGTCAAGTCTCTAAGGAGCTCACATGGAGTTGTTTTCCACTCCTGCTCTTTCTACAGAGTATTTCCACTTGCAGGAAGTTGGGGTTGAACAGATCTCACAAAAGAAAAAGGTGTAAAATAAAGTAAGGGGTTGAGGGCCTTTTAGATTAGAATCCATCCCTCTTTTTAACAGGAAAAACCACATTTTTATTGGTGCTTAAAATTATTCCAGGTAACACACAAAATATTGCACTGTGTTGTAATTAGATTAGTTGAGGTAAAACCTCTTTCCCAGCCCTTATTTCAGTGCTGACACATAGTCCTTCAGGCAAAGCACTGGCCCACAGATGTTCCAACAGATTTGGCAGGGCTTAGGAACAGCTTTTTTGTGAGCACAAATGGTGAACAAAAAGGGTATTTTCTCCCCTCAGAATAAACCCCAATGATAGAGAGGAAGAAGCTTATTATTTTAAGATATTTCAAACACCTTTAGTAGCACTGAAAAAAAAAAAAATACTTTTTTAAAAAATAAAAATAGCAGCAGAACCATCAGGTGCTTGCAATTGTAAACATGGTCTTGTGTACATGCCTCAGTATTCTCTATTAGAGTAAATGAAAACTACTCAAATTAGGGGGAAAAATCCTCAAATGACCTGGGTTTTTTGGTCATTTGTTTTTTCTTAAGACAACAAGTTTTGAGCCTACCATTTCTCACAGTTAAAGAAAGCACAGAGCAACATCACTCATGAGCAAAACTAATTCAACCTCTGTCTCCCAGAGCAATCTGCTGCTTCCTTTAAGAGGGGGCTGGAGTTTTTTGAATTTTCCTACCATTTTTTGGAGCTCTTGTTTTGGGGTTGCGTGTTTGTGGGTTGTTTTTTTTTATTTATAAACTTGCATATGTTACTTTTCTCTCAGGTGAAACTTCCCCTTTAAAAGGAAAATAGCCTTTGTCTGGGCTGGTCAACCAGCAATGGGAAAAGAACAACTTAGTTTAGGTCCAGGGCCCAAACAATGCCAGTCACAGATGTGTGCCTTCAATGGAGAAATCAGAGCTTTCCTTCTGCCTCTGCAACTGCAGAAATCCAGCTCAGAACATGAAATTCCTGTGAAGAATGTGGTACTGGTTGAGAAAAGTCTTTTCACTGGAGGTTGTAATGAGAGACACGACCAGGAGCATCAGAGAATCAGAGAATTATCTAGGTTGGAAAAGACCTCAAAGATCATGAAGTCCAACCATTAAATTAACACTGCCAAGTTCACCTCTTGTGGACTTCACCGTGTGCTCAAGGTCACACGCAAAGGACAGCTTGGGGTGGGCTCCATGTGTCAGGAAATGGGAGATGGAGCAAGGCAGGGTATAGCCCAGTTATGGAGGACATTTGAAAGACCATAGGAATGTGTTGGAGGCACAATGACTTTGGACAGGTTTTTTTTGGGGGGGGGGGTTTGGTGGGTTTTTTCGGGGTTTTTTTGGGGGATGGGGTTTTTTTTATTTGTTTGCTTGTAGTTTTTTAGTTTTTGGGGTTTTTTTTGGTGGGCTTTTTGTTTTGGTTTTTTTATGGTTTGTTTTGG
>VZTX01004900.1:0-15981 GCA_013400915.1 Pardalotus punctatus | reverse complement strand
ATTATTATTATTATTACTATCGTTCTTTTATTAGTTTGTTCAACTTCTTAATCCACTCGCCATGTCCCTGCAAGTTATGTTTCCGCCCTAAATTCGGCTACAAACAGCACCCCAGCAATGCTGACACCCCCACACAGCCCCTGTTTGCAGCACAGAGGGGTTGGAACCATCCTGAAAATTCCTGTGGCGATGCCCAAGTCCCAAACCCGCAGGTGCTCAAACCCCCCTTGTCCCCCAGCTCTGATGGGGACAATTCCACCTGGCACCCAGGGGTCTCCTTGGAAGGATTCTGGGTGGGAATGGGCCACAGCAGGGAAACGTGGGAATATGTCATCGCTGGGAAGAGCTGCAGAGGTGGGAGCATCTGCTTTGATGGGGTTTAACAAAACAAATTTCGCTTGAAGATTTAAAGCCCCATAAGGAGCATCTCGGATACCTAAAATGTTCAATAATCTTTTTTTTTTTTTTATTACATAGGGCATTTGCCTCCTCTGGAAGCAAAGGCTTGTGTTTTTATAAAGCATCTAGAAAGAAGGTATTTTTGGCTAATTCCTTACATGGAGACAAGATGGATGGAGTAAAAAGTGCACAATCCTTCTCTCTCCTACACAGGGAAAAAATATTCACAGGCAAAAAAAAACCCAAAAAAACAAACAAAAAGAAATTTTTTAAAAGCTGCTATGAAGGAGCTGGAAAAGAACCAGAGATTCGGGATGTGGGAAGGAAGATGGGAGAGAGCTGTGAGTGCTCCAGTTGGCAAGGATGGGATGGGAGTCAGGCACAACAGTGCTCCCTGGACCACTCTGCACAAAATCCCCAAATCCTTTTCACATGTAGGGCAACAGAAAGCCGGTTCCCAGCTAGAGCATGAGTCAGAAGGAGGACAAAAATTCACATGATGTTACAGGACAAGGAATTTGGGCATCATCCCCCTTCCTCCAGCAGCTCTCTCCCCCCTCCGTGGCTCTTTCCCACCTCACAAATCACCTCCCCCACGACATGAAAAGGAGCCCAAAAGCAAAACCCTGCCTGAATTAAAATCACAGTCGCTTCAAATTAGATCCACCTAGTAACTCTTGGCTTAGAAACTCCTAAATAACTGGAGCAGAAAGCTTCAACTCCTAAATAAGTGGCCTGGATTTCAAAGGCACGAGCGCCCAGCTGCTCCGAGGGAGGTCAGCTGGAAGAAGCACCATTACTATTTATAAGGCACTTTCACCCCGGGGAGAGGGCGGGGAGCAGGATGGCACTAGGTGCACTCAGAGGATTATTTTTCCCCCTCTCAAGTCGTGCTATGCAAAATCCCAGCTCCCTAAAAATAGAACCTGGGCTGGTAAATAAGCTGTTGCTCGCAGCTGCTGCGCAAGGAGCCCCAGGGGTGCTTAGCTCAGCGATTTTTCGGGAAATCAAGTCACTGAGAGGAGGGGAATGTTGTCAGTAAGAGGTGTCAGCTCTCTGAGAGCCACCACAGGCGCAGTGGGACATGGGACAGCCAGTGATGCTGTCCCACATCCTCACTGTGTGACAGGGTGTGGAGGGAGGAATCAACCAGCCAGTGTAGGCTGGAGGTGCTGCCATCCCTCCCCCATCCCAGGAACTAGGAGATATTTAATAAATGAGGAGGAACAGGGGTAAAAATGTAATGCCAGGGCTCAAAATCTGGAAGTGCTGGTGGTAGATGAGAAAAAAATTGACTTTGAGCATCCTAGGGATGAATGCAGCAGGTCCAGACAGGCAAGAGAGGGAAGGGTCACACAGAGGGGAACTCTGGCAGAAACGGGGGAAAACCCCATTTCTGTGAGAATGGTATTCCCATTTCTTATGGGGTTTACAGTCTTCAAACTTCTCCAAAACACTAAAACTAAGCCCTCTCAATTCCCTCTTTTGTTCTGCTGCTGCTCCAACGTCAAACTCACCTAGCAACCCATCCTGAGCAGTGGCATTAGGCTCTGGATGCATCCCACAATAACAACTCCAGACCTAATTCTCCATCCCCTTTGGAAGAACCTACTGGTCACCAGCCAGCCTTCCCTGACGCCCTCCCCCCGGCATCAAAATGCCAGCACCAGCAGCGATTGCTCTGGCGAGCCCCAACTCTGACTAAGCTGTGATTCATCCTCCTCTTTTAATGTCTTTTTAAAAATTTATTTGATTCCCTCTAAAGGAAACTTGGAAGGGAAGGACCAGTCACGTTCTTGCCTACGTTCAGTGCAACACGAATCATCTCCTTCGGACGTGGCACGGTGGTGCAGAGGGAGAGATGCCTGGTGGGATCCGAGTCACACATCCAGGAATTCTTTGCATGGTTAGAATTTGGAGAGGGCGGCTGGGAGCTGTGTGTGCATCACTGTAGAGATGCAGCCATATGTGTGCTCTGCTCACGTCAGGGCAGCTTCATCTGCAGCAGTTCCCAGTATGGCCTTGGTTTATCAGCCTGGAACGTGGGCTCAAACCTCAGAATCATGGAATGGTTTGGGTTGGAAGCGATTTGCAAGATCACCCAGTCCCATCCCCCTGCCATGGCACAACTCCCACTATCTCAGGTTGTTCCAAGCCCTGTCCAACCTGGCCTTGGACACTTCCAGGGATCCAGGGGCAGCCACAGCTTCTCTTGTCACCCTGTGCCAGGCCCTCTCCGCCCTCACAGGGGAGAATTTCTTCCTAATATCGCATCTAAATCTACTCTCCTCCAGTTTAAAGCCGTTCCAAAATGCTCCCTACCCCGGAAGGGAGGTTGCAAAAGTCAGGCAGCAGCTGCCCAGATTCCTGTTAGTGCCTTAATGACACTTTCTTGCAGCAGAGAAATTTATTCCTCTGGGCTGACCGAGGGGTATTTATATGGTTTTTCGAAAAAAAGAACACAAAACAAGCAAAATGCTAGACTTTGCACTTGCAAAAAAAAATAAAACAGAAAACAAACCAAAAACAAAAACAAAAAGAAAACAAAAAAAACCCAAAAAAACTTAGTGGGGTACTGAAGAATCCAAGGAAATTGTCTGCAGTATTTTTGGGCAATTGGATGCTTTCAGAAAGGTCAGGAAGGAAAGCAAGTGGTTGCCCCCTCCAGTCGACCGCTGGATGCTGAGCAGTTTTCACTTGGCGCTTTCTTTTCAGGGACTTGGAAAAAAAGCTGTTAAGGGTCAGGCTCGTGGTGTGGAGGGTGACAAATGTCTGATTTTCATCAGGCTGATAAAAATATTTGGATTTGGAGAGGCAGCTGGAATTCACGGTCTTTTGTGCCTGCAGGTTTTAATCGCCTCCCTCGCCCCTCGCAGGTATTTCAATTACAGGAATAAATAAACAAGGAGCGAAGTGTGAACTGTACCTGGGTCACCGGGATATCACCCTCCCTCTCCCTCATCCTGCCCAAATTCTGATGCGCGGGGGGGACACGATGAGCTCTTGCATAGTCCCTGCAATAGATCGGGGAGTTTCTGCCATGGAAAAAAAAAAAAATTCTTTCCTCCCCTCTTAACAAGTTTTGTTTTCCTTCCTCATTTCTTGCCTGTCACTCGCCTGCTCTTGCAGTCTGACACTCCTTTTCCTCCTCCTGCCGCATCAGCTCCACTGCTGGGCGAAAGGGAAGTGAAATCAGGCAAAACCATCTCTTCACGAGGTTATTTGGAGGTAGGGTTTTCTGCGGAGTTATAGGATGCTGCTCAGCACGAGATTTACAGACCCTTACCCTGAAATCAGGAGGGAGATCCTGGCTGAGCCCAGCTGGGAGCGCTGAGCCCTGCCCGAGGCGCAGGATCCCGGCAGGGCAGGGAGCATTTCATGCCCCAGAGCTCTCCCTCCTTCCCCCCACAAACGTTCTCCTGGCTGCGGACAAACCGTGCAGTTTTCCAGCCTGTTGCACTCTCTGATTGCACCTGATGTGCTCATGAAACTTCTTCCTTCCCCGACTGAAAGAAATTCGGCTCCTTGCTGACAACAGCCGGGCACTGGGGCACCAGTGGAGCAAGACTCGGGCTGCCACACGCTGCCTGTGGGTGCAGCTTTGCTTAAAAACAGCCACAAGCAGAGAAAGGGGAAAATTAAGCGGGATTCAGCATCTGACATTGAGAAACCAGGGCTGAGCCCCAGAGGGGGAAATCCCCACAGAGCACAGAGCATTGCTCACCCCGCGGTATCAGCCCCAGTCAAACATCGCACCCAGAGCTGATCTTGCTTTCCTGCCAGCCAGGGGACAGGAAAAGCCAGGAAGGGGTCGCAGAAATGTGGAATTCAGCCTCATTCAGCTGATTCCAGCTTGGGGACCTGCTTGCTTTTGCCCAGCCCTTTGTACTGAGCTCCCCGTGTGTTGTCACCATCACACTCAGAGCCATGCAGGAATTCTTTCCAGAGCAGTAAATTCTTCCTGAAGCCAACCCTCTACATTTTTTTTTTTAAAATTCTTTTATTTTTCAGCTTTTCAAGCAGGAGGACAAGGGTTCAAACCTTGTTTCTTTTGACTGGTCAGATTTGTGCCCTAAGTAGAGGTGTTCGGTTACAACTGGCTGAGTGGGTTACAGAAAAGAAAATGGGAGAGTTGTAAATGCAATGCCTGGCTTTGATGAATACGGGGAAGAAGGATGAGAGCCTGAATTGAATCTCAATTCACCAAATCAAAAGCAAAATCATTCAAGGTTCTCTCCACTGTCCTCAGAGAGGTGGGTGCCTCCAGCGGTGTCTTGGATGGTCCCTGGGAAGACCCAGCAAGTCTTAAGACCAAAGATGGGGAGGTGTAGGATGGGTGTCCAGAAGGCAGGATTGATGCCCCCAAAGGAGCCTCCCAGACCGAGATTCATAATTAAAATCCTGGGAAAATAGGTTTATTTGTAATTTTTTTATTAATTATATTCTGTAATTCTAAAAAAATATAATTTGGAAATAACGTTCTGAAGCTGCAAATATCCATTGGAGCAGGGACATTTCTCAAAGCTGGCAGATCTGCTCAGAAGCAGGTCCAGGAGCATTGAGCAATATCCTGTGAAAGTTCCTGACCCTACAAAACCAGTGCAAAACAAAACTCATCCCATAAATGGGCTAAATCATAAAGACGATTGACTCCATAGGTTGTAAAGAGGGTGGATTTAGAGTAGATATCATAAAAAATTCTCTATTGTGAGGGGGGTGAGGCCCTGGCACAGGTTGCCCAAAGAAATTGTGGTCACCCCATACCTGGAAGTGTTCAAGGTTGGATGGAGCTGCTTGAAGTAACCTATTTTTGTGGAAGGTGTCCCTGCCCATGGCAAGGCGTGGAACTGGATGATCTTAAAGGTCACTTCCAACCCAGGCCATTCTGTGATTCAGTGAAGCACAGGTTTCTAAAAGTAGTTAGAGCGTAATTAAATTGCAAGAATTTGGGATATTCCAGTCTCAGGAATTTAATACTGGTTCTCCTAGAAATAAAACCTGGCTGCAAAAGTTCAGGCTTCGTCCCAATAGAAAGGGTCAAAAGGTGCAGGTCAGTCAGAGAGCCACAATTCAGGTTTTGACATTGTCAGAGATGAAAAGACAATATTCACATTAGCCTGGCACGGGGTTGAGCCTTCTACTCCCAGGTACTTTTAGGTACGGGAAAGGAACACCTCCCTATTTGCCCTGTTATTCTAAGGTGTGAAATTCCCCACTGAAAGTCCTGGGATTGATTTAGGGTGTAAATCCACAGGATGTTGAACCTGACTTTCGGTTACCTCATCCCTAATCAAGAGGCCAAAACCACCTGTGACAAGGCACTGATCCAGCACAAAAGTCCCACTGGTCTGAGAGAAAAGTGTGTTTATAGGGCTATTCTGTCCTAGCTCAGATCAGATATTCCCCATCCTGTGCTGCCAGCAGAACCTGCCGTGTGTTACCACAGTGCCTTCTCCGGGAAAATCAGCAGAATTGCAGCCATTTGCTCACACCTGAACCAGAGCTAATTTAGGATTGTCATGGTTTAACCCCGGCTGGGGACTCAGCTCCACTCGCTCATTCCCCCACAGAGGGATGGGGGAGAGAACTGGAAGGTAGAAGTGAGGAAACTCGCGGGTTGAGACACAAACAGTTTAACGGGTAAAGCAAAAGCCATGTGCACAAGCAAAACAAAACAAAAAGTTAATTCCCCACTTCCCACAGGTGTCCAGTGATCCCCAGGAAAGCAGGGCTCCGTGTAGCAGGAAGACAAACACCATCACCCCGAATGTTCCCACTTTCCTAGGCATGACAAAATATGTTATGGAATATTTTTGGTCAGTCTGGGGTCAGCTGTCCTTGCTCTGCCCTCTCCCAACTCCTTGTGCCCCCCAGCCTCCTCAGGGCTGGGGTGGGATGAGGAGCAGAAAAGCCTTGACTCTATGTAAACCCTGCTCAGCAATAACAAAAACACCTCAGTATTATCAACACTGTTTCGGTCACAAATCCAAAATACAGCCCCAGAGCAGCTACTGTGAAGAAAATCAACCCAGCCCAGCCCAAACCAGCACAGGACTCCAAAGTGATGCAGTATTTTGGGGATCTGATGGGGTGAATAAAGAATTCCAGCCCTCCTGAATGCGCAGATTGTTACAGGATTTATTTTCATGGAGGTGCCCAATGGCTGAAGTAGATTGCCTTCAGGAAGAACTTGATTCCCAGCCCGGTGGAGCACCTGGGATCAGCTCTCCAGGTCTCCTGCCTGCAGACACTCAGCGATGGATGTGAAACCCCCACGGATGATGAGCCTGTCCAGCCCATTTACGATGGAGGATGAACACCCTCCATCACCCTCCGGAAATCACAGCCTGTCATTATCCCATGGACTTTGCCATTGAACTGTTTCCTAACTTCTCATTACCACCCACCTTTCATTAAGAGCCTGGATCGTTATCTCATCATTGCAGGTTATTAAATCAAACAATGGCAAAGGCTGTGGCCTTTCTGGGGTTGACTCACCTCATTATGTAACAAGCCCGGGCCGGTGACAACCTCAGCATTGTCATGGTGACAGAGAAGCGTCTAAAACGTTGCTGGCAACGGTGTGGTGAAGCCAGATTCCCTAATGATGCTGGGGAATCTCTTCAAAGTAATGCAGAAAAACTAAAACACAAGGCTCTGGGGAAGAAAATGTGGTGGTTTGTACCTCTGATCATCAAGGAGGACGTGCTTGTAGGCAGCAGCAGGCACCAGATTAATCATAGCCTAGGAAAAAGGGTATTTTTTTATCTCAGGTCTCAACCCCCGCTGATAATCAGTTTGGCTCCTGATACAGGGGCTTTTGAAGCAGCATCCCAGGATCTGCACTGCCTGGGAGGCTCAGATGGAAAAGTTCCCCTGAGGGATGCTGAGCAGGGAGGAGGCGTTGAAGCTCAGCTCCTGCTGTTCTGCCTCCATCCATGGCAAAGCTGTGGGTAGTATTTGGGAAGACTTTATGTAATTTTGGGATGTCTACAAGGAATTGATCACCTCTGACCACTTCTACCACCCGTGGAGAGAAATGGGCACTCACTCACACTCGGAACAGTTCAGCTGCCCTGCTGCGGGTGCTGGCTGCCAGCCAGGGTGGGATGTGTCCTGGAGGAGTTTGTATCCAGCCAAAACCCTTCCATGCACATCTCAGTGCTCTCTAGCATAAGGTGACCCAAAACACAATTCCTCGTCCAACCCAGAGTCCCATTCAGGGAGGAAGAGCAGAGCTTTGGTGAGGAGCTGCATTTCGAAATTGTGTACGTGCCAAGGATCTTCCCACCCACACCCTCGCGAGCACATCTGCGCCATGGACAACCTGCTCATCCCTGCTTCCTCGCAGGGCTGGGATGATCCAGGTTGCCCAGCAGTGGCCCACACACCTCAGCTCTGGCCAAGAAGAACCACTTTTGGGACCAGCACCACTCCTGGGGCTGAGCTGCTCCCTGGATCAGCCTCGCCAAGTGCTCCCCTCTCCATTCAAGTGGTGGAAACCACAAGGCATCTAGAGGTGAGGTCTAAGTGTCCCACTTTCCCAGAGTGTTGCCATGTTCCTTTAAACTTGAGACCTGCAGGCACTGCTTTTAGGTCTGTGAAAACAAGAGGCAAAGTGTGTGGTCAGTGAACTGAAATTTAGAATAGTAAGGACCAGTTGTGTTTCCTTATCTTTTACTGGAGCTCCCTACAGTCAAAACCTCTCTCAGGGAACCTCCAATTTCCTAACAACTCCCCTAACCAAGTTTTGGACCCAAATCACTGGAATCAGATCACACAGATTGCTGGAATGTAGAAGTTAAATAACCAAATTTCCTTATCATGGTTTTCTTAAAATTCTTCCACTTACAGAGCGATGATTTTAATGTATTTAATTCCTAGCAGATGATTTTAATTTCTGTATTTAATTTATTTTTTTTTTATATACCATGGAGACCTGGCTGGGAAAAAATAAAAAAGCTAAAATTGTTAAAAGGTATCTACAGAATTTAGTTCTTCTTTCCCTGATATTTTCCAATCAGACATGAAAAATATGAATGGAAAATTTCTCTGGAATTTTGGGGCAAGCTGAAACAATATGGGGAGCTTGCTGCCAACATATTTTCTCAAATACATTAATATTTTCCAACCCGCAATGACAAGCTGTTAACAGCTCCTTGGGAAAAAAATAGAGAAAATTGAGCTGAATGTTTATATTTCTGCCCTGGAGTTTAACAGGGAGTAGCAAAGCAGTGTCTGGGTGCCTGGCAGAGGTCACAAGGAAAGATGCTGTGCTTCAAAGCACTTGGGAGGGCCTCAGTTTTCTCCCAAAACAACTGCTGTTACTTAAGCTGAGAGTCAGAGCCAGGAGGGGATGGCACAGGTGGAAGCACATGCTGGCCATTGATTATGACTTGTCTCCACTGAGCAATGATGGAGAAGGGGGAAAACCACTTTTATTTTGTCTGCTTCAGCATTTCCAGCAACACCATTCATTAGGGAATCACAGAATGGTTTGGGTTGGAAGGGACATTAAAGATCATGCAGTGCCACCCCTGCCATGGGCAGGGACACCTTCCACAATCCCAGCTTGCTCCAAGCCCTGTCCAATCTGGTCCTGGACACTTCCAGGGATCCAGGGGCAGTTACAACTTCCCTGGGCACCCCATACCAGCACAAACTGTGCCACAAATAGGACAGTTCTCAATCCTTGTAAAGCAGACAAATAACCCCAGGACAGGGGCTCCCCTCACGTGTCCATCCCCCTGTGCCCACCTGCACAGTTCTGGTGGGGTCGTGCTCCCCACGTGTCCCCGGGCTGACGCCGGCGGTGACAGAACAGCCACAGCCAGGGTTTCACATTTCCCAGCCCAGCTGTTTACCCGGAGCTCAGCCTGAATGAAAACAACTGCTGGACTGTCAACAAGAGATCTGAGGCCACCTGAATCCTGAGCAGGCTTTCCTGCCAAGTTCCTAATAAAGAAAGAGAGCTGGGCTCGGGCTCGAGGCACGACCTTCCTTCACTTCATGTTGTGTGTTTATTACCCGGGCTGGGACAGCCCCAGGCACCTTTGATTGATGGGCACCTTTCACCCACTGCCCACTGAAGGCGTTTGTGACACCTCAGCTCCCATGGATGGTCACTGAGCCAGCAGGAGATACAGTCTGCACCACGGAGCAGAGCCCAGAGCAGGTCCCAAACCTGCCAGCTACGCTAAAGCAAGGCTTTTCTGCAGCTGTGGCTAAGGGGGATCCCACCAGGATGGGACTGGGATGGAGGTGGGGTGGCCAGAGAGCCACAGCGGCTGCAGCACCGCATCTGCAGGACATGCTTTGAGCATGGATGTGCTGTGTGCCCCCTCCCTGTCCTGCCCTAAACACTGGTGCTCATTCCAGACCCGACCAGCTGAATATCCCTCAAAATCCATCTTGTGCAGGCTCAAACCCATCTCAACCCAAAGACTGAGCAAGCACAGCTCCCTTGGACACGTGCAGGAGTGCACGCAGACACCCCAATCCCTGGCAGCCACCAGTGCCTTCGGATGCTACTCAAAAATCTGGTCCTTTTGCATTCAAACAGAGCCAGTCATCGATGGCAGGGATGACTAAGGCTCAACACTGGCACACGCCAACCTCATCCCACACTGCCTTGTCTCATCTTGTCTGCAGCCAGGCCACCCAACCCCATGGCTGCCAGCACATCCCAAGCCAGGCTGGAAAAGGTAACCTCAGGTCGTCCAGAATTTGGGCTAGTAAAGTCACATCCATAAAAGAACTCTTCCCACCCTCGTGTCTTTCCACCTAATTGCTGCTGTTGCAACAACCATAGATGATTTAATGGTTTATTACATTGTTCTTTTATTTATGAGGTAAAAGTGTTGGACGTGATCAGTTTCTCAGCAGCTCAGCTCCGCACAAAGATTATAAGAGAAGAAAAAAAAAAAAAAAAAAAGGGGAAACACGGGGGCAACCGGAGGGGATTTAATGTTTAAGAGAAACAAAGGCTTTGCTGACTGTGTTCCCCCGTGCACATGTTCTTCACAGCTGGCAGGAGGTGGAAATCCATTCCCTGCCTTTGGCAAAGCCACATTGGAGAAAAAAATAAACACAAAAATCACTGCTGGCAGGTACCTCTTCTGTGTCAACTCACCCTGCTCAGGTTGGTTCAACAACATGGAGATTTTGGTGGTGAAGCTACCTCTGAATCCCCCTTCCTACCCCTCCTTGCCCTCAACTGTGAATGGGATCCAGCCCTCCAGTTGGGGACGGACCCAGGCTGGAAAAAAAACCCAACAGGTTTTTTTCTTTATTATTACTCTATATACTGTTCATTCTATACATTTATTTTTCTTTATTTTGTTCTGAATGGGAGTGCTGTTTTGTGAGCATGGATCCATCCCTTGAGCACCCATAAAGGCATAAATCCATCCCACATTCCTGTTGTGGAGGGGCTTTATCCGGTTGCCCAAGCCCAAATCACAGCCTCAGCTATGTCCTACCGTTTCTGTGAGAAATCTCTTGCTAATAAGGAGTATTTTTAAGAAAACCCGTGTGAAGGAGACAAAAAGCAAGTAAAATCTTCAAATTTCACCAGCCGCGTTAGAGTCTCCACTGGCTTTAAGGCAGGATGCTTGCCTGGGTCATACCTGGGATGAAGGCACAAATTTCCTCCAAATATTGGGGACTAAGGAGCCTTTATTTTGCACTTGTGCCAGGCGACCTGGCAGTGTCCATTTGCATTTTTAGGGCTGGAAAAATTTGGTCCCCCAGGCACAGAAATCAGCAGCTCCACCAGCTGTTCACTCCCCACCTTAAAGACCCATCCTCCCGTTCATCCCCCAGCAGAAACAGCCGGAGCATCTCGGCTCGGCAGAGACCGAAACGGGGAAGCCACATCCGAGGCTCGCGGATTTGGGAGCAAGGAGGCAAAACGCCCAATTTTCCTCCCAGTCCCACTGGGAGAAAAACACCGCCGATACGGGCGGGTTATCCCGCTTGTTTACCAGCCTCAGCCGCTCTCCAGGCTGTCGGGAAATAGCTGGAAAGGCCAGCAGCACGCCCGGCTCATGCACGCTCCTTTCGCGTGTCTCGGAGGAGGAGGCGCCGCTGTCGGGTCGGGACCGCGGAGCCTCCGCGTCCCCTCCCGGTGTTCATGTGAACGGGGCGTGCACAGCCCGTGAGGCTCCCCGGGGCTGGCACGAGTCCGGAGTCCCCGCCGTGCCTTGTCCCGCATGCCAGCAGGCCGGGAAAATAATAAATGAATGGGTAAACAAGTTCGCCCGCTGCCCTGGGAAAGGTTGTGCCCGCGGCAGGTCGGATAAACGAGGTCCGGAGGCGGCAGGGAGGGGGGTAAATCAGGCTGGCTGAAGGGATGCAGGAGTTTAGCACCAGCCCTGCTCTGTCCCTGCACAAAAAGAGCCCAAAGTGGGGCTGGGGCTGCACAAGGACGTGGCAATACCTCCTTTTCTCTGTGGGTTTATCACCACCTTCCCTATCACCCTTTCCCCAGCGGCATTGTTTTACCCCAAACCATTTCACTAGGAGACATTGGTCTGTCTCAGCTTTCCCCCTCTATCCTCAGGTAATCTTTTCCAGGGCTGAGCAAAGCTTTCCTTGATTTCCAACCCAAAGCACCATCTCTCCCGGTGGGGTTTTAACACCTTGCTCCTGCCCACAGGGGCTGATTTGGAAGCTCTGCTTTGCACTGCAATGAGGCCTGGGCCAGTAACACTTCCCAGAATGTTCCTACACAAGGAACTCAGCTCAGGATGCTCCGGCACAGCCAGGTGTGCAGAGAGAGCTGTATCTATGGGTAAGAGCAGCTAAAGGTGCTGTCAGCATAGCCTCCAGCCCATCCCTTCACCCTCCTGTGCCTCTGTTTCCCCTGAAAAAGATGGATTCAATGAGGAGTGAAGAACTGGGGAGAGGGAGAACAAAAACATCTCAGCAATCAACTCTGAACAAACAGCATGAAGTCGCTGGATAAAATACTAATACTATTATTAATATTAATAGTAATAATTAAAACCCCAAAGTAAAGCCCAACTTCATGGTGTTTTAGCATGATACACAAAATGTAGGTGGTTGGGTTTTCTGGACTGGATGGTGCTGGTTCCTCAGCACCAAGGAAGGGCACATCTCACTCCAGGCCCCTGCTTTTGGGAAGAGGCTTAATCTGGGATGTGACAGGGTGGGCAATACCAAGGAGGTGTTTTCAGAACGGGATATCTGGGAGAGCACAAAATTAGAGTGATTTCTTTCCCCAGAAAGGAGAAAACTGGGGAATAGCCTTCAGCCTGGAAAAGGATGCTATGGAGAAGATAATAGCTGTTCTTTACAGGAAAGAATATTTAAGGTTTATACAAGATACGCTGCCCCAGTATTAGTGGAACCCTAATACACCTTGCCAGGACAAGAAATTCTCCAGGGGAAAACACAAGGGAAATCTAAAGCTGCCTGTGTGGGTTTGATCTTGACTCCCAGCTAGGGCCTGTGTGTAATTTTTTTTGTTTCCCCCACCCTTAAAACATAGTTATGATGGGGAAAAAAGCAGGTGCCCTGCAGAGATGTGTGTGCCTGCACGCACGCACCAGGAAAACAGAGATCACACCTTGCTGGCTGCTGGTTTTGAAATCCTCCCACGTCCCTCCATGAGAAAACCTGTGGTCATCTGATTTAAAGCCTTTAGAGCTGTTTTCTGCCGAGACCAATTTCTCCATCATGGAGGGTGTGTTAGGGAAAGGTTCAGCACAGCAGCAGCTCTGCTGGCACAGGCTCCTGGTGGCACAAGGATGGTGGAATGCCAGGTGGGAAAGTGGCCTGGGGGGTGTTGGTGGTGGGATCTGAGCAATGGGGTGAAGCCCAAGCCCATGCTGGGCTTCCTTCCTGTGTGATGTGGCCACTGAGCCAGGGTTCCAGCTGGCGGCTCGATAAAAAGCACCAGCGTCATGCCAATGCATATTTGCCATGCAGGAAGGAGGAAGAACACCAAAAGGAGGGTTTTTTCAGCATCCTGGGTTTCTTGGTGGGATGCTGGGCCTGGCAGGGCAGGTTGTGGGCATGTGCCCCCAGGTTAGGAGATGAGGATGTACCATCAACATCTCTGTGTAGTTTAATTCCCAGGCTCAGGAAGTCTGAGAGGTGCTAACAACCCATATCTCCCCCACCAGATATTTTCTGTGGAGTGATCAGACTGTAAAGCGGATCCCAAAAATCCCACTGGATCTCACAGAGCTGCACACCCCTTAGAAGCCCCCTACAGCAGTTTCTGGAGGTGTGGTGGTGCCACCTGCAGCTGGTGGCAGCCAAGGTTGTCCCACCTGGCCACACAGCCTGGCACATCCCCCCTGCACCAGCGCCACAAGATGCGGTGGGCTCTGCTACTTGGCTGTGCACGACCCTGTGAGCACCAACGGCAACAAAACCGGGCATGGTGACCCTGAAATCCATTAAAACCTCTCCATGAGTGGCCATAAATGCTAAAGAAGGTGCAAATGCCAAGAGGCAGCAGGGAGGTTGTGCTCACTGAGGGCTTTTTTGGAAGTGCAGGGAAGTGCTGGGAGGGGTGGGACATGGGGACAGACATCTGCCCTTCTGGGCCATTTGGCTCAAGATGCTGGTGAGGTGAAAGGGGATGAACCGAAAACAAGAGCCAGAAGGAAAATACCATGGAGAGAAACACGGGCCAGGGAGCAAAGCAGGATGGGAGGGGATTTCCAGCCTTCCAGGAAAGGTGTTCAGTGAAAACAAGGTGATAGTTTGACTCAGGCACGTGCCGGTGAGTCAGGAGAGCCGGGGCTAGTTCTGCCATACATTTCCTCCCTGCCCTCTGAGCAGACACCCACGGTGTCACCGTCACCAGGGCAGTCCCCACAGGGAGCTGCAGCAGGCAGGACACCCCTCAAGCAGCTTCTGACTCCTCACATGGCTTCTCTGCATCGTGTGCATAGCCCAACAGCACTTAAAAATCCTGCCGAGTGCCTCTGACAGGAAATGCTGGATAAAAACTTTTCCAGGGCTGCCAGGAAAACACAACATCGAGGAGTGATGGGTGACGTGAGTGGCAAAGGCAGCAGTGTGTGGGTTTGCAGGGCATTGCCAGCAATCCAAAAAGCATCCCAGAGTGACGGATTATCCCATCCAATACCTAAAAAAGGCTGCAGAAAGGCAGTTCTCCACCTTTAGCTGCAACCACTCTGCAAAAGCAGAGTTTCCCATCAGGGGGTGTTATAATCTGAGTCACTGCAGGAGCTGGGATAGCGAGGAAGTGCTGGGTGCAGCAGGGGACAGCAATAACAATGCCGACATGTGGCACAGTCCTGCCCTTTCCTTTCATGCTCACAGGCAAAAGGCACCTCTGCTCCTGCTGACAAGAGCCTCCCTAATGTCAGCAAGCAGAAATGAGAGCTGGAGATGTCGTAACTTCTGCTAAGAGAACGTACAAAGGCTTAATAAAGAGCAGCGCTGTTACAGTGACCAGGCTGTCCTTCTGTTCCCCCCACCACGCAGCTGGAAATCGCTGGGCTTGGTGGCAGAAATTTCCTCCCCAAATCATCCTCACCAGGGCATTTCTGCTGCCAAAACACCTCCCTTTATCAGTTTCCCTGCTATGTAACAACTTCTGCCACCTTTGAATAGGAGCTGCTGCAAGGAGATCAGAGAATCATGGAATGGTTTGGGGTGGAAGGGACCTTAAAGATCATCCAGTTCCACCCCTTGCCATGGGCAGGGACACTTTCCACTATCCCAGATTGCTCAGAGCCCTAT
The DNA here is from genome assembly GCA_013400915.1 of Pardalotus punctatus. NCBI lineage: Eukaryota > Metazoa > Chordata > Aves > Passeriformes > Pardalotidae > Pardalotus > Pardalotus punctatus. Next base: position 834 of record VZTX01004900.1, on the reverse strand, counting down.
GCAGCCTGGCCTCAGACACTTCCAGGGATCTAGGGGCAGCCACAACTGCTCTTTTATGAGAATGTTTTATGCCGAGTGAATCACTCCTTATGGCAGAAGGGGATGCAGGGAGAAAGAGCCGGGGGAAATTAGGGATGGTTTTCAAACCTGCTGCTCCCCTCTGCATGGTGGATTCTCAGCTCCTCCAGCCCCTGCTAGCCCTGAGGTTTGTGCTCATCTCAGCTCTGTGTTGCCACCTTGGGGGCAGCTCTCTGGCTCTTCTTGTGTCCCTTGCCCAATTCAACACCACTCAGGATCTTTTGCTCACAACTATCCAGCAGTAACATGTCCTGATGACCGGTGATCCAAACAGTGCCCAGTGGGTTCCACATCCAACAGCTCAAATCCAACCCACACCTTAATATAGACCCATAAATAATATATTCGCAGAGTCATGTTTTTGTTTCTGCTTTGAAGCACTTGCACCATGCATTTGCCATGCTCTGGGCAGCTTGATAATGGCTGTACTCCAACCCTGGGGAGCCAGACCTGGGCCAGGGCAGTGTCTGGTGTCAGTCCAGGCTGGGGCATAAAGGGATTGAGAGCAGTCCTGCCAAACTTGGGGTGCTGGTGGATGAGAGGCTGGACATGCCCTGGCTGTGAGTGCTGGGAGGCCAGAACCCCCCTGTTCCCTGGGCTGCATCCAAAGCAGTGAGAGCAGCAGGAGAGGGAGGGATTCTGCCCCTCCACTCCCCTCTTGTGAGACCCCAACTGGAGCACCATGTCCAGCTCTGGGGTCCCCAGGATAAGAAGGATGTGAAGCTGGTGGAGCAAGTCCAGAACAGGCCATGAAGA
>VZTX01004898.1:78178-100501 GCA_013400915.1 Pardalotus punctatus | reverse complement strand
GGCGGCCGGGCCCTCTGCGCGCCGCGGCCGCGGAGCGGGGTGAGATTATGTCCTGACCTCAAGGAGCGGCTTCCACCTGGGAACAGGTTTGGAGGGGGAGGCGAGATCCTGCACCCGACAGAGAACAAAGTGAAGCCGTCAGCCCCAGTATTGCTGCCCTGGACTCTGGGTTCCCAGACACGGATAAATTCCTGCAGATATAGCTGTACACACACGCTTTTATGCAATAGAAATGTTTCTTACCCAACAAAATGGAAGAGGGTAATGGAGGTGTCTTCCTTTGATCTTCCAAACCTGCGGAGAGGTTTAAAGGGAGGGTGTGGAGGAGGGACTGGGGCCTTTTCCCAACCCAAATGGAGCGTTGTTGGACCTGTAAACTGGCATCTAATGCTGCTTTATGTAGCCTAGGGAGAAAAGGTAAATGAAGGCTTTTATCTGTCACTGCTGCACCAAAGGGTGAATCTTCATTCCTTAGTACTCTTTTAGCAAAAGATGGGATCGCAGCCCTTACATAGTTTTAGTGGAAAGCAGGAGAAAGTGGCTACCACTTGCAGGCTTTTTGCAGTTCTTTTGGGCTTCTGCAGGAGGAAGAAAATAGCCAAGGCAATACATACCCTTTTTGATTTGGAGGCCAAGCAAGTGTACTTCAGGATGTGTCCTTGTTCCTTCTGAAGAGATGGAAGGAGGGGAGCCTGCAGTCATCTTCCTGTGGCTAAATTTTTTGCCTTCTATTGATGATTCTCTTTTGTCCAACCCTCTTGAAACCTGAACCAGGTCTTATCTGAATAAAAAAGTGATTAAACTGGTGCAGACCCACATTTGCATTTTGCTCATGACCACCTAACCTACCTTAGAAATGGTGCTATCAGCGGGACATTTAACTAAACTAAAAATCTAATGATCCAGGCAGATGAGCTCTTGTATGTGGATGTCCCTTGTGTCATTGATGTCCTGGACATACAAATTCAGTCCCATATGGAATTAGGTGTTCCAGTACGTACCTGTTTTGGGGAGCTGGAAGACCTACCATAGATGGAATAGGACACAAGTAATTGATGAGTGTCTGCTCTCTGGGAGGTCTTTTATGTCACATTTTAATGTATCTTTGAAGATACAAAGCAGTAGCTACAGAACCTGGAAAATGATGAGAAGTAGGCTGTATTAGGGTGTTTGTGGCTCTTTACAAGGTGAGCAGAGTCCTACTTTGAAAGCTTATCCCTTTTGAACCCACCCCATTATTTAAGGGATGTGAAGGTTGGACAGCTAGGGTGTTTACTAAGCACTCTTTTGACTAATAGCAAGTATTAAGAAAGACAGCCTATTATAAATAATGTGTCTAGGAGATTGGCAATGAGGTCAAAAAAATAAAGGTTCCCAAGCAGCTGTTAAATTATTTGTTTGAAAAACCTGGGATAAAGTTTATTATATAAAACATGGAATAGAAAAAATTAATTGGAATTGAAATACTTGAAGTTTTTCAGCACACGTGGAGAGGAGGTGGGCTAATCTCAAAGCTGAAATTTCCAGGGGAGTTCTTCTGTCTTGTGTTTCTGGTTGTGGAGAGTTACCTGGGGAAGCAGCATGGGTGGGAAGAATGTGCCTAAGCTACATGGCTGGGACCACCAAGGGGAATTTTTTTTTTTTTTCTGCAAACGAAGAAAGCACCTGTTGTCAGTGGTGGGGGCTTTTTTTAGTTTTTAGTTTTTGGGTTTTTTTGGGGTTTTTTTGTTTTCGTTTTTGTTTTGTTTTGTTTTCATTTTTGAGCAAAAAAAAGGCAGTTAAGGTCCAGGGATGGAACACTGCAATTCTTGAACAGCACTGCTTTGAGAAACCAGTCAGTCACTGTTTGGACTGTGGTCTTGTGCCATGAGTCACTGATTTGGGTGTATGCCTTCAGCTATTACCAGTGGGTGGAATTAGTGAGAACTAAAAGGGAGAATTAAAAATTAAAAAAAAAAGTTTTTGCCATGCTGCCTTGATCTGTACTCTTCTCTGTACTTTTGAAGCCTTAAAAATAATGGTACAATATTCTGTAGGCTCTGCTGCATGTCTGCAGTGGTATTTAGATTTTGTATCCTTGTATTAGTCTGAGTTTAATATACTCAAATAATTGGACTGGTCAAAATGGCAAATTAGTTAAAAAAGAAAATCATCAGGGAAGTGCAGGACAAAGAGTGTAATGACGCATTTATCTAGAGAATTAAAAGAGCAATATATTTTAGCCTAACCTTTTTGAAAATATATTGCATTTTTTAGATCAGGTCTCCAAGTACTTTCCAGTGGAGAGTACTGTCCCCATTTTACAGGTGAAGAGGGTGTGCCCCATTTATCCTGGCTTGCAGAACTGGGAGAAGATCAAAGTTTTCTGGTTTCCTAGCTCAGTGCTTGCCTATGGTTGTGATCAGGCTCTTGGTTGGGAAATCAAGGACTAAAGTGGGTCCTGTACAGATGAGTTGTATCAGGTCCACAAGGTGAAATTTAAATGCAGCTGTGCAGAATATTTTCTAGAATTACCAGTTAAAATTATCACATGCAAATAGAAACAATTGCAAGCTGAAGCATGTCTTTGGGCATGGAGGGATGAGGCCAGGAGGGTTGTGCTATTCCTGTGTAAAACAGGCTGCTGTGGATCTCCTGGGTGCTTGGAGAAACTTCCACCGCTGGTTGCAGCCTGAGAAATGAGGTGGTTTTGACCTCAGTGCAAATAGTTGCTTAGTTGCCTTCTAAGCTTGATCAGGGTGTGAGCACAGCCTGCAACTTGTTTAGAGTGAGATTTTTGGTGTGACTTTAAGTGTATTATTACCACTCTGTGTGAATTTCTCTGGCACTTACAATGGTGCCAAAGGCAGGAGCATTAAACAGCCTCCTCCACCCTGGCTATGAGGGCTGTAGGTCAAGGTGAAGGTGTGCTGGGAGGGCAGTGCTGAATAGTGCATGTCCATGGCATCTTTGTTGGCCACAGAATGTGCAGGTCCTCATCAAAAACCCTCACAGCAGTGAAGTGTGGCAGGCAGGAGTTGAAGCAGGTGATGAATGTGGCTGTGTTAGTGCTCAGGGATGGTGAGTTTGCTGAGCTGTTGTAAATCAAGTAGGAGAAGCCGGTGGTGCCGACAGAAGTACCAGGGGACCTGGGAGCTTGATTCAGTAAGTGGCTTTTGGCAGTGAGTGAACAAATCTAGCAAATCTCTCATATTCTCTAATTCAGGGGTTTGGAGGCCTTCAATGACAACTGGAGCTCACCCAGCCCTTGGCTATGGAGTCAGCTCAAGCTCTCAGCTTCCCTCTCCTGAGCTGCCTCCACCAGCTTGCCTTACTTAAGCCTGTACCTATTGCATAAGCCTCTGGGGATATTTACATAAAGCATAATTAAAAATCAGACATAACATACCTCCTACAAGGAGTAGGATGAGTAGTTGAATGGCATGCACTCCAGAGCAGTTCAGTACCTGGAGATTTTGTCTGGGGCTCTCCTCTCCACGATCTGAAGTCTCTGTTTTTAAACTGGGTTTGAAATTCAGGGTAAATACACAGTTTGTTTAAAATTAGCAGTGTTGTCTATTAAAGTCATTGCTGTATTGTTGAACCTTCTTAACATGGATCTTTGTAAATGGTGTGCGCAATGTGTCTTTTGGCTTCTGAGGTTAATGTAATGCTCAGACATTTTAGTTTCTCTTGTGTTAGAAACAATGTAAATAGAAGCATTTTATTTACGATAAGGAATAGAAATTCAAAAAGTGGATGGAAATTCAGGTAGATAGTATTAAGCAGAAAAGCCTTTTCGCTGAAAAATGTAAGTTTCAATTTAGCAGTTGATGTATTTCTTGTTTTGACTAACTCTTTCAAAGTTGAGGAGGCAAGAGGAATTATTCACTGATTGGAAAACATCAAGGGATAACATGTTCAAGTTTCCCCAAGAATTGAGGTGACTCTTTAGGATGCAGAGTGCTGTTTAGTAGGGTGTTCATTTATTCCTGGTCTGATTAGGCATCTAACTTTCAGAAATATCTTTGTAGGTATCTCAGTAACTTTGCAAGTCTGGTCTGTGGTAACCAGAAACAAGCAGTGTAGTTGTGGTTAATACTAGTCAATAACATTTTACAATGAGCTGGTTGCTAAGATTTCTTGCAGAACTTGGGTCTCCCTTTAATGCAGCTTGACCCAGTTGATTAATTACATGACCTAAAATAAATGTCAGCAACTGTTTTCTAATGATAGGTGTAGAAAGTAAAGATGTGAAATACTACTGTATAATTACATAAATAGGCAGTGCAACCCCTTGGTAAGGAGAGATTTGCCAAATTTAGCAGAATATCTCTATTTAGGTACAAATTTACACGTGGGTTTCACCAGTCAACTTGTTACAGTCTGGTGAGGGGTCAGAAAGATTCATCTGGGCATTAATGGTGAATCATGAGTTCTTGTATTCTGATTTAAATTGGGGCTACCCAGCTGCTGCCCCGTGGGCTTGATACTGGGCTGCTCTCCTGTCTCCTTTCCTTGCCTTGGAGGATGCAGAAATACAGCTGGAAGGACAGCTGGATGATGCCATTGGGACATTGTCCTCTGCTCAGAGCTCGAACCATCCCTGCAAGTCACTTGACAGAAGGGTCAGTGTGGAGGGAAGGGGAATACACAGGCACTCCTTTTTCTGTGCACACATGTGGCCTGGCTTTTAAAACTGGGAGCAGCTCCATGGCTGAATTGGGGTGTTTGTTGGAGTTCACAGCTGCGGCTCGACCCTGGAGGTGAGGAGGCTGCAGAGCTTCGATCTTAGTAAGTCATTTTGAGTTCTCGTAACATATATGAAGAGTCCTTTAAAATATAAGCTGTTTGTTGGAAAATAAAAGTGGTTCTTGGATTTAAAACAGAGGGAAGTCTTGACTTATATGGAAAAAGGAGCCTTTCTTAGGTTTCTTTCCCACTGAAAACTTCATGAAGCAAGACAAATAACTCCTTAGTCTTGTTTGAGGACTCTTTGCAGCACTCTGTTTAAGTGTAAGCTCTGAAACCTCATTCTTCACTAGGGTGCTTTTATTTGTCTTCTGTGGATGTGTTCTTCCCTAGCAGCAGCCCAGGTACCATGCAAATACCAACTGAAGGCCTGATGTAAACCTTATCTTCCTAGTGGGAATGCCCTTCTGCTGGAATGGGGTACTGTAAGCCAACCTCAGAAATCAGTGATTTGTGCCAGTACTTAGGTAAATTTAGGAAGGTTTTGAACAGTGCCTGGCCTCAGAAGTTATCTTAAATAGAAACTTTCTCATTGATACCTCATATGACCTTGGTCTGTGATAAACTAAACATTAGTTTAACTTTGAAATGATACAAATGCTTCTTTTTTGTAGCAACCAACTGCAGTAACAAGGTTGCAACCTTTATGTTATAAAACCATGCTTCCTCTGTCAAAGCAGGGTACAAGTGAATTAGTATTTGTATTTAGGGGTTCATTTAATTAGGCTGATAGGCTATAGTTCATATATACACAGATATATATTGTAATAGAATACAGATAGTTAGGGTGTTTTTTTTCTCCAACAAATAACTCCCTCTTTTTATTGTGAAAGTGCAGAGGTTTCATTTTGCATATTTTTGGAGGAATGCTGAGCAAGTGAAATTTATGGAAATGCATCCTATCATAGGATAGTATCCTCTTTTGACTCTTGCAACTCATTACTTAAGAATATTTTTCTTACGTAATGTGATTATTTGAAAGTTCTATAAAATACTAGAAAATTTTCTGAGGCTTTGAAGTATTGTGCATCTTCTGCTCAAATGCAGATTGAAAACTTATTGTATTAAAACATAAATAAAGGAGTTGGTCCTGTGCTGGATCCTGTTACTACTTTCTTGCTTTTTGTGAGATGAGACCCCTTACTCATTTTTGTCCTTTGCTTTCAAGAGGGAGTCAAGGTTTTTTTCAAAAATATTTTCATCTTTAGCTCTTCCAAAGCATCCCATAATCTGGAGGAAAAGTGTAGAGTGAGAGGGCTCTCTCACGTTTGAATTATGGTGATGTGTTTGTCAGAATGCTGAGAAGTGGTAGCTGAGAAGAGACAAGTGTGGCTGGCCCTTCTGGCCAGGAGAGCTTTTGAAAGGTACCTAGCTATATACCCATCCTACAGGAAGAAAATACTCTGTAATAAAAATTTTTTTTAAAAAAGGGATGTTTTATTGACTGGTGGACAGTGGGCCCACAGAAAGTCATCTCACATGTTTTTAACATTTCATGTTTTAACATTAGGTTTAGCTAGGGCCCTAAATTATTCTCCCTTGCCTTCAGTAAAACATAGGGATTACTAATTAACTAAGATTTTCTTCTAGGAAAATCCCTAAACCTGCTGAACTTTTCCCTTTCCAAAATGATGAATAAATCTAACAGAGTCACATGGCAGGTAGGCAGTAAGTCAGTTGTATTTCAAACCAAGGGAAGAGGGGAGATCAGCATTTGGGACTGAGTGATCTGCTCTCAAACTGTGATCCTCAGTCATGGTGACTTCTGAGCATCACCTGTTTAGAGTATGTGTTCCTCCACAGCCTGAAAGGGAGCCAGAGGAAAAGGGAGTCTCTCACATGGATGCTTGGCATTTAGGATTTGTTAGGATAAATCCAACAGCTTAGACCAATGTCTCTCTTTTAATTGTTTTTATAAAATAGTTAACGTTTTTAAGCCCTTGTACTGACGTGTCTTGAATTTTCTGTGGATCACAGCTTAGACAGGGCTCTCTGATAGCTTCTTTAAAATGACTAAGTGATGGCTCAGGAGTTACACTGGGGTTTCTGCTGCTTTGGCAGTAGGACAGCGTGCACAGACCTGTTTATCCAGGCCTTGAAAAGAATAGCTGCCACTAGCTTGGGCTCTGAGAGGGACAGAAAGCCTAGGATGAATTTCAGTTTGCTATAAACCTCTAGATAACTTAATTAGTCACTTTAAATGTTGAGACTCTTCTATCTGAAATGCATAGGTTGGCCTGGAAACATATTATTGAATTACTATTGTATTCAAGATCCACTTGTGTGATGTTTTTTCCTATTTAAGCATTGTCCGCTTGGATTGAAAAGAGATCTTAAAAGGTCATTTCCAAGAAGGTGGTTTGAATACTTCCCATCTTGGTTGGGTGTGAGCTTTTACATCAGCAAACAAATGCATGTATTCATCTTCTCTCTTAAAAGTTTCCTTCACTTTGTCTTACTGCCTAGGATTTAGTACTTGATCAAGGACACCATCCTGAAAGCCCTAGCTAAATTGATGCAACAATTCTGTTTTATATTCTAATAAATCAGAATACTGAATTACGCCAGCTGTTTCTTGCTTTGAGGTGAAGAAAGGGGCTATTTCTGCAGGAATATTAGATAGAAGAAACAGGTGAGGAGGAAATCCTAGAGTGCATTGGGAAGATAGAGCTCTGAAATTGTGGTTTAGAGTGGACTGAGATAGAATACATGAAAATAAGGAGTGCTTAGTGCAAGTGGTGCTTATTTTAGTCAAGTTTCCTGGTCTCCATTCAAAGGTTTTCTTTGGTATAAAGTACTTGTCAAGAATAGGCACTTGATTTACTGGGATTGATGTGAATTTTGAGTAAGCTTCAGTTTTTAGTTCCAGTTGTGTACATGACAGCTACTTGCTGCAAAAGATTGTTTTGTACCTTGGGAAAACTTAGTCATAATTATTTTTGTTTATCAGACATTGAGTATGGGATAGCTGCAGGGTGGTTTTAACAGTTCTTTGGGTTTTTCAGTTGTTACTGATACGAGTAAAGCTTTCTTTTCTGTTATACAGAGAAACTTTGTAACATTGCCAGTTTCTTGTACCAAGAGGGGTCAACCTGCATGTGCCTTAATTTTGTGAGGTTTAACAGGGTGCAATAATGTTGCTTATTGTTGTGAAACAGTATTTTAGTAAAAGTAGAATGGAGTGTTCTTGTTTCTGGAAGATCCACAGATCAGACAGCTCTTTCCAGAGGCGTGTGATAAGATGTAGTTTGTAGGATTCAGAAGTACTGAAATGGCATATTGTCAGTTGTTTGCTTAAGAGAGAAATCAGGTAAGTGGTTAAACTGACATGACCCATTTGACAGGTGCTTGTCCAGGAATGTCTGCTTATGGTTCAGTAGGAGCGCAAGAAAATTGAAAACCAGGACTGGCAATCTCTGGAAAGGAAGAGTAATGCCATAAAGCATTAAATCTGGTTTATTGTTTTACCTGCATGTTTCAAATAACAGCTGGAATTTCGAGAACTGACTGGTGACTTGGGGTGCCAGGCTTGAGACCCTGTGGTGGAGTAGCCATAAAGATCTCAGTCCTTGCTCACTGCTGCCTGTCTCTCACATCATTTTAGTCTGCTAGTGTGATAACACATCAAGAACATTGTGTTTTACCTGTGGATGTTGGATTCATGGCCCACACTCTGTGTGTTAGGGCCTTTTCTTTCCTGCAATGACAAATCAGGAGGTTGTGTCCACCTGTATTTACGCTGTATCTATAGCAGTGTCTGCAACACCAACCTGTGTTCTGAAATGAGCTTACCACAGCCCAGATCCTATAGCTGCTTGTTTCATTAGCTGGTAATTGCTTAATATCTGTGGAAATAAAGGCTGTCCTTTAGATAATCCTGCCTCAAGTTAGTCAGCTTCCTATTGCAATCAGAGCTGAACAGATTTGCACCCCTTCTCTCCCCACCCTCCCAATCTAATGCCCTGCCTACAGAGCTGCTGCTGCAGGTACTGAGCACTGACAGCTCCACTTAAAGGTGGAGGCATGGTCAGGTTTGTGGCCTCACAGAGAGCTGAGATGATCTAATGCCTGTCTGTTCTCAGAAGAATGATCTTCCAGTTTGTCAGACCACTTTGTAAGTCTGTAAAATTCAGTAAAGTCGTAGGAAATTATTTGTTCCCTCCCCTGAGTTTTCTCCCTTTTTGATGTGTTAAAGCAACTTACAGAAGTGTCTGACAGCTGCCTGACTTGTCACAAAGTGAGCAGTGACTGGAAATGATGCTTCAGGTGCTTTATGCTCTCCACTGAGGAGGTGATGTCCCTGAGCACCCTGTACCCCCCTGGGGTGGCAGGATGCTGTGTGATTACAGGGTCCATAGTGCTGGATAATGCTGTCTTGGTGATTCACAGGTCATGGTGGCTTCTGTCTTTTGGGCTGGAACTCTTTTTTTAAATGGAAGAAACTGTCTTGAGAAATTACAGCTCAAGCCAAACAGTGGGTATGGTTTTATATCATTAATTGTGTCTGAATTGTTCCCATAGATTCTATGTTGTTTCTAGGTACTGACTCTGGAGTACTTCCCTGAAATGTTTATTTTCTTTCTCTAGCTTTGAAGGGCCAAGAAAGGACAGTGTCTTGAGACCTCCCTGAAAGATTTTGTGAAAATACCCACATTAGTGTATAGTTTTTCCTCTTCCTTTACTCCATCTCTTGAAACTGAAATAGTTGTGCAGGAAGGCACCTTAAGCAGGTGTGAAAATGTTTGGCCGGGCTGGCAGGAGAAGAATGTTGAAAAGTGCATCTTCTGGTAAATCAAACTGGGGGGGTAGCGCTGCACTTACTTGTCACAGGGATTGTCATGTCAGGCACAAAGTCTTTCACTTTACTTTCTCCTTGGAATAATTATTTTCAATTGTTTTGAAGCTGACGTCCTTTATATGTGGAATTTAAAGGGGTTTGATATCAAATTTGAAATACAAACTCATTTTGAGTCTTAACTTTGTGCTATGTCTTATCACTATTCCCCAAAACTTTTAGAGCAGGATTGCAAGTATTAATCCAATATTGGCATTGGGTTTAATAAAGGACGTGACAAAATAAACTCTTAGAGTTGGGTTTGTCAGACAAATCCGCAAGAACTTTGTGTTGTGATCCTAATACAGCATTGCACATGTTGTTAATCATAGGATGAAAATAGCAAATGGAATTGTTATAGAAACAGTTAGGAAGGGTTTCCTAACACAAAAGAGAAATTCAGGTAGTCCTTTATTTGCATTAAAAAAATAGGAGTTTAGGAGTCCCAGTCAAGAGCTGGGGTCCTCATTATTTGTAGGCACTCCACAAACCAATCAAAGAGTATTGTTACCCCAAAGAAGTGTTCATAGCTCGAGGTGTTCCTGGAAAATACAAGTTCAAGGAAATTAATAGCAGCTTTCTCTTTCCTATCTAGACTTTTTGTAAAGGTAGTCTTCCCAGGAGCTGTAGTTTGGCACAAATGGAAGGAAAAGGTAGAACGAGCTGTCTGTGTTGCTGGCCTTTTCTGCAGGAGGAGGAGAGAACGATGCTGTACTGCTACCCAGGAAGCTTTTCCATCGTCTGTAGCCTGTCAGGAACAAGCTATTTGTGAGCAGGTCCAGGCTATTCTGGGAAAAGTACTTTGCAGTAGTGCAACATAAAGAAGATCAGTTTAGATTTAATATTAGAAATGTGTTGTAACCCTGCATGTCATTGTCCATCTCACCAGAGTTGCCAGTGTTAGCAGTGATGTTGGTGCCTACAAAGTCTCTTTACATCCCCCTGACCTGCAGTAAACTCAGTCCTGGTATTAACATGTAAACACTGATGGAGATGAGTCCACATGGCTGCGATGTAGCTGCTCTGGAGGGAGGAACCAGTGGTGTAACTGGATCTGTGGAGCTGCGAGGCTGCTGCAGTCCTTGGCAGAACTTCAGGCAGGGTCCATCATTGCTGTGGAAGAGCACGAGATACACGGTGTAGTGAAGCCCTGCCCTCAGGTCCTGTGCAGCTTTTTGGGTTTTGACTGGGAAGGTGAAATGGTTTTGGCAATTAGAATAATATCTTGAATCCATGTGTTCTTAATGAGCCTTACCAAGTAAGATGCTTATTAACTGCCCAAAGCAGCTCGCAAAATAATCCAAAAATAGCACAGTGACTGGTTACTCTATCACTTTGCTGCAGATCTGATTAGGATAGAGCAGAGTGCCTAAATTTTGCCACGTGAGCAGTGTATTATGTCTTCCAGGAATGCTAACAAGAAATATGTTTGGGGTTTTTATTTGCTTGTTTTAATTTTTAATGAAGTTTATTTTTTGTTTTAAAACCAAAGTTTATTTGATGTATTTGGGATAGTTTGATTTTTAAAAAAAATTATTATTAATATGTGATCATTTTAGGTCACTTCCATTCACAAGAGACATCTGATCAATTAAGTAATTTCTCACTCTGCTCTTAGTGGTGATATCCAACTGTTCATTCTCTCTAGCTTTGTCTTAGTGTGTGAGAAACTGCATTGATTTACAGAAATGTCAGACGTTCTGACTTGAAAATACATTGAAGCATGTTCTGGGAGACTGGCGGTAATGCAGCTATTTTAACATTTTGCATATGGATTGTCAGTATTTCACACTCAAGTTATATTTGTATTGTGGGTATGTTATTAAGCTCTTACTAAAAATCAAAACAAAACCTAAAAATTGATGCTCAACATGTGCAGTAATAATGAATGCATCTGCCTTCCTGTGATATAAAACTATGATGAAAATACTGTATATGAAGCAAGATTTTTTGTGAGATTTCAAATATGCAAGGTCTCTGGAAGTACAGTTGCTGATGTAAAGAAGAGCTGGAAGGCAGGAAGAGTTGAAAACAGTGGTGAAAAGGGCAGATTGCACCAGTACTACCCAACTTGTACTCTTAAGTAAAAACCATGTGTGTAATTCACTTTAATTAGTAGCGTTTGCACAATCATTGTTAAAAAGACAGACTTTTTTACAGGTTCCCATAAGCAAAATGTATTCCTTGTTGGGATGAGAGGGGTTTCTTGCAAGCTGAGAATTTGTGAATGGTGAAATAACACTGATTTAGGTTCAAGAGGTGCATTGTTGCCTGTAATACCCTGTAAATATATCGCAGTGAGCTTGGGCTGGCAGCAGTTGGGAAGAAAATGGTCCAGATCCTTTCCAAAGTGTCAAAATCAAGTTTTAGAACTTGCAGCAGGACAGCTTCTGGCAGGTTGCTGCAAGGCTACTGTGCTTCCCTTTGCCTGAAGATTGCCTGGCTCTTCCCAAGGCTGTACCCTAAGGCTTGCCAGGAGCCACCAAGTGTTTCTGCAGTGTTTGTTGTTTCAGTGGTAGGTGACATTTTTACTCCTTTTGGTATGCCCTCAAAAGGGAGAATTGCTGCTAAGTGTAGTGGTGTAGTTGACAAAGAAAAATGTCCATTCACCTCTAATAAAATTTCTTGTGTCTAGTTCTCAGCTATGTATAATGAATGGTCATGTGCACACACAGTGGGATTTTCTGCCCTTCACCAGAGCACACAAATATGTTGCAATAGAAATATTTCCATCATATTAGTGCCTTGTATAGTCTTGTGGGGAAAAATGAAAAACCCTGAAGTACTCCTGTAGGTAAGGGTGAATTTTCCCAGAAGTCAGTTTTGCATCAGAGCTCATGAAAGCAGGGAGTCCTGAAACTGCCTGTGGACTAATCTGAAATCTGAGTTCTGCTGAGTGGGATCTTACTATAGGGATGCATTTTGCTGTGAGTTGTAAATAGCTCTTTGTTTGTAGTACAAATGTGTATCACTGGTTTAGGTCGCTAATTTTCTGCTTGTTTAGTGTTCAACTCTTTGTTGCAATGACAGTTGTCTTATTTTAGGACCATTGCCTGGACTAACCTAGAAATCTTGCTTCTCTGAGCATCAAATCAGATCCTGCTGCCTTATAACTAATATTTATGTCTGGCACAGGCACACAAGACCTACTATCTGTAAGCTGGCCAGGATCACACATATCTGCTAAAATGTGGACCTCATGTTCTGTGTTCCTAAAAAGTCATACTTGCTCCCTGATTCCCATTATATTCCTATGTTAGCATTTTGTTGGCACACAGGCCTGGCTTGGACACCAGGGGATAGTGTTACAGCCATTTACATATCAAAAAGGGGAAGGAATGAGCGAACCCAAGTTGCTCTTGAATAGCAGTGCTCTGTGCAGCTCCCAGATCCTGTTAACATTGTTCACACAATGGAGCACTTAATGAATTTGCAGATGGCCTGATTTTATTTTTTTTTTTGTAAAAGTATAAACTGTCCCTTTCCAAGGGGGAGTGAGATGGTAGTTTTCTGCTGGGGTGAGAAAAATAGGGTGAAGTATTTTGGGGAAAACTGAGAAAGGAAGATGAGACTGGGGCATGAAATGGGAGAGGGCAGTGGTGTCTGTGTAACGGGAATGTCTCATTTCTGCAGCATATTTAAGGCACCAATAGTGTTGGTACAGATAACAGATAACATCTAATTATGAAATAGTGTTTTTGTCTTAAAATATTACTGAAAATCGAGGAAATTATGTTTGAACTTGGGAGATTCTGAAATGTAGCTCTGCTCTCATTAGAGTGTGAGTCAGGTATCCTCCTTGTTTACTCTGGCAAGCTGTCATAAAACTGCAGTGTGTTATGTTGAGTAATTCCATGGGCTTGTATTTGGAGATCACGTGGGGCACTGGTGGGACAGCATTATTGCTGCTCAGTTGGAATACCTGCCTGCTTAATCGTCCTACAGATCTGTTCTTGTCCAGAAAGCGTTGGAGACGGGGGTAATTCTGAGCGCCAGCTTGGAGATAGATGTTTCAGTGTTGAGTTTTGGTCAGCTCTTGTGTTCCTGCTCAAAACAAACAAAATCTTTGTGCTACCTCCATTGAAATTACTTTTAAAAGAGAAGTGAAAGGCATCTCGGGAAAACATTCCATCTTTCCCTGGCACTGAGATAGGTCTGGCTGTACCAGAGTCATTACTGGTGGCTTTTCTTAATAACATGGTAGATGGGCGTCTGGTGACAAAGATGTTAGAGCCTCTTGTGGCAGCCTGCTTGGGTGGTTAACTGTGCAAGCATGCACAACACTTATTCAATATTTAATCTGAGTTGACTTTGCTGTATTTAAGGTGTTTTAAATTATAATTTTTGTGAAAATATTTTTTCATGTAGAGTTTTTTCCTTTTGTGATTTTTTAACTCTTCAGTGAGTTAACCAGATGTTTTCTGCAGTTGTGTTCTATATTCTTGGCAGTTAAAAAGCAATTATGATAGTACAGTTAGATTATTTTTGTGGGATTTTTATTGTTCTATTTGACATTTACTTTAAAGCTTCAAAAATGCTAAAATTGTTTTTCTGACTTGGCAAACAGGTTGAATCATTTATTTTGGACCAAGAAGATCTTGATAACCCAGTACTTAAAACCACATCGGAGTTATTCTTATCGAGTGCTGCAGAAGGTGCGGACTTGAGAACTGTGGATCCAGAAACACAAGCAAGACTAGAAGCCTTACTGGAGGCAGCAGGTACTTTCTTTGTATAGTTTTTTTTCTGAACCTGACTTACACAGGGATCTGGCAGCAAGTAAATTTTGACACTAGTGAAATGTTCAGGAGTCTGGAAATTTACCATGATGAGCAGAACAAGGAGAACAAGCTCCTAACTCTTAGAAGTGTTGCAGGTTGCTTGGTCCATTCTTTCTGTACATACAAAGTTAGAAAAATTAATTTGAATTAAATAGTATTTCATTGTGTTGAGATTACATGTGTTACCAGAGGGAGAATTAATGGGGAGAGACTAAAAGGAAGTAGACCTTCTTTTTCCTGTCTTCTTTTTCCTGTTGCTTTGGTCAATATATAATAATTAATTCATTACTCCAGAAATTTACAGGTAAAATACTTTTTTCTCTCTTCTAAGTTTCACAAAAACATATTCCCATTCTATAGTTCTGAGGTATCACTGTTGGAAAATACATATTAAACATTGCTGGTTTGGAACCAGACTTGCTGAACATTCGTTACCTACTGCCACTACATTTGTTACCTTTATAGTGAAAGCATGACTAATTCCAGTCTTCCTACTATTTGTGACTGGGGTGTTTGTAATGGATTTGAAAATTATTTGTTAGTTGCAAAATTCCAAGGACAAGAAGATGTAAAACCCCTGCTTTGAAACAAATCCTGTTTGATCGTCATAGGTGTATACTCAGGCTTGTAGTGGTATGCTGAAATTGGAGTTTTCAGATCTTACCTTGGAACGCTCTTAAAGAGCTACATAAAATAGCACTTGCCTTGCAGGTGTTTAGATGCAAAGCTGTTACTGTTTTAAAGGAGAACTTTATTCTGAGGAAGCAGAGGGAGTTGGGATTGGGTTCTCTTTGCATTTTGGATTTGAAAAAACCCCAGCTTAGAACACAGCATAACTTTTGTCAGCAGGTTTCAGCAGCCTGTCTGCTGTAACTCTTAAGGACCAAACTTTGTTTTGCAGGCCATTCCTGGGATACTCCAGGCACTAAGGGAATTTGAATAATGCAGTCCCTTTTTAAGCACTTTTAAAAATGAAAATTAGTTTCTCTCATGTACTTGGTGGCTGCTGTGTCCCAAAGCCTATTTCTGGCTTTATGAATTGTCTGTGGATCTGGCTGGTTTTATGGGGCAATGCATCTCTGAGGTTTGTGCTTAGAGCTGGGCTGCAGCACTCACAGGGATCTCACAGTATTTGGCACATCCAGGAGATACCTTTGCTGCATGTGACACCTGTGAGAATGCTGTCTTCAGATTTCTAAGCAGTAGTTGGGTGTTTGTCCCCAGGGTTAGATGATTTGTTTTTAAGATGAAGTTTCCATCCTTTGGTTTTCCCAAGTACACAGGCAGAACAGAAGGAATCTGGAAAGAAGAGCAAATAAGAAAAGGAGTGCCTTGTTTTAGGGCTTCATCTCCGTCTCTAAAAAGACTGGACGAAATTAATGCCACTTGATGAATGTGTGAGGTCAAAAGAGTGAAAGTACTCTGGGGAAAGTTCTCTAGTTAAGCTGTACTTGTCTTTCCCACTGTGAATTGAAACACTAAAAATATCTAACCTAAAGAAGATGCTGTGATTCTGGTAGTTCATTAAAAAAAGCCATAATTTGACAGCGATTGAAAAAGAAGTTAGTGTTTCTGGGAGATGTTCTAATATATTCACTGGATTTATCTGCTGGGTTTGGCTGAAAATACTGTTTTTAACCCTAAGTGAGCTTCTGGGCTTCCATCATGGCAGCCTAGTGTTGGGCCTTTGTATTCTTTTGCAGTTTGGCAAAAGCAAGTGATTTCTGCTGTTTTACTCAGTTCAGTCCTTAGCATTCAGGATAGCTTGGAAAAGTAGATGGTGGAACTATAGCTCAGACAAGTAGTTCATTTAAAGCTTTGTTTGTAGTTTCCAGTGGTAGCTTGGCCTTGGTTGTGATGATTCCCCTCTCCTGTGATAGGTTTGATTCCACCTTACAAACTAGAGGAAAATCAGTCTTGTATTTAGTGTCTTGGATTTCTTGGGGTTTCTCACATGCCAGGATTGTGGCTATGTCATTAGGATCTTAATGAGTATGACTTGCAAAACTAGTTTTGCTCATTCTTCCTGAATCCTTAATGCTCAGATCTCACATGGACCTGTTGTTTATTAGTTCTGGAAGGTAAGTTCTAGCAACTGCATCCACATGAGATGTTATTCTTCAAAGTATGTGTGCAGAAGTGGTTTTCAACTCTTGTGTACTTTAAGATTTGTAGGAGTTGTGTTTTGTTTGTAAGTGGCTGTCTTGATTTGAGAGCTGCTGCATAGACAAGTGTAGAAGCCAGAGGTTATTTGAACTGCTTGAAAATGTTTCTGTAGGTTGTATTTACCCACCGTAAGAGTGCTGGATATTTTTTCTTCTGAACTTGCTTGTTCAACGTGCTTATTCTGTTTCAAGGATTGTGGATGTTGAAGGTGACAGCTATAAGCTCGATTTATAGCAAGAGGGTTGTGTCTCACCCCTCTTGGCATAGCAGCAATTACACACACGTGCATATCCATGTGCACACAAACACCAATTTCTTGTGTTTGCCAGCTCCTCTGAAAACCTGCCTGATTAGCTTCAGTTTAGGCAACCATACTTTCTTCTGTGAAAGAACAGGCACTTTATTAATGAATAGCTATCTTTAAACAACTGTAAATGTTTTTATTATATCACAGAAAAATAGTTCTACAATCTGAAGACCAAGAGACTGTCATAAATATCAGTTGTTTCCACCTTCAGAAACTGAAGATAAATTAAAACAATTGAATCCTGTTGTTTGGCAAATTTTAACCTAAACAGACAAAGTCTTGTGTATCTTCCTTCAGTTTTACTCCTATTAGCAGAGAAGGGATTTATAGGTAAAATAACCTATGGAATGAGAACTATCCTGTTTGGAAGATGTTTCAATTTTTCAGGCTGTAATTAAACAGATTATTAGTATTCTGACAGTGGAGTCCTGTTCTGCACAAGAAACATTTTGCTCCACTGTTAATTAGAGTACTGTTGATTTCTTAAAATAATATTTCAGGTCTGAAGAGTCATGATTCTTTTCTGGATCTTCAGTAAGAAAGTCTATTAAATGCCCTTTTTAGGGACAGTAGTTGATCTCTGGAGATGGGAGTGCCTTGCTTCTGGGAATGAATGGTTAGAGTGTTGAAAGCTCTTGCTCTTCTTGGTGGGTTCCTCTGTGGGTCGTCAACATGTGTTGGTAAAAGGGCAAAGTGGGAAAATTTTGACTGGTTAAAATGGTTTCATTTTCTGTTCCCAACGTGTATTGGCATCAGGAAGAGGAAATTACTTGCTTGTGCTGTGCAGTCGTGTTTCTGCAGGTTGTTTTAGAGGATAGAGAAAGATGTTGGTTCAGGCACATGGCCAGATAAAAATCATGGATGCCCATTTGGAGTATTCTGCACCAAAACCACAGAATTCTACAGAAAGTTTTGAAATGTCAAAATGTTAGTCCCTGCAGTTAAAAAACCCTGTTGGTAGTGTTTTGGCATGATTTGGCTGAGTTTTTAGGGAAGTGACCTAGAGTGTCACTGAACTGCTTTTTGACTTGAAATAACTGGAGTGCCTGTGTCCCTACCAGCAGAGATTTTAAGTGTGTTCCTTCTTAGTCTGAACGTTGAAATACTTTGTCAGTGAGGCATCAAAAAGTAGATGCAGAAGAAAATGGTAAAGAAACTTAGTCTGCCCTTAGAGCACATGATGTTCTTGTTGAGTATCAACACAGGGAGTTCTGTAAGCAGTGAGTTCTTCAGGACTCCTACTATTGTTTGCAAAGGGGCTTGTGAGGAAAATATTTTGAGAGGGAGAATGTTGAGCCAAAGGTTTGTTTAAGGAAACACGTGAATAGTCCATCCTTATGTTCAAACAGGGAGCAATTGTACACATCCTTCTTTTCTGTGGAAATACAGTATTAAAGGTGGCTGGAGACGCTCACGTAAATGGTTTGGTATATTTTGAGTGATGAATTTTAGTGTAAATGGTGAAAGAGAAATCAAGTTCTAATAATGTGTGTCTGTTCATAGCTGTGAATTTCAATAGTACATTCAGGCATGGGGGCCTGATACTGCTCTTTGGAAAGCTGGTAGGGTGATGGGGGTGGGGAATACTGTGTTTTGGAGCTGGGAAAGGCAAAAAGTGGAAGTGATCACCTACTTAGTGGAAATATAGAACAGAGATCAAGCTATGAATGAGCCCAGATGAAATCTACCTGCTTTAGGTTAAACTGAAAGGTTAGAGTAGTATTCAGCAATTGTGAAATTTAGTTTTTTCCTCTGTATATGTATATTTCTATTTACTTGCATGTCAACCTATTGACCAAACCTGCTTTTTTTTTCCTTGTGATGTGATCAAACCCATTCATTATTCAGTAACAACAAGGGTTACCAGGGAGTGAGCTGTGGTCTAAAAGAACAGTGCCAGAGAGGCACAGCTTGCTTTCATCCTGCATCTGAGGCAACCCTTGGAAAGTGTCAGAGACTGGGCTAGAGAAATTCTTTGATCATGTTATTTGTGATGAATAAGATTAATGTATGGACTTGGTGTTTCTTTTCTTAGGGCTGATGAGTAACTAAGCTGTGATTTAAATGAAAGTGGGCATTAGAAACTTAATGTCTGAAGGGTTGTTCAAGCTCCACTTGAAAGTAGAAGTGAAGGTCTGCAGAAAACAGATTCGTGTTTGCCAGTTTATTGGTTGTACCTCTGTGCTTGTGGAATATAGCAAAAGTGTGTCTAGATCTGTATTTGTGTTATGAAATAAGAAAAGAAAAGTAGGGTCTTTGTTAGGGGAATCAGAAAGGACTGCTGTAATTTGAGCAGGGATGTAACTTTATTGTAAAAATGTTTCAATATCAAGTTTGAAGTACATTTAACCTCCTTCAGCATGGCCAAAATATTACCTTAGTCCAGTTATTGTGACTGATTGTAAATCAAGAAAGGCTTTTCACCGTACTTTGATGTGATGTAAAATACTTGGTGTTATATGGATGCAGATACAAATAAGAGAAACGGTCTTCACTAGGACAGTTTGAATAGGCTTTATTGTAGGTGTTTCTTTAGAGATCGAGAAGCTGGAAAGCTTCTACAATGACTTACTCTTTCTTTCTTCACCATCTAAAGATTCAGAGTGGGAAGGAGTATATGGTATGTGAAACGTACAGATGTGTTGTGCTTTTGAGTAAGTTGGATAAACTGTCTGAATTGCATGCATGTAATGGAATTATTAATATTATATTTCTCTGAGATTTTGCATGATTTAAATATTTTTATGGTCTAGATTAGAAGAAGTCTAGTCTAATCCTGCTCTTAGTCCAATTAACTTCCATGCTTTGACAGTGTGTTAAATGTACCAGCTTCATATTTTTTAGCTTTTTTTTAGCTGGACTTTGCTGTGAAGAGCAGTCTTATTGTCATAACACTTAAGCTGATGCCTTTAGGTATCAGATGGCTAAGTTACCTTACCAGCTCTGAAAGCTATACTTTTGGAGATCTTTGATGAAACTGATTCTGAGATTTTAACCTTTCTTCAGAGGGGAAGGGGAGTGCGAAGAGATTAGACAAAAAGTTACCATTTTTATTTTGTGAACTATTAAAATTGGCCAGGGTTCTTCTCAATCTCCCAAGTGGCTTACATATTTATATATATCTATATATGCATCTCAGAGGTAATCATAACTAATCAGCAAGTTCTTCTTGATTGTACCATAAACAATTTGTGCAGTCCTCCTTTTAACAAGATTTTTTCAGTCCTGGACATAGTTTTTATTAACTTGACTTCTCCTTTCTATTTTCTTTCTGCTGTATTTTATTTTTCATGCAAACTGGTTTCTTTTGTAAGATAAAATACCCTTTGCTCTCTTGTTCCAGTATGAGGAACATGTGATTGCTGGTTAAGCACTTTTTTCCATTCAGTATTGATTTCAGGACTTCATCTTATATTAGTGCTTGGAGTAGCCTCGGCCAAAAGGAATGTGGGGAGAGTTTGGGCAGGAGAAAAGCAGCAGTGCTTTATTGACAGTCCTGTGTAATGCCTGAATTGAGATGGGATGTACCTGGTACAGAGTTGTTCTGTGTGTGGGTCGTGTCTCTGCCTCCTCTCCCAACAGATGGCTGCTGGTGTGGTGCTGTCCTAGGGACGCTGGGAGGGAAAGGAGCGGAGATGGGAGCTGTGGGAAATGAAGTGGTTACTGCTCTTGGAAGTTTGAGTTCACCAGAATGTAACTCTTCTCCTGAAATGCATCGGGAGAGAGTGAAGAGGTAGACAAGGCTCAATCTCTTGCTTTTACCTCCTGCAAGAAGAGTCTTAGTAGTTTATTAAAAAACCTCAGTTACACCGATTTGAAATCTATGTTTGCTTTTGTAATTGCTGTCTGCCTTTGTCAGTCATGTATTTTCCTTAGCACACGATGATAAAATTAGAGTTTAGAAGTGTTCAAAAGAGAGTTTGAGTATTGGCTGGATGCTTTGGGGTGTGCAGATGATCGGATCTGAATCAGTCTATCAGATTTCCTATAGCTTAATGTTCAAGCGTGGTGGCAGTAACCAGTGCCAACCACTTAGCTCCATACTGGACTGACTGGTAAGTCAGGTTGGTAGTCTGGATGTGGAGCCACCCCTTCTGGAGCTGACCCAAGTGTACTGCGAGGAGTAACGTCATTGCATCGGAGCAGGGCTCTTTGCTGCCAGAACAGTCTGGGTTGTGTGCTGTGAGTGTCTGGGGACACCTGAGAGGAGTTACCTGGGCTCTTGGTGTGGACTGTAACACATTGTTCTTCTGTCAGTTTTATACTCTTATCAAATATTTGGGGTCTTTTACAGTGTCAGAAGTAACTGATCTACTGAGTCATCAATACTTTGCAGTGTAACACATGAATTGTTTGGGTTTTTTAATTGTTTACTCACCTTTGACAAAATATTATTGTTGTGTATTTAGGAAGTAATTATAAGCTAGTTTCTAAGAAAACAAATGGTAATATAGTATATGTGTAGCATAAATGATTAAGTTCTGCTTATTCTAGAAAGTCAAGCTAGTTTTCACCAGATTAATGAAAAATAAAATATGTAAAATATACTGCTGCTCATCTTTGATTCTGCTTATGGGAACAAGTGGCTTTTTTTGCAATGAGGTATAAGCATCTTCTCTTCCTGCTATAAATTGTTTTGTGCTGTTTTACAGCCCTTACTTTGAAAGCTAAGAACTTAAATCTCTATATTTAAGATGAGCTGTAGTACATTAAACATCTTGCACAAAAAGAAATGTTATATTCTTTGTGAATATGAATTATTTAAATACTTGAAGATTCAATACATAGTAGGATATGTTAAAAAATTATTGCATAACATAAAGTTTTCCTGCTTGTATCCATCAGGAAAGTAGTTGCTGTGGGAGCAAAATGCACAGTGCAGTTATGAAAGGACTTTTCCCCCTGTGTAACAAAGCTTGCCTCCAAAATGGCAATTGTTAACTTGTCATTTAGGCATCCCCTTTCTCTCAAATTCTGTATAGCTTCTTTAAAGTTTTTCAAAAAAACCTCAGTAGATTTAGTTTTGTCTTCTTCTCTTCCTTCTC
The DNA here is from genome assembly GCA_013400915.1 of Pardalotus punctatus. NCBI lineage: Eukaryota > Metazoa > Chordata > Aves > Passeriformes > Pardalotidae > Pardalotus > Pardalotus punctatus. The sequence goes on along the minus strand of VZTX01004898.1, from coordinate 78,637 downwards.
CCCAGGCAAATTCAGCTGTGCTTGTGCCATTCCTGACGGGTGGCTTTAGGAGCAGGTTAGACAGACTATCTCCGGTGCTGGAAGCTCCACAGCGTGCCAAGCCCACTGCAGTCCTTGGGATGAGAAGGTTTTTTTGGGCTGTCAGTCCTCAGCATTATGTACTGAAATATGTAACTCAAGGGTGAAGGAAGCACTGAGCTGCTTCCTTTGTAGGAGCTTAGTGAGGGAAGGAAGAAAGATGTAATAAAGCAGTTGGTGGTTTTTAGTGGCTTTGCTTGTTTAATGCACTATATCCAGGTTCAGTGTTCTCTTTTCCAGTGCAGCCATCCTTAGAGCTGACTTGCAGACTGATACCACCCTCAGGTTTTTTTTGTTTTGTTTTGGGTTTTTTTGGTTGGTTTTTTTTTTTTTTTTTTTTTATTAAGTTTGAACTTTTTTTTCCCCTTAATCCTGTTTTTT
>VZTX01004898.1:327-78153 GCA_013400915.1 Pardalotus punctatus | reverse complement strand
TGGTTTTTTTTTTTTTTTTTTGCTAAGTAACATTGAACCTTTCTCTGCCCTTAACTCGTGTTTTTTAGACTTTCATCTATCTGCTCTTGTTTTCTTCTGCAGTCTCTGTACATGATCTCTGTTCTTCATAACTTCATGCCCCAAATGAGTCGTGTTACTGAAGTTGAGCTCTATTGATGCATGGAGAGAGGAGTGTTATTTCATCTGTCCTGCAAGCTGTGCTTTTGTTTATACATCTCCATTTGTTGTCTGCCTTTTGCCTTTGGTTTGCAAGTTGAGTTTGACTTTAAATCTACCAGTACTTTTCTGAAGAACTATTACAAATTATTCCATGTTTGTGCATTTGATTATTCCTGTGTGTGCAGTTGACTATTCCTGTGTGTGTGTGTGTGTGTGTGTGTGTGTGTATGTATTTGGGATTTTTTTACACTTATGTTTGGATATGTCCTTTAAAAAAAACTTTTCAACTCAGAATCATTATAAAGGCTAAAATTGTGTCTTTGCTTTCAAAGAATTACTTGGCTTTTGAGTAGCAGAGGAAGACCACAGCAAGCAAGAATGTTCTAACCACCTTGGCCTGACTTGCAGCTGGCTTTGTCTAGTGTTGCCAAAACCAAGTAAGCAGCGTGTTTTGGAAGTCTCTAAAGGGAAGGGAGCATGAAGGAAGATTTGCTAATGAAAAGAGGGTAAACTTGCAGTGCAGCTGTGCTTTTGCCTATTAGCCTTTGCTATAGTGAGTACACCCAGTGCCTGACCTTCCTCAGGTGTAGAGACAAGGTAAGAGGTAGAACAACTTTATTTTAGTCTTTATACAGATTAAGAGCAAAGACCTGGAGGAAATAGTGAAAGAAGTGTGCTTTGGTAGAACCTTAATTGGCTGGACTTTTCCATACTCGGTATTTGAAGCAACTCCCTCCATTGGATTCATGCTTGTTGTGGTTTCTCGCTGCATTATGCTCTGAATAAGCTCAGTAAAACTTACTCTCTGGGGTGCTACATGTTGGATTCTGTGACCTTGGATGGACAAAATCTCCCATTGGAAGTACCAGAACTTCAGAGACGTAGGCCTGGGTGAAAGTGCATCTCTTCCCTTTTGCTTTTAAAACTGCAAGAGGATGCTACAAAAAATAAAAAGATGGGATGAGCCCCTTGGGCTGTTCTTGTTGAGGGGTGTTAATAGTAGATGGGTGTGTTCTTTCTTCCAGTTGGGTCATGGTGAAATAAACTCCATATTTTCTTTCTGAAGACTGTAATGTCCTGACTCTTGGTAGTTTTGTACTCAAATCTACTGTGGCATTTTCGAAGGTCTTACTTTCAGGATCTTCTGCTATGCAGCATATATGTGATGATGTCAGTACACTGAAAGGCTGTGGATCATTTTAGGCAGAGGAGAGGATTTTATGAAGAGTTTCTGAAATGCTCAGTTTGAAACATGAATTTATACACTAGTATGTGCTATATACCATTAGTGTGGCAATATTTTTAAAGAAGTGATGCACTTGATCAGTCTCTGAAAATCTTAATTATTTTGGCTTGCTTTGCCATACATAATTTGCATAAACTGGGGGCTATAAGTCTGTGGCCTTCTGAATTAAGTCAGTGATGTTACTGGCACTCAGTTTGCTCTTGGATCTTTGCTTGAAACTGTAGTAGTATTTTCAAATGTTTTTACCCAGATAGTAACTGAGTACTGTACTGAGTCAGAGATGCTTTCTGTTTTAGGAAGGCAATTACAGCCCATTGGGGCTCAGTTGCCCACTGACTGACAGAAATTTTGAGAAGACTTCAAGTGGGTTGTTTGCCTATAAATAGCACTCAAAGGTTACTTGATTTCTTGCCTTCCTGCATTTCTGTTGTGCAGGGGGATCATATCCTGGAGTCAGTCTCCATAGGGATATGATACTTTGCCTTCATAAGCCTTAGGTTACTCAAAGAGCAGAAAGTAATTCTACTCTCTTCTCCATGTCCCACTAAATAGGTGAGAGTGTCTGCGAAGTAACTTGTTTTTAAGGGACACAAGCCCTAAAGAGGATAAGACATGAAATACTAGGCTGTTAGAGTGCCAGAAGTCAAGAACAGCAATCCTGTGCATCTTCCTCGGTTGAAAATTTTTTTTCTTCTCTTGATGTTTCTAAGGGATATGTGAGGTTTTCCTTTGCTCCTTACCCTCCCACAGTGGACAGTGCCATTTCCGTGTTCCTCCTTTCCATGTTTCAGTAGCACTTTTAGCTCTTTGACATGTATCTTCCAGATTCTCGGAGCCAAACAACTGTCAGACTTGAAATAAGAAAGTATTTCTCTCTAAGGCATGAAAGGAAGAACCAGGAAATGAAGAATGATTGCCAACCATTAGCCATGATATTTTTCTGTAAAGTAATTAACCTGCGTACATTTTTCCATATTTGATGGCACAAAGTAAAAAATTTGTAGCTTTCTTTCAGAGGTCATAATTTCTGCTTCTGGATCATTTGCCAAGTTGCCACCTTTCTAGTTGTATGGGTAAATACTGTATGCACTACAATTTTAGATTAAAATAAATTCTCCAAGAGTGATGTGGGGGTTTAATACTACTTTGTCCAAGCACCCAGAAGCAATCAAATTTTTTTTTCTCAGTCTCTAGCCGGGATGCTATACAGCAATGTCCGAGCTAATGCCCAAGGCTCAGAACTTGAGCAGAGCTCGTGTGGTACTGGGTGGGTGATGGCAGCTCCCCGGATCTGTTCAGAGCTGCCTGCTGGTCACTGTCCCGCTGGATGTGCTGGGATGGGTGTGCTCACGCTCCACTGGGCAAACTGGGAGCAGGTGACTGCCCGGCTCGGGGGATGTGCTGACGCTGCCGTTTAACTGTGTCCAGCTCAAAGCCAAACAAAGCCAGGCGGACAATTCCGCCTGTGGCTGAAGTTTTCCCTTAGCTAATCACAGCAACACTGGCTAGCGTGATACAGCCAGAAGAGCATTTGTTTTAAGGCTGTCAGTAAATGGAGTTGAACACTTGCTGGTGCTGCGGCCCTGGGAAAGGTGGGGCGGGATGGTTGAAGGAGGAGGTAGCAAGGCAGGGAAGAGAAGACTGGCAAGGGAAAAGGCATTGGGCACCCAAGTAGCTTGCTGTGGTTCTGCTGCTGTTTTCTTTTTTGTTAAGGGTGGGAAAAAAAACCCTAAAAAAATAAATCCCTGACTTGGTCATTCAAAAAGATGTGAAAATGAAGTGCTAAGCTCCCACTTAACTGTGATATCCAGTAATTCCCATTTAATCCCAGCAAAGCACCAAAACAAGTTCAGGTTTTTCAGAGTCATATAGGTGTTTATAAAGCACTGTTTAATCCCATTCTTGTCCTGTATTATTTGAATTGAAATTAGCATTGCATTATAAATATTTTTCTCAAATCTTATCTTTTCTTGCAATCAAAAACAATTTAGGAAGGAGGTCTTAGTTGCCAATGGGTAAGAGTGCTTTTTTCATTAAAAAAATAAAAACCAAACCAGAACAAATGGCAACAGTTTGCTGGAGCTGGTAGAAATAGTTATTCTCAGACAGAACTGGCAGTTGATTTCACTGTAATATTGCTTCTGTCCTAATTGTAGCTGCTGCTTTAAAGCATGAGGTAACCCAAGAGTCAGGGTTCTCTCCCACATGCTCACCTGCAGTGACATGGGTGGAAAAGCTGTTTGCTGCTTTTGAAGTACATCTGTAATCATGACACCAGAGTAATTAATGATGCTTCCATATAAACTACATGCAATATGTATGGGATCCAAGTGCATTTGGTTGAGTGATCAGCACAGTTTTATGCACATACGTGATGAATGTGATGAGTGTGTCTGGAAGTTGCGGTTCCTGTAAGGAATCAGCAGTGTTGCGGGTTGCATCTGGGAACTTGTTGCCTTGTAGTAAGGCAAATGTTTCTTTCATAGAGATTTAATAGAAACAAAATCTTGAAAAATTGAAAGGTTGAATTTCTTTGTAAAGATCCTTTATTAGGAAACAAACATTTGGACATTATAAATGAGTGAGAGGGGGAAAGTGCATGAGGTGGGTAAGGTAGTTTAGTGGCTGTTTGCTGTCACAGGCAGTAATCTGTAGTTCCTACTTGGTTTTCTCTCCTCTTACTGGTTCTGGTGGTGCCTAGAAAGAAGTTTTGCTGGTCAGACTTATCTTGCTGTGCTGATAGAAAACTCCCTCTTCTTTCCTCCAGTGGGAGAGCAGTGGGGTTCTGGGAGTGCCTGGGGAAAAGCTCGTGTTATTTTGGCTTTAGAAAAGGTAGCTCAATGTTCATACATGAGAGGAAATGGATGCCTACTGAAAGCTTGGAAAAAATCAAACTGACAGAAAAATTGGGAGATCTGCTGTAGCAAAGTCTGGCATGGTCAGGATTTTAAATAAGATGGAGGAGTATTGAGGAGATAGTTATGTGGATAATTTTTTTTGTATTATTCTGTCATATTTGACCTCTCATATGGTAACAAATCTCTGCTACAAGGTTTAAACCAATCTTTTATTATGGTATTCTAAGCTAAACTGAACTAAAATATGTGTGGTATTCCATGTCTGTCAAATACCTGTATTCTTCCTTTTATTCTGAAAACAAAGGAATGGGGTGGATTGGGTTGGTGGAGATGAATTAGATGAAATTGCAGACTATTTGGGAAGATTGGGATTTTGCTAGAAACATCTGTAAGTCTATGCAGAGATGGTTTTCATTGCTGAATTTACTTACTGGGCTTCCAGGCTTTACTGAAAGTGGAAGTTGGTAGCTGAGGTAGTGAATTCCCTGACTGGGTAACCCTTACTGAAGTGATGAGAGAATAAATTGAAATCTAAATTTCTAAATTGAAACCTAATGAATCTAGTTTCTCAAAAGAAATATTAATGAATATTGACTAGTTAATCAAGGATTTGTGTTTGTGTGGAATTTAAAATTAGTTTTCAGATTTTGAGATATTTGAGCACACTAATGTAAAAGGAGATGATCTCAAAAAGGAAACCTTGCCATCAAAATGTTACTAAAATAACAGCAAGCACTAATTGTAGCTGGAGAAGTACTTCCTGGCTTTTGATTCTGGAAAAGGAAAATCTCGCTGCTACAGCTGCCGTGCTGGAAAGTGGAGAGAATGTGATGGAGATTGCTGGCTCCTGTTCTGACAAGCGCATTGAAATAGATATAAATGCAAGTGTAATATTAAGAGTTTGTACTGTCAAGTAAGTGAAAATTGGAAGCTGGAATTAGGGGAAGTTCTCTGCAAAGGTGTATGTATGTTGTGATGGCCTTTCAGGCTTTTTCAGGCATCTCTTTTCACTTGTGAATATTGCTGGTAGATATTGCGGGTGATTTCCTATTATGTTTAAGAGTGTGGATTTGTGAAGAAGGGATATTTTGAGATTAAGACCATGAAATACAGTCCAGGAGAATAAATTTCTGCCTTTGCCAGAAAATTCCTAGCAGATGATCTGAATGTGATTTTTCAGATTGCACTGAAAATGTCACTTTTGAGTGTCACAGTTTGCTGTCAGGAATATGATTTATAGCAATTGAGAACTCAGCTGCTCTTGGAGTCTATGGGGAGCTGTGATGGTGACACATGAAATATTGTAAAATGCTAATTAATAAAATTTTAAAAACCCTCAAGCTGTAGCTCTTAATTTCATGCTAAAGAAGTTTTATTTAGCATGTCCAAATACTAATTGAGAAGATGAAAAATAAAAATGTAGCCAGTGAGTTCTGGTTGTGCCATGCACTTGGTGAAACAGGGGAAAATAGTTTTATAGTGAAAATTTGTATCATGTGTATATAAAAGGAAATGTTCTCATGTGAAGTGTACCTACACCAGGGCTGGTGGAGGTACAGTGAGTTTTCATTGCACTGGAGCTGAGATAAGACCATAACTGTGATTTTCAGTGGTAATGATTCCAAAGGCATGTGCTTGGCTTGGAAAGACTGAAAGCCTCAATGTAGTTTTTTTAGTGTTTTAGAAAACAAAGCTAAAATAATCCCTACCATATCAAATTTCTACTGTTCCCTGCCTGGGAATAGTAATGTTGAAATGACCAACTGAGAAATGGAGAAGCATTCTGGTTAATGCTTTTCTCCAAAATAAAACGCTTGCCCAAAAATCCCAAATGGCGTTGCTCAGGCTATACTCTCACTTAAAACAGTTATTTTCCTTATACTACAAGTAGACTTTCCTTGTAAAAGCAATGTTCTTTATCTTAGTGTGAATTAGGATTTTTTATAAACTTTCAGATGGAGTGTTGTTAAAGCATATGAATTTTAGAAGATGAGTACAATAGAGTGAATTATTGGTATTTTCTAATATCTTCACCCAAGGAGCACTGCTCAATATGTGGCTTTTGTCTTGAGGACTTTAGTCTGAGCAATTAGCATACAATAAGCTACATGTAAATATTTAAAATATATTCAAAAATTGTAAATATATTTATGTCCCTCATTCTGATGCTGCAAATTAGGTATCTTAATGCCATGAAACATGCAAATGACTGTTCCTTTTGATTTGTTTGGCATTGGCCTGCTCTTTACAAGCAAACGGAGGATGCTATACTTTGGTTTACTGGGTCTGAAACTGATGTAATATGAAACTCGTGTTTGGGAAGATATTTAGACATCAGCAGAGAGGAGCCAAGGGCACACTTTTTTGTTAGTTACATGGGCAATTAGCCACCGGAGACCTTAAAGAACAGTGTGTGTTCAGTTCTGTTTGTTGCCTTCTTGTCTTGTAGCTGCTGTGTGATGTGCTGGAGTTAATGCTGTTCTCGTAGGGTCACTGCTCATTGACACGAGGCTGTAGCAGTTGCTTTGGACAGTCTAGAACTTCTCAATTCCTCTGAATGGAGATTCCAGTAAAGAAACTGAAACAAAGTCCCCACCTCTCCTTCCCTGAACCCTCTTCACCTTGTTTCATGTGCTGCTTGTACACCAAGCTGATTAGAGGAGATTCCTGATATACTGTTAAAAAGATAAGAGACGCATTTCTGGGCCACAATTCTCGTTTTGTTCTTCTTTTAGGCTTTTAAACCTGTCCATATTGCCATCACAACCTGTCTTTGGGGTGTGTCAGCCCTTAAAAAACAGCAGCTAGCTGATTCTGTGTGAACTGAAGTTGAATTAGGTTTTGTGATGAACATGAGGGCATAAATTGGACATACTACAAGTAAATGTCCTCAAATGTGTGTTAGAACATGCAGTGTACTGGAACTGACAGGGAAAACACATAATTACCACTGAATTTGCAGGGCTTTGTGAGGATTATTGAACATTATCTCTTAGTCTTGGATTTGTTATCTTTTTGGGGCAGTCTCCTTTGATATTCAAAGTATGTGTTGACACCAGCTGTGTCCTATGAGGGACTTAACTGTGTGTTTTGCAAGAGCACAAACCTGTCGGTGTTTCATTTTTTCTGAGGTGATAGCTGTATCTCTGGCTTGTTGAACTTAGATCACACTGAGAAGTTACCAGCTCATTTCAGGTTACCTTAAAACTCTAGTTTTGGTAGTTACAAGGTGGGAGTACCCCGATGAATCTAAAAGTCAACAAAGAAATTGGAGTGTTGGTTATAGGAGCGTAGGTGTGTATCTGATGAGCGAGCCTTTGCCTTGAAAGGTGAGCTTCTTGTTCTAATACACCTCTATAATCAACTTCAGGCTAATTTAAATAGTTCAGTAATACAGCATTAAGGTGTGGAACATCTGGCATCATCAGGCCCTGAGTTCAGTCATCTCCCTCTTCCATTGCTGGATAGTGCTGCTGGCCTTATTCCTGCCAGGGTTTGTGAGCAGCTGCCGCATGGCTCCAGCAGCAGGTGTTCAGATGAAGAGCTGCCACACTACAGAAGATGTGAAGATGTGTCTGGTTCCATGGGCCCTGCAGTGGCCCTGCTTTCCCTGCAGAGGGAAAAGCAGGAAAATCACAGTACAGGTGATAGTCACTCCACTCTATATTCCTCCAGTTGCCTGTTGTTCAGGAATGTCCTTAAATAGGGACTTTCAGGGCCACTGTTCTTAGGTTGGTAGAAGGCACTGGCTTTACAGTAATATGGTCCAATCTATTTTCAAATTCACCTTTCTGGTCTTTGCATGGCAGCTCATGTTGGATGAAGGCACTTCATTTTGGCTTTCTTAAGAGCATATGCTTCAAAATTTTTAGTGGTAAGCTGTAACTTTGCATTAGGAACATCACTGTCTCCATAAGATTAATGACTGTGGTCTGTTCTCAATAAAAAACAATGGGTCGCATATTCTCTTTTCAGACTTAACCTGCAACAGTGATCAGTCCATGAAAAGATGAAAAGGATGGCCTCTACAGAGGCTTGTGTAATATTCCAGGAAGCACAGAATGTCAGACACTTGCTTCAGTTCAGTACACTTGGTGTCAGATCAGTAACATAATAGAGAGACTGTAATAATGTGAGAAATTGTGATCACTCTGGTGCAAGAGTGTGTAGAATGTTCCTGAAGATGCTTTCAGTATTTATTGGATGGGAGGAGGCAAGAAGAATTCTGGCCCGGATGCTACACCTAAATCAGACTGCTGCAGTCCCTGTGTGTTTGAGAGTGACACAAGAGCAAGTGGTTTGGACACAAAATTAAGTAAATTAGAGATTAAAAGATGCATGAGCATTACAGCATTGAAATTCTGGCATAGTCATCCTTAATCATAGCAAAATAAAAACTTCAAATTGTTATTATATAATAAATTATTGATATATAATGTTCAAAAGGGGAGTGAATGAATGGGTGTCTGCAGTGGTAATTCTTGTAGTCTTGTCTCCCTTTGATTCCAGCCAGCCTAGCAAATGTCAGCTCTGATGTCTCCTGTGGCTGTTGATTATTTTTGGTATGTGCAATATAAAAGTATGAAATTAAGAGCTGGGGATGGCACCTGGGTTGAGCTCTGGCTGGTGAGGTAAATAAAAGGCATCTTCGACTTACCCTCTGAAAGGCTTTGGAGGTTATAGCTCCTTTTTTTTGGAACAGAGTTGGAAACTAGAGTGAGCTGTAAGTGTGCTTTGACTGTCCACAAGGAAGAGCCAGTGACTTGTGGTTGGTGAGTCCTCCAGGAGACCACCAGCTGTAATCCATGAAAACAGATACTTAGGAATAGGAGCTCTGTTGTGGGTCAAGTTCATTTGTCTTTACCAGGCACAGGAGATCTGCCTTCAGAAATCCCAGGTAAGAATGCTACAACAAACTTTAAAACAGAGAGGGTATCGAGTGTAGGTCCTGCTTGTCCAGGTGACCTGCCTGATCTACTGCCCTGGTGATCTGAAATGCTGGAGAAATCCAGTGTAGTTGCAGCTGGCCAGGTCACTTTGGCTTTTGGGTTGTGTAGGGTTTTGGTGGTGGTGTTTTGGTAGTTTTTTGGGTTGGTTACTTTTGGATGGACTTGATATTTTTCACTTCTTTTGCCAACAATAGAGCTGTTAACAGCGCCTTCAATTAGACCCTTTTAAAGTGGAGGGAAACTGCAATTGTGTTGCTCCTTGTAAGCTAAATCTATGCATTTTTAGCCTTTGCTCAGTGGTCCTGTGGATTTCTTGAGTACTTTTCCATGATGTTTACCACAGTGTTCAGCTTTGGTTGCAGCAGTCCCAGATGAGGCCTCAGTGCTGAGTTGTGAAGACTTAATTCTTTGTCTTTCCTTCAGCAGTGCTTTATGTACACTGCAAGGCAGTGTAAGCCAGCAGTGCCACCAGAAATAGCTAGTGTAAACATCTCAGCAGTTACTCTGTGAGCCATCCTAGGAAGCAGAGCGGTGTAAAAGCTATCCTCACTCTCTCAGTGTGTTTGGTACTTTATTGCTGTCCTTACCCAGTTTTGCAGTGACTGTCCCACCTGCTCCAGCTGCAGAGATGACACAGCTTACAACCCCTGTAAACCACCAGCAAATTCAGTTTACACTAATACAGGTGTGATCTGTGGCATTTGAGGCTTGTTTATAATCTCACTATGTTTAACAGCAGTGGCTACAAGGGTGATGGCCTCTCCAGTTTGGAGGTGGAAGGGGGCATGTGGCAGTGGCCACTTGAAAGGGTCTTTGGCCCCTCATTTTTGTGCTCAGATTGCTCTGGACTAGCAGACTTCCAACCCCTGACAGATCGAGCTGTTATTTCTGACTTCATTGCGGAGTGGGTCTTTAGCTAAAAATTGGTTTTCATAGCCCCTTGAAAGGATCCAGACATAGGATGTTGGAGCTGGGGAGGTGCGCACATCTCTTAAGCAGCTCATTGAACTTTGATTGCTTTTTTCCATCGGCCATGTAAACTGTAACACCCCAGGGGAGGTATCTGTCTGAATGGAAGGAGAGGGGGTCTCCATCATTTCCAGCAACGTTATGTTCCAGTGCTGTCAGTCAGCACTTGGAGCACTGCACCACCCATGCAGGGGTAACATCACAGAGCGTGCCTGGTGTGTGCTGGCATAAAGACGTTCAGGGTGGAGAAATTTGGTAAGTATTGATTCTTACATTCTTGAGAAGCAAATTGGATGCTCTCAAACTGGAGAATTGTGTTGTCTGAAGACAACGTTTAAACTCAAAATACTATTTTGGTATTTATTCTGTAATAATTACAAGCTGGGTTGTGGAAAATGTGGTGTAAATCAAACCTGCACGTACCAAATAGCAAATCTTCAGAGCAGTAAGGTACCTTATTTCCAGAGGTTTCTGTCTAATTTGACCCATTTTAACAGCTAAGGAATTGAAAAGTTAGTGATTCATGACTGGTGAAGGTGGCTAATCTATAAACCAGTAGCCGTTTGTTTTTCGTAGCACATTAAATTGACAGATTTATGTTTGGGTTTTTTTGTGGATGGCAGGGAAACGTTTGTGCTATTTGTACATGAAGATACAAGCCCTGCCCACACTGCAGTGATTGTTTGCACATGTTTAAATAGGCTGTGCTGAACTATAAGGAGTAAAACCTGTGTGGAGTAAAACTTGAGCAAAGAAACTGATATAAAATGAGAAACAGTTAAGAAAGTTCCTTGAATCTAAGCATTTCTACTGTGTTATGTCTGTGAAGGAGAGGCACTGATTTCAAGTATACTTGAAATATATGAAATTTCATTTTGTAACTTTTGTGCTTGTAGCTAGAGCTGGGCAGTTTAGAGTGGTAAATTACAGGGAATTTAAACTAATAACCTTTAAAGTATTTTCCTACTCTTAAAAAAGAAAATATATATTAGAGCTCAGTCTGCTTTGTTTTGGGTGGGAAAGGGGTAATAAGTGTTTTAAGTTGAAAAATTCTTCACAAATAGAAAATACTAAACCAAGCCTATCTCCCAAACTTCTGGTTTTGGGCTTCAGTGCCTGGATTTATCCTTATTCCTGCAATATGATGGTTTTTGGGTTTTCTTAAAAATCCTTCAAAGGTATGAGTTGAGAGTTTGGGACAAGTAACAAAGCTGCCAGTTGAAAGATATGGGGTTTTTACTTCTATATTATAGTGAATTAAATATTCAGGTCTTGGGCAAATGTTAGCAGATAGTTTAGTTTTAAGTAGCTAATTTTCTGGCATGTTTGCAAATGATTTTTAACTAATAGTGCATGTGGCTGAACTCTAAAATAGTGTCTTTGCATTTCTTTTGTGTGACTTTCATACTAACCTGACTGATGAACGAACGTGCACTGAAGGAATTGGTAAATTGTCCACTGCCGATGGCAAAGCCTTCGCAGATCCCGAGGTTCTCCGGAGACTGACGTCGTCCGTCAGCTGCGCGCTGGACGAGGCGGCCGCAGCGCTGACGCGGATGAGAGCCGAGAACAATCACAACACAGGACAAGTGGACAAGTACGTGCTGACTGCCCCCACCCCTAGTTCCTCAACAGTAGAATGGAATTTTATTTCAAATTCAGTTAATTGTGTCGTTAGTATTTGGTAACAGAGCCGTTCTACTGCTAGCAGAAGCGAAGGTATTGCATCTGAAGGTGTAACTAATGTCCCATCAGGTTATTGGCTTCACAGGGTAAAAGTACAAAAAAATGTTACTTTCTAACCTGCTGCTCTTTCTGTGTACCAGACAGTTGGTTTCTTATTCAAGAAAGGTTACATTCTTAGCTGTAGCTGCTCTCTTAATTACAGAAGTTTGTGTGGTTGCAGTGATGGTTTCTGTGACACTTGGCTGCTGACTTCTTGGCTTTGTCTGTACTAGGAATTTGCCTTGGCACCTGCAGTCAGCGGTTTGTCATGGTCACAGCCTCTGTGTGTCTGGGGAATAGCATCAATGAGGTTTGCTCCTGTCTTGTAAACAGCACAAAAACCAGCTTTGAGCACTCCTCTCTGCATCTGGTCTGTATTAAGAGCATATTATGAGTTAGCAACTGATGAGAGCAAGCTAATTCAGACAAAAAGGAAAATATCTATCTCCATTTCACCTGTGGAATAATGTGTGTGTATATATTGCCTAGGAATGCTGCCCACCTATTGCAAATGCATTTTGAGCTCACTGTGTGGTAACTGATTTTGCAGTCGTAGTTTGGCAGAAGCATGCTCCGATGGGGATGTAAATGCTGTCCGGAAGCTGTTGGATGAAGGACGAAGCGTAAATGAACATACTGAAGAAGGGGAGAGTCTCCTTTGCTTGGCCTGTTCAGCAGGATATTATGAATTGGCACAAGTAAGTAACAAATACAGGTAGAACTAAACTTTGTGAAGCATTGTCTGAGGGTCTTCTTTGATAGGTAAACATTTTAGCTATTATGGTTATTATAATTTATTTGTTCTTTCAACAATGTCAGTGAATACAGCTTATTGTGGGTTTCCAGTTATATGCTTAGGCTTCTTTAATGGAAAATGCAGTCACATATGCCTTTAGGTTGAAGGGACTTGTCTGAGAAATGAATCCTGTGTTTTGTGATGTACCTACTTTTCTGGCATTGTTCTAGATGCAGTCCAGCTGTTCTACCAAATAAGAGGATCTAATATAGCAGCAAACCCAAATACTACAAGTGCTTACCTCCTAAAAACTCATGTCTCAGTCACACAATCCTTTGTAAAATCACATTTGTATCAAAAGCGCATTATTTCTGTTAATTTTTGATCTATATTGCTTTGTATCTAAGGACAGCTGATTTGAGATGTTTGGATGATAGTTCTTGGAAATAGCTAACTTCATGTTTTGGTGCCAAAACAGGGGACAGGGAGAGAACTTCTCACCTGTGAGCTTGACCTGTGGGTGCCCTGGTCATTATTGCAGGTGACAGTTTCTGTCCTGTCATTCTGGTCAGTGAGTTGCCCTGTGACTTTTGAAAATGTTCATACTTCACTGGAACATACAGATATGAACAAATGTAGGAACCCAGGATTTCCTGCAGAAGAGCCCAATGCAGGCAGTAACTGTAAATGGTCCTGGGGGTGGCACTGGGCTTCACTCAGGGGCAGGGCAGTGAGGGGCTGGGGAACCAGTCTCACAAACACCGCTGAACTAAAAACAAAAGGTTGGTGTTACAATTTATTCACTGTAACTGTGAACTTTCCCCCTAGGTGCTGCTAGCCATGCATGCGAATGTTGAAGATCGGGGGAATAAAGGTGACATCACTCCCTTGATGGCAGCTGCTAGCGGAGGCTACGTGGATATCGTTAAACTCCTCCTTGTCCATTGTGCAGATGTCAATGCACAGTCCTCCACAGGTAACTGGGGAGCAGGAGCACAGTTCATAAGGCTGGCACATAAGGAGCACAGCTCTTCTGAACATCTGTGTTTTTGTCTAACACTTTCATTCACAAGAAAATGTGACAGGAACTGTTAGGAATAGACCAGATCTGTAGCGGATGTATTTGGAGTCTTAACTGGTCATTATTAAAGATGGGTTTTAATGTAAATTCTAATGGAAAGCACTATTAGATGACAAAAAAAATACATGAAGTTTATCTTTTCTCATTGGTGTAATCCAAAATTACCCAGTAAGATGACCATGGGACACATCCCATCAAGAGCAGTTATTTCAGTTTCTTTTTACCAAAGAGGAGTTAAAATTCTTTGAATGTTCTTTGTATTGCTGGTTTTTGACCACAGTTTTACTAACCTCGCTGAGAGCATTAATCTGCAGTTGGATTCTGTTTATTAAGATAGAATTTAGACTTTGTTCAAATTTTTGAACAAGTCATATGTCTGAACTGTGAGATATTCTTTTATCTTGTTGTTTAGCCATGTTAAGCAAACTTACCTTAAAATTGACTGTGGCATTTAAAACATGAGCCATATGTGAGTGTCTGTCACTTACAGTATCAGAGTTTCAAATTATAAATTTATTCTCAGCCAGCCGGTAGAAGTTTTTCAAGGAATTACAGGATATGGTCTTAGGCAAAAAAAAGAAAGACAAAACCAAAGAACCAACCCCCTGAAACCGTACATTAAAAATTATCATTGATCTTTTTGTGTGTGTTTATTTGATCTATTTTTATTTGCTAAAGTAGGAAACATAATATTCCACCTAAAAAAATCCTGATTTGTAATACTGGCTCAGCATTAAAACCTACACGTTACAGTTATGTTGGGATTTTTATACCCAGCCTGGAATGATTGGCTGGAGTAACATTGCTGTGAGGTGAAAGGCTGCTCTTGGTGATGTACTTGGTTTTGTTCCGAGCTGTTAACACTGATCTCCTTCCCCGTGTTAGGAGTGGGTGATGGAAGGGGCTCTCATGCACACTCTCCTCTGCAGGGAACACAGCTCTCACGTATGCCTGTGCTGGGGGCTTTGTGGATGTAGTGAAGGTGCTACTGAAAGCTGGTGCTAACATAGAAGACCACAATGAGAACGGACATACCCCTCTGATGGAAGCAGCCAGTGCAGGGCATGTCGAGGTTGCAAGAGTATTGCTGGAATATGGTGCAGGAATCAACACTCACTCCAACGAGTTCAAAGAAAGTGCACTTACACTCGCATGCTATAAAGGTATTGTCTCTTGCTTTCTTTTGTATTTTTTTTAATATGTTTGCTAGGATTTATCTGACTAAAACTTTCAGCAGTACTTTGAATACTTTCTAAGAGTTTTGTAAAACTGGATTTTGGTTACAAACTCGGTGTCAGGAAATGCTCCTCTGTGGTATAGTGGTATTAAGTCTGTGTTTGCGTCTAGATGTGGTGGATGTGTTTGACATGTTGCAGATGAAAACTTGTAACTGGCTATGTCCTATATCCTTTGGGAAAGGCTGTCTGAAGGCTGCTGCCTCATTTGCATTGGTATTTTTTTAAAGAGTACTTAAAAAAAGCCCAGGTTTGCCATTTATAACATGTAAAGATTGTAATAGCAAACTATGAAAATCTAAATTATTTCATTTAGTGTATTGTCTGTGTACTAAAAGTTGATGATGTGAAATATTTATTTATTTTGATCTCTTTCATTTGAAGGCCATTTAGATATGGTTCGTTTTTTGCTTGAAGCTGGAGCTGATCAAGAACACAAAACAGACGAGATGCACACAGCGCTGATGGAGGCCTGCATGGTAAATACCATTGTTTGTATTGCAAGAGGTGATAAAATAAAGTGAACCTTGGGTAACAAGCTGTTTGGGGGCTGCAAGTGAATGTGTGTGTTATTATTGTAAGAAAGCATTTACTGTGGCTTCCACCAGCTTCTTAGTCTAACTGTTCACATGGAAAAAATATTCTAAGTTTTGGGGGAGATGTGTTCTTTTGATTTCTTGCCGTGTGAAGGGTAGAAGTGACTAATCTGCAATGCGGTGAAGTATTCCAAGTCACTGGTTTGGGTAGTGTAAGTGTTTTCCGTCTTTGTTTTTATAAATAAGGTCTCTCAGAGTGTCGTGGAATGAGCCTTCCCAGAAGTGCACTGAGCTGGATGATTCATGCATTACAATTGTCTGTTCATCGCTGCAGGAAGTGTTTTGCATGGAGAGATGACATGCTGTCTTCTAGGTTTCTGTGAATGGGGTTGTGAGGTTTTTCTTTTGACCTATCATTTTATTTTGAAAAATAATGTAGTCCTTAGTTCTTTGGCAACTGTCCACATAATTTCAAAGCAGCCATTGAGGAAGAACTTCCCTATGGAAGAGCATCATCTTAATAAAGAGTGTGTTATTGTGTCAAAACATATCTGCAACCATTTCTGTCCAGACCTTGGGTGACCTTTTCTCTCTTCTTCAAGCTGGGGAACTTCTTTGAAGAAAGAACAGGGACTTTGTTTCCATAGGAAGCACAGCAAACCGAGGGAAACTGAATTTTCTCCCAGTAGCCTGTAATCCTTACAAGATAGGCTGCAGTGTTCCTCCAGACTGCTGAGAGCTGGAGGATCAAGTGTTCTTTCAGTGCAGTTGTGAGGTGATGATGCAAGCTACCAAGGTCAGGTTGTAATGTGGTGAGCTGTGTCCAAGTCTTCCGACAGCGAGCTGGTAATAGTATCCTTGAATAGCCTTCCCTGTAGGAGAGCCTGGTGCCAATAAGGAATTCAGGAGGACAGTGGGTGTGTGCTGTCATCTAAAGGAGATTGCAGCATGACTGCAGACTAAAGGTTAATCAGCCCACTGTTCTGTTTAGGTTGGGTTTTTTGTTTGCTTTTTCTTCATTTCCTGGTGAAACAATGCAAGGACTGGCTTGACTTGGAGGCTGTGAAGTGCCTCACTTGGGGGAGAGAGTTGTGAGGTTTGCCTGCATGTTTTTAGCTCTTAGATCTTCTGACATTACAGAATGTCTATTGACATTTGAAAGCAAGAGAAAGGAAGATGAGCCTTTGAAGTTCCAATTCCATAACAAGGAATTTGTTCCTTGTTATCCTTTGGCTGCACCCTTGCACAAGGGAGCTGTTCCTCCAAATTGTGACTGTTCCCAGTCTTCATCTCTTTCCATCTAAGGAATGCAGCAGGTACAGGTTGCTGAGATGTCTGGTCTCTGATCACCAATCCTGTTGTGTCTCATAGTGTGTTTTGGTCTGGACAGTGCCACATGTAGGGTAATACCTTTAAATGGCTGTTGGCTTTTAGCCAGCCTCTCGGAAAACAACAGCCAACAGTGTTTAATGTGCACCCCTGATTGCTGTCCATCTCAGGTTATGTATGACCTTCTTCATGGTCAGCTTAAGCTTTCCCCTTTTGCTGATGTTGTGGCTCTCCACCAACTACACCTTAGGTGAAATGTGGATTTTAGGTACTTGGTCTATGTCAAGTAACTGAGAAGTTTAACAATACTTACATGAGAAGCTGATAGATCTATCTATGTGCTTTCATTGGTAAGGACTCAGACTGCTCTGGCAATCCTCATTCTCTTATTCCATGGCTTCACCCCAAGGTACTTTTCAGTCACCTTTAAGAGTTTTTTCAAGTCTTCTTTCCTCCTGTTACCTGCCTTGTTGTAACGTACTTCACTTTCTCTGCAGGTATCTTTCACAGGGTCTAGAAGTTGCCAGCTGGGGTTTATGGGTTTTTTGTCTGTAGAAGTCATGAATCAACTGCTGAATGAATCCTTTTTTTCTGATGCTTCTTTTGAGGTTTAATCATAGAATGGGTTTATTACTTAAGGCACTTGTTTGCCATCTCTGGTACTGTTGTGTCCCAAAGATTGTGCTGGATGTTTAAGAAAGTCTTGTGCCGTACCTCTTTTTCCCTCAAGACATAAAAATACCACATGTATCTAGCTCTTTTTTCCTCATGCATTTAAACCTCACTTAGATGTCGGTGCAAACCTAAATGTTGGTTAGATCCAAGTATTACCATAACTGTCATGATTAAACCATCATAAGTAAAAAGGTCCTGAATTTGTAGGATCATATTTCACACCTAGTATGGTAGTGGTTGCAACTACAGCATCAAGTGACCTCAATTATTTCTGACTCCTGGGTTGCCCTTTGTTTGCAGGACGGCCATGTGGAGGTGGCACGCTTGCTGTTGGACAGCGGTGCTCAAGTGAACATGCCTGCAGATTCCTTTGAATCCCCACTCACTCTGGCTGCTTGTGGCGGGCACGTGGAGTTGGCAGCGCTTCTGATCGAGCGGGGAGCCAACCTGGAGGAGGTTAATGATGAAGGTTACACACCTCTGATGGAAGCTGCCCGGGAAGGCCACGAAGAGATGGTGGCCTTGCTGCTGGCACAAGGTGAGATCCCGTGGCGATGGAGTCTTCATAGAGGGACAAAGTGTGATCCATGGCCAACAGGTGTCCTGTGCAGATTGCTCTGATGTAGCATGGGGCTGGCACTGCTCACTGCTGTACCCACAGAGCCGAGCTCAAACAACCAGACTGCTGTGTGGGTGGTGTGCATTCACCTTCCCAGCCGGTGTCTGCCCAGGTCAGTAATTGCTGTTTTGTTTCCCAGGGGCAAATATAAACGCACAGACAGAAGAAACGCAGGAAACAGCCCTAACCCTGGCGTGCTGTGGAGGCTTTTCTGAAGTCGCTGACTTCCTTATTAAGGCAGGAGCTGATATAGAGCTTGGTTGCTCAACACCTTTGATGGAAGCTGCTCAAGAGGGTCATCTTGAATTGGTGAAATACTTGCTGGCAGCAGGTATGTGTTCAGAGCAAGTGATCAAGATACCATAGATTTGATGTATTCTGTATGATTTGGAAGATACCTGGGCTATTGATAGTCACGGTGTTTTAACAAGAAACAATAGTTTCAGATAACTTAACAAGAAGGAAGAAACATGTTGCACCTCGGTATTGTTTGATACTGTTAACAGAGTAAAGGGCCTCCTGGAGCACTGGATCCTGTTCCATATCTAGAAAGCATCCACATTTATTAGGAACATTGTTTCCAGCTATCTGCATCTAGGACAAAATTTTAATATGGATAATGCTTGGTTTTGCTTGCTACTCTGGCTTTGGCTAAGCCTGGTTATCTGAATGCAGTCTCCCTGAATAACCAGTTCTTTAGGAATGGTGTTCTGGGAAGTAGTGTGCAAGACAGATTCTGGAATGTGCTGAACTTATGTGATGAATGAGCCTTACTGCTACATTGTACAGTAGTAAAAATTCAAGCTTGCTGGAGTTTGGGGTAAAATGATGCTTCAATGTTCATCTCTCAGTTAAAGCTGGTAGAGTCTAACGTATTCTGCTTAAAATAATAAAGAAAAAGGAGCTGTATTTGGGAAATCTTCTGTGTTGTGGAAGGTGATTATTTGTATTTTCTTTTCTAAGAATAAGCGTAAAATTGGCTGGATTTGTAATTTTAGAAAGTAAAGCTCCCTGCTCATCGAGGGACAGTAACAACTGTGCCACTTGGTACGGTGACACTAGCATGTGACACCTGTCACCAGCTCCCTTGGAATGCTCACTGCTTGCACTTCACTGCTGATAGTGTAGAAAGTTGATTAAGGAGCCTTGTTTTGCCATCAGGGAGTCTCTAATTATATCTCACACCTTAAAAATAAGAAAATGGCTAATCACATTGGCATTTCTTTTTTTAATAATAATGTGTTACATATCAAGAGTCATGCATAGTATTCACAGGGCTTGTGTATATGAAGCTAGACCAATTATTTCAACGAAATATTTTAAAGCAAATGATTTTAAAGAGAAGGAAAGAAGGGAAATACATAGGAGTGTATGGTCTTGTTGTATTAATACTAATTCAGTAGTGTGCATTTTGTCTGGTTTCCCTTGGCATACAAGTCTGGGTCAAATGGATAGTCTACACAACTGTCTGAATTCCCTTTTACTTGCTGTAACAACTAAAATCCTTCTTCCTATTGAGGGACTGTAGGAATAAGCAAGCATATGAGTTTAACTGCTTAGATTGTCAGTCATGGTTTTTCCAAACCTTATCTTACCCCTTGTCTTTGGAGTATTTTTACTATGAAAGCAATTTTTGCCATAAGAGCAATGCTCTTGGACTGTGGAGGCTGTTGGTCAGTAGATTATAGCTGTTGTCAGGATTTTTTTGTTTATCTGATGTGAAATATTTGATAAGGACATGTCCAATATGAAAAAAATGTTGTGTTTGTAGGAGCTAATGTTCATGCCACTACAGCAACGGGAGATACAGCTTTGACCTACGCCTGTGAAAATGGACACACAGATGTGGCAGATGTGTTGCTTCAGGCTGGTGCTGATCTGGTAAGGCTTCTGCTGCATCTTGTAGGCAAAATGCTTTCGTTTCAAACTGTAAGGCAAAGCCTGTGTGCTTAGAGAGCAGAGTGATGAGCTTAGGAATATACATTCATATACAGCTCTGAAAAAAGATATGAAAGAAGCTTCTTTTAAAGCCTGCATATTCTGTTTGGTCTACAAAATAAAAGTTCTTACAGGTAATCTGCTCTGAATTTAAAATGTTTTAGTATTAGGAATTACTGCTTCTCTATGTCAGTGTTGGTCTCTGAACACTGTTAGTCTCTTAACTTTTGCAAACTACTACACAAAAACTCCAAACAAAGCAATGTCTTAAATGATCGGCATAATCTGATCTCTTTTCTTTCTTCTAATTCTTGAGTTTAGCACATTGCATTCTCCACGTTTATTTTTTTTGTAATGTAAACTAAGTTGTTTACATAATTGTCCTCTTTCATGTTATGTGGTGGGAGACCCAAAACTGCCTCTTCACCAGCTCCAGGGATATAGCATTTGACTTTTAATTAGTAAAAACAATTGATACTTTAGTCTTCCAAAGGTGTTCAGGAACCTTATGTCAAACAAGCCTCAAGCAGGAAAGATTGCTATTTGGTTGCCTAGGAGGAGTATTCTCCTTTTTTTCCCCCCATACACACTTACTGCTTCTGTGTTTTATTTTGCTTGGGAAATGGGTTGGGGTTTTGGTTGGTTATTCTGGAATTCTGAAATTCTTGGAGTTGTGTCATTTTCCCTCCTTGCAGCACTAAGATGAGCAGTGTTTGTGGCCATCAGCATCAACTTCTCAGTACTGCAGAGGATAATCTTGGTCCTTTCTAAAGTAAAGTTTTATTTCACTGCATTTTCTTTTGCTGCCAATGAAAATGTGGAACAGGCAAAGAAAGTAAGAGTAATGAATTTAAGGAAAATTGCTTTGAAAGGAAGACCCACCATGTAAATCTGCCAGTTTTGAATTCTGATTATAAGTTATTTGGGAAGTGCTTGCAGAATGGTAGTGATGCTGATGGCAGATGCCTCTGGTTTGAAGCAGTTTCTGTTTAAACCCTTGTGTTGCTTTGCTTTATTCAAAG
Source organism: Pardalotus punctatus (assembly GCA_013400915.1). Classification (NCBI taxonomy): domain Eukaryota; kingdom Metazoa; phylum Chordata; class Aves; order Passeriformes; family Pardalotidae; genus Pardalotus; species Pardalotus punctatus. Next base: position 57,055 of record VZTX01004898.1, on the reverse strand, counting down.
TTGGGAGGTGTTTTGAATAGATTTCTTGTCTTTGTCATGGGCTGAGAGAGGGCTCTGAAGGGTGTTACCGTAGTGGTGGGTATGAAAAAACTTCTTTGGCAGAACCATGAGAGACTCTTCTAGATTTCAATTTTCATTTAAATGAGTTTAGATGATTCCACCAAGTTGTCGAGGAAGTCAGGAACTGAATGAAGATCTGGACTTAGACATTTAACTGGTCTGTCTACATTTGTCCAGTTAATTTTGCTCTAAGGCTGGTGTTCTGACACAGCAAAATAAAGTACATCTCCCATTGCTTTTCTTTCTTTCCTTTTTCATCCTGCAGCTTCTCTCTTTCCTGGGATTGCTTTCACTGATGCTTCATTGTTTTCCAGAAACTTTCATTATCCCTGAGGTTTAATTCAGAGTCACTGAGGAGCTGGACATGCAACATCTCACCCTGTTGGGAAGCAGCTCTTTTTGAAGAAAATACTGGTTATGTCCTAAACAGTAAAATAAAACAGGAGCAGCCTGGTCTAGTGGCATGGTGCCCTGGTCCATGGCATGGATGTTGGATGGGATGGTCTCTGAAGGTTCTGTCCAACCCAGACCATTCTGTAATTGTGTTATGAAAAGTGATTCTAGTCCCCAATAGTGTTTAATCTGAACTGGGAGTGATCATTGCCACCACATCTCAGCACAAAACTGGTGTTGTTCTGGCAAGTGAAAATGGAACTGAGGTTTTTCAGAGACTGATCCTCTGGTCTAAATATCAAATATGTAGTTCAGTTCAGGAACCAGTGAAGATCTTGAGAGCTCTGTTAGATACATTAAGCAAAGTGACTTTGTAAGAACCAGGAGAATTAAAAGAAAGTGATGGCTGGGATGAACTTCTTTCAGTTTGTGGTTAATTTTCCCTTAAAGCTCTGCAGTGACAAGTCATACTAGAAATGAGCAGTGTCAGAGTGCTCATCTGTCTGCTGGAGAACTGCTCCATCCTATATGGTACTTCGATGAATTTGTCTCCTTGTGACTAATTGTTTATGACGTCTGGCTTGTTAACAATTCTGCTGTGCTTTTCTGATGCCCTTCTTTAAGGGATCTTTTCCATGTCTTTACAAAGTTGGCCTGTCAAAATCTGTAGCAAAACTAGCTGGCAGGCCTACACCTTTTCTTGTTAATGTATGCATTTTGAAATCAGCTCGCTTTTGCCAAATGTATGAATGATTGAATCTGAGGCACATCTGAAGCCTTCAGCCTGTGATCCCATCTGTGCCGTAGTTACATTCTAGTTCCCCCATCCCCTTCAGGAGTAGGAATTTCCAGCGTTTCAGCCTGAGCTGCTACCACTGGATCAAATGCAAATTTTACTTGTTTGCAAATACTATAGTGACAGAACACCTAGTTTAGATTTTGTAATCTATGTGAGTAAAATTTTGGAGAATGGAACTCTGAAATATGAATTGATAAAAGCATTTTTTTGAAAGCAGAGGTAGGGTTTAGTAACTTCAGGAAAAAATAACCAGCACTTCAGTGATACATCTATTTACCAGTGTGGCAATGATTGTCTAATTTCAAAGGTGACAGGATAATTTTTCTGTCTTTCCTAGCAGTTACCTTCATCTCAAGGGTTGTGTAAGGTAAGATGTGGGAGTTACATGTATGTTCCCACAGGAACCAGGTTAAGGACTTAAATCTCACAATGAGTATTGGTGATATTTAATGAGAGGTAATATCCTGCTTTTAAGGAGCTTAGCTTTCAATAAACAAAAAGGACCTTTTTGGATGCCTGTTCCCTTTTGATGTAGAATTTCACGTGGATTAAAGGAGATTCTGGTGGACTTTTTGAAGACAACACTGCTGTTTACAAGGTGGTTGCATCTTCGCTGTTTCAGTGTAGTTGGAAACAAAAAAGAGATGTTCTTTTTTTAGCCAGTAAGATCATCTCAGCTTTTCTCAGCTGGCAAGTACAGAAAAGAGTTTTAAATTGGAATTTTTTTAACCTGGACCCTCTGTGTCTGTGCGTGAGGCTCTGCTACATAGGAGTTGATCTAGAGATGGAGTTCAGCTTTCTCCTACAAGATATGTGGGAGCCTTTATACTGAAATTGAAAGATGGATGAGAACCCATGAGGACAGCTTCATCCTTGTATTTTTCTCATTTTACACTGTCAGGGTCTCCCCAAAACTCCTCAATACTTGTTAAGATTCCACATCTTGCTTTGCTTAGAAGACTAAAACTGGCTTCCTGGCATCCACGTAACTCTAATTGCAAAAAGAACCTCAAACGTGCATGCCGAACTTAATTCTTCTCCTGTGACACAATGTTTTTACAGACAGGTTTTTGTCATGGCAGGGGTCATTGTTTTGCCTTCAGGTGATAACATTCCTCACACTAACGTGGCTCCTAAATTAAAAACTCACTTTCCTTGATGTGTGTGACACACTGTAGGTTTGATGCATTGTGTATGAGACACCATTTAAACACCTACAAAAGCAGCCAGTCTACTTGGATTTGAATTAAACAATTCTGGAGGTTGCTGTGTTGCTGTTACAGTGAGGAATCAGAGGTGCTGTTATGTTTTTCCTTACTGGTTTTTGAACCATCAGGGGAAGGTCAGGGATTTCTGGGTATTTAGACTTGTCACTTAGTCTTGTATAGATAAAGCATGGTAGGACATGTGAAGCTCATTTTTGTAGTCAACACTTTTTAGGTATTGCAGTCTCTGGATGGTGCAAAGTACAAAGAACTTCTTTGTTTTGCCAGTAGTGAACAATAATCCATCTTGTCTGTAACAAGATGCTGTGTCTGACCTTTGTGCCCTCTTTGTGGATCTGAATGGTTTGTGGTAGGAATCTGAACTTATGAGAGCTTCATCGCTTGGTCTTACCATGGTTCTTGTCTGCCTCATGCCAGCAATCCAGTGTTCAGCTGGTGGATCTCATCCAGTTTAAGTTCACATTCCAGGTCTTCATGACCAGGAACACTTGTTTGTAGAAAAAGAGCCGTGAGTCCTTTTTCCTTCTGCAGGATGAGCAGGAGGACTTTAAGCCAATTTTGGAGGTCATAGAGCTGGGCAGGCATCAGGTGAGGCTGGCCTTTGATGCTTGTAAGCTGTAGCCTCAGGATACATAAGGACAAGCATGGCTTCAAGGCATCTCAGTCTTGGTGCTTTCAGAGATCTAGAGACTCGCTGTGTAGACTAGATGGGGCATTCTTGTCCTGTATTTTCCCTTCTGTTGGATTTTTTAGAAATGGTTTTAAAAAAGAATATCCCAACCTTTCCAAATGCAGCAGATTATCTCATAGAGTGTTAGCACAAAGAGCCCTCTTAAATCTGATAGTTTCCTCTAAGGTCTTCCCTTTTCAGTTGTTTATTTTAAATTAGAGGCCTAATTGAGTTTTTGGGTGGCTCTGAAATACTGGTTTCCCAGATATCTCAGGAAGGTTATTTGGGGCAGGTAAGTTGGTGACTGCTGGAATAGGAGTTCAGTCTTGAAAATTAGCGAAGTGTTAGGGACTATATTTTTTTGCATCAAAAGCTTTCTCTAGGTCATTTTGTTTTGAATAATATTTAGATTTCTGTTAAATATTCACTGTTGTTATGGATGGGGGAGACTTGTTAAAGAACTGAAAAGTTGGACCTTTACTTTGAAAATACAGCTTTTCTTCCTGAACTTCTAAACAGCATGCAACATTGGAAAAAAAACTCAAAAAAACTATGCTAGTGATTAACATAACCATGAATATTTGTGAACCAAGAAGAATTGTGTATGGGGAAAACCTTTATGTAGCTGATCTTGGAATTGCCTAAACCAGAGAACTCAAAAGGAGGAATTAAAAAACACCAATGATTGTCATAAGATGCTCCTGATGACTCTGCTTCTGCTCTACTATTGGAAATACTGATTTGTCTAGAAAGGAAATAATTTATTGCTGACTGGAATCTCATCTCCTTTATGAGTCCCAGTGGAAAAGGTGCAGACAGTGTAAACTCCTGCCTGATTTGGATGAGACTCACTTTCCCCTCCCTTCCTACCTGTTACCCAAACCCACAGAAAATTCTTCTCAGGTGTTCTTTCTATCCCAGCCGAATTAGCAGGAGAACACCTCACACAGGGGTTTAGAGAATGGCTTTCCAAATGTGGCAGGGGTGTTCTCTTTTCTTCCTGATTGTACTAGCTGCCATACTCCTCAGGGTTGGAGCAGTGACAAGAGATAGGATACTGTGGTGAGTCCTGCAGTGCAGAGAGGCGAGGGAGTTGTCTTTGGAGACAATTTACTGGGTTTAGATCTTACAAAATAAGCATTGATGTGTACTTCATATAAATACGAAGGAAAAGCACATTGGCAAAGTAATGGGGATTCTTTGGGACAGCTTTCATGTTCTCTGTCCTGATTTTGATTATCTAATGCAGCGGAAAAATATAGATATAGATATAGATATAATCTTTGAAACGTGTGATTATTCTAGGTAAAAGTGATGTGAGTAGACAAAGGCACTGCACTGTCTCAGCTTCTTATTTTGGCTTGTCCTAGATGTCTTTCCTTAGAGCTTGAGTTGATGCTGTCTGATAGCCAACATTAGGGCTAGGGAGAGTTGCTGAAGTCAGAATTAATTTAATCTTAAAATAAAATATGCATTTCTGACTTCCAATGTGAAAAATACCATCAAAATGCCTTAAGATTTGAAGACCTACAGCAGGTGGGCACCCAAATGGTTTAGTTTGGCTGGACTGATGGCGTGTGTGATGCTGCAAGGATTGGAAACGTGTGGTAGCTGAGGATCAAGTTCTGCCTGCTTGAGGAAGTGACAGTTGGTTAAACTGGGCAGAATCACTGCATTGCATTTAAATGAGGAAGCCTCCTGGCGTCCGTGTTTAAGACTTCAACAGTGAAGTCTGTTAGGAAGGCAGAATGTTGCAAATAATTATACCTTACTGCCAGTTATCTGCTACATCTCAGTGCAGTATAGGATGTTTCTCACTACCTTGAATAGAGCTAAGATGGCCTAAAATAAATTTTGCAGCACTGTAGATGGGTGTAGAACTGGGTATGAAATCGTTCAGGCAGCAGTGTCCAGGTCCTGCTCAGAGCAGAGTGGTGGTCAGGAATTCTTTGTATCCACAGCTGCTTTGGGAGTGATGTGCCAGTGGAGCCAGGGGTCTGCTGTGCTTCAGGCACACAGCAGCTTCTGGCTTTTTAGGATCTCTTGGCAGTGGCTGAGGAAGGAAAAACTGCCAAAGTAAGCATCAGAGCTCAAGGGCACGCTACTAATTCTTGCAGTCATAGGGCCATGTTAACATAATTAGCTTTACATGTCCTGCAAATGTTTCTGCTATGCAGACAGTTCAGAAGCAGATATTTATTGACATCTAAGCAGTCATTGCCCTGAGAGGGGAATCTATTTAATTAACAAAAAAGAAAAAAAGAAGTGACTTCAGTAGTAAGTCTGTAAGGTTTTCTGTCTGCCTGCATGTGCTGGTGTGTTATACTTCTGAGTAAGCAGAGAAATCAGACCACTAATGTGGGATTTAGTTGTGTGTTAAAGCAGTGGTGGACAGTAACACAGAGCTCTTGTGAAGGCTGAGGAGCTGAGCAGTAGAGGGGCAATGTAACCTCTTACTGTGAAGGATGGGCTTGGACTGGGGGCCAGTCTCCAACAGAGGATCCAGTCAAGAGGTTTTTTTTTTCAAGTGTATGAGCAGAAAACTAACTTTATGTGCAGCTTGCAACCAAAGCGAGCCATATGTCAAAGGACATATGCAGAGTTTTCAGGAATACTGAAGCTATGGGAAGGGATTGAGTTGTTCTGTCAAATCTCTTCTTGTCTCATTGTATTTGTAAGTAGCAGTGTCATCTACTGTCAATACTAAATGTTAACCTTCATTCTCAGGTATTCATGCAATTACAAAGTAAACAGTGAATTTAGAGCTTGGCTTCCCAGATATTTGATTAAAAACCACATATTCCTAGTACATTATTGATCAGACTGAATATTATTTAAATAGGATAATACTGAATATAGAGTGCACGTACAAACATACCCAGGAAGATGATGTTCTCTCCCCTTGTTCTGCGGGAGGGTTGATACCATTGCTCAGCATTCTTTGTGGTATTGATCATGTCTACATAGCAGGCACATTGTCTAGTTCTATAACTGCTCTAATACAGTTGTATTCAACCACATCTTCCCAGTATTCAGAAACTTTTTAAATTAGAAAATTGTTCTTGACGTTCATTCCCTTTTTGTTGGTTTGTATCCTTTTCTTGTCTTTCTGCTTTATTCTCCAGTCCTCTTAGAGATTTCTTGTGACCTGCAGTGATTTATCTCATTTTTATTACTGATCCTCTTCAGTATGTTTTATAAATTTTGTGTGCACTTGAGGCATTATTGCAGTTTTGAGGTCTGGCAGCACGTGGCAACTCTCTGGACTGTGGCACCACAAGTCGTGGTTATTGTGCTCTTTCTGATGCTGGGTGACATTTGTGTTAAATCCTCCTCCCTTTCTGAGGAGGAAACAAGATGTTACTGTTCTCATGTATACATTTGAACACTAAAATAAAAAGGGGGGTGTAAGTATGGAAGCTTCCTGGTGTGATACCAGTATGGATGTGGTCTTAATCCTTTTTAACAGTGTGATTTAGTACTTTAGGTAACATGAAAATTTACTCCGGTCAGTTTATATTTATTATAGTCTGCTTGTGAGATAGATCTTCTGCTGAGATGGGTAATTCTGGTCACGTCACAAGATGCTTCAGAAGCTGAAATAATGGTACAATTTTTGCCCATTTATACATCTGTTATTTCTTCTCCAGGAGCATGAATCTGAAGGTGGGAGAACCCCACTAATGAAGGCTGCGCGAGCTGGTCACTTATGCACCGTGCAATTCCTTATTAGCAAAGGTAAATGCTAGCTTAATTAACTAATTAAAAAGCTTAAAATGCCACTTTACAATGCCACATGCTTGTGATCCGTATTCAAAATTATTCTGGTTATGCATATATGAGTGTTTGTCAAACCCCAAAGGGTTTTTTGAATTTCATGTAGTTCATGCTAGAATGAATTACAAAATATTTTACTAGTTAACTTTTCCTACTCTGTTGTATAGATTAGATTTGAAGTACAGCATATATTTTCAGTTTCTTAAAAAAAGCACTTCCTCCTTCAGAAAAGCACATCAAGTACTGTCTGAAACAGTAGCAACTGCACCACATAGGGGTGCTGCTTAGAGCTCAGAGTGAACATTTGGAATTGTGCTTCTTACACCATGTGTTCCCTCACTTAACACTTACAAGCCCACTGTTGCTGTTGCAACTGCCTTGTCTTTACAAGGTGAGGAGGAGGAGGAGGTGTAGAAGCCAACCAGTTAGTCAAAATCTCTTGCTCTTTCCCTAGAAGTGTGTAGGAAGTAATTGGATTAGAATAGTAAAGTTAGTCTCTGTTCCATGAAATACTATACTTGTTGATACTTGCTTTTGGAAAGAATTTCTTTGTGTTTAATTCTAAGATCATCTCTTATCAGGTGCCAATGTGAACAGGGCTACAGCCAACAATGATCACACAGTGGTGTCCCTGGCCTGTGCTGGAGGTCACCTGGCCGTGGTTGAGCTTCTCCTGGCACACGGGGCAGATCCTACTCATCGGCTCAAGGTATTCACTTGCAGCTGTCATGTTTCATAGGGTCTGAAAGAGCCATCTGGCTGATTTATGGAGTAGTAAATTTAAATCATAGAATTGTATCTTATATGGGGGTGCTACACCAAGGAGCAAAACTCATCTTCTGGCTTTTTGTTTCCAAAATCTCACTTCAGGATGGCTCAACAATGCTCATTGAAGCTGCCAAGGGAGGACACACAAATGTTGTTTCTTACTTGCTGGATTACCCAAACAACGTTCTGTCGGTTCCTGCAGCAGACTTGTCCCAGCTCACACCTCCATCTCAGGATCAGTCTCAGGTAAGGCATAAGGAGTTTTTTTGAAATAGCGCCATCAATGTTGGGAAGAAACACTTTTGTAGTTGTTAATCTCAAAATGAACATAGACAATGGAAGGAATTTTAAAAACCCTGCACACATGAGAATGATAGTGAGAGAATTAGTTGGTGCTACCTGCAGAGACCTTGGATTTCAAAAGAATGTTTTCTTTCCTGCATTTGCTCAGTGTTTTGTTGTAAACAGTTCTAAACACTTGTGGTAGCACCCCTCACATGGTGTTACTGATTCTGTTTGTTATATAAAAGAAAATGTATTGTGTAAATCCAGAGTTCTGCAGTTTGAAGAGGCAGCTTTCCATGGGGTTAGCTGATTAAAAGCTTAAAGGAATTAACAGTTTTGCAGCCAACACAGCTTGGGATTTCACAAAGAGTAGCACAGTTAACTTTGACATATTATCCCCGATAAAGTAGCATGGGACAGGTCATACCAAGAGGTAGCATAGAATACACAGTTTGGATAGAGTGGACTGGAGCATGCCATAGATCTGTATCTTTGTATTAACACTTGAAGATCTGGTCTGCCAGAAGGTGTTTTTACCTGAGCATGTGTCTGTGCCTTTGTTTTAAGGTTCCCCGTGTCCCAGTGCATACGCTCGCTATGGTTGTACCTCCCCAGGAGCCTGACAGGACCCCTCAAGAGAACTCCCCACCTCTCTTGGGAGTGGTGAAAGGTCAGTATGTAGCCACTTGGAGAATATATGATATACGTGGTTTGGAAATGGATAGACTGGGGACCATCTTATTAGAGCTTATGCATAGCATAGTCCATTCCATCAGTTCTTGAACACCTCTAATGAAGTAAAACTGTTTTTTGTAGTTCATAGTTTTTTTCCTTATTTTCTTGCATTCTACAGGATAGCAGCACTGGTTTTTCTAATCTTATTATGCTTATTCTAATTTATTAGAATTATGCCTGTTCTGTTCTTTGTGGAAGAAAATGCTTGTGGTAACTGCCATTGTGCAGGCAGATAAAAAAGTTAGTGCACTCTAGGTATGGTGTACATTTTTGAATATTGTACATTGGTCTTCTAGAATAGTTGCAACTATGATCCGTGAACTTGGTACACCAACTTTTTTCTGTTCCTACAGTAGCAATGCAAATATGTTTGCACTATAAAATGCCAGTGCAGATCTACTTACAGGAGAGTTTTTGTTGTATTAGTAATAGTTCTTTTGTAAGTAATGATAACATCAGTTTTTGCTTTGAACATGGTCGAACTGATTGGTTAAAACTCCTTGCAGTCATTTAATGGCAATTAGGGAGTTTGTTTCCAGCTGTGGATTCTGTAACAAAATCTTCATATCTGCTAAGTCAGCTCAGAAAGAGAAGCAGATTCTCAAGTGCAAAGTTACGTACTGCATCTCCTAATGATCTCCAGTTTCGGATGGGGATCTTAAACATTACAGTATCCAAAGCTCTGTTAGCTGGATCTGCTTAAATCCTTTGTTTGAGGAAGCACTGAGCGCTTCCAGAGCAAACAAACAAAAATAAACTCCTTAGGGGTACAAATGAAGAGAGAAAAACATTGTGTACCTGCTGGTGTCTGAATGTGCAGCTGTGTCCCTCTCCATGCATATGCCATGTGTGTGACCTCTCAGATGCACTTGCTGTCTCATTTCCTAGGATGTGCAACACTTGATATTTTGGATTTCATAAAAATGAATACCAAAGAAGGGAAAAGAATATAAAACTTCTGGTTGAAATAACCCACCAAAAAGCAATATACCAGATGGTGTGCCCTTCCTGTTCAATGCCTGTTAGCACTGCAGAGTGGGAGTGTTCTGGGAGCACATTTTGTGGTGCAAGGGGAATCAGTGAGGGATTAGTTGATGCTGAGTCAGAAGACTGGAGTTAAAAGCTGAAAGTTTCATGTTATTTAATCAAATTATGAAAAGCAAATAGTTGACTGTAGTTTAGGAAACAGCTCTCATTACAAACACCTTATTGCCAATGTCAGCACATCCTTGGGTATGTTTTTTGCAGTACCATTATGTTGGGACTGGCACAGGGAGATCTCATTGTTCACAGGGGTTCAGGGCATGCTTCATGCATGTCAGCAAAACTCATCTGTGCTGTGCTGCAGGAGATGCAGCAATCCCAAATGTGTCATCGGGATGATGAAGCATTCCCAAAAACTCTGTGCAAAGCTCTTGTGTCTCTCAGATCTTTAGGGGGGAAAATGGTATTTTTGTGCTAAGTGTTGTGTGCTCATTGCAGCGCGCAGAGTTGGTGTGCTGTGCTGAACTGCTGTTCGTAACTTGTTACACACACGTGGCTTTAATTCACCAGATTTCCATCACTAAACTTGGGAGAAGAGGGGCAAAAGAGGGAGCGAGTTGAGTTGTTCATTATTTCTGAGGCAGGAGAGCAGTCAAGTTCTTGCATAACAAAATTGTGTATCTGGGGGCAGAACAATTACTTGCCTTCAATTAGAAGTAGCCCCTGAGTTTTTGTATAAACTGTGAACTACTGGGAGGCAGGAGAGCAGTACCTTGCCTTCTTACCCTTAGCACAGTAAGATTTTTTGATGGGCCTGTGTGTGTTTTGCAAGAAATGCAATAGTGACACTGTTTTCTGAAGAGTTCTTGGCAAGTTAAATGTAAGACTTGAACACATTTAAGTGTTACTATTACAATTCAGATATGACATGAAGTTTTTCAGGAGGAATTTATGGTCTAATTTTGAATTTTATTATTATTCTTCAGTAAAGCATGAAGGCACATGGTATCATTACTATTTGAATAATTATTTTGGCAAAGGATTTAATATTGGTGTTTAACAACTGAAAAGAGAAATGTTTCAGAGGCAACAGTGGATTTAGAGAGGCTTAGATGAAGATGACACAACAAGATGGTAACTTGGAAAGAGCTGAAGAAAAATGGGGTGAAAGAAGGAGCAGAATTAGTTATGGGACTGACCAGACCTCATCTACATGCTTAGGAAGGATTGTTCTCAGTGCATTACATTTAGCACATGTCTGTTGTGTCCATGTAAAAGAAATCCCAGTGTAGTTCAGCTCTTTTTCCTTCCATGGGGAGAGACAGGAGATCCTTCCTTGGAGGGTTCTGCTGGCTGCTGCCCTCGCTGAACAGGGGCAGGATTGCTCAGCAGCAGCTGTGGTGCAGCAGCTCAAGCACAAAGAGCTTTTTGGGTACCAAATCCAAGTGTGCTGTTTCCACAGGCCCGAGGGGCTCTCCTGCAGGACCCCACAAGGGCTGTCCAGGGCAGGGCGCTGCTGCAGCTCCACGTGCCCCTGCACCTGCTTCCCTGGGAGAGGGGCTTGGAGCCCAGCCCAGGGCATGGTCCAAAGGAATGCCGCTGGATTTCTTCAGGAAACCAGCTGTTGATTATCCTGTCTGCTTTGTAAATGCAAACAAATGGTTCCTGCAGAGCCTTGTGCAATGTGCTGGGGAGCACAGGGCTGGAGCGCAGAGCACGCTCTAGGATCATCATCAGACATGCTGGGACAGCAAGGGATGCTCAGGGAGCCTGTGGAAAGCAGCCGGGTTGTTTTGTTAGCCAAAATATTTTTACTAACATCAGCTGTTTTTAAACATGTTGAAGTTCAAAGTAGTCTGTTTTTGGAGACTGAGGTATCAGTTTTTCAGTAAATTTTTCTCCAGATTTGTTTCATTTCATAGTTATTCTGAAATTGTGCTTACAAATGAACTAACTGGCCTAAAGTGAGTACTTAAAACCTGTCAATAGGCTGTCATTAGACTTTTCTACTGTCATTTTTAAGTGGGCAGTAACTTGCAGCAGGGATGCAGGGTGTTTTTAGAATTCCACAAGACCGAATAGACTTATTCGGGTGAAAGCTGCCCACATTTGCCTTTGAACCCTGTGAAGGAGACCAGAGTTCCCTTAAAGCTGAGTAGTGCTTCTAGAATCTATAAGCTCTCTCAGCTAGATATTCAATATATGGTAACTCCTGGATCCCCATGCTAAATCTAACAATCTGATGGTGTGGAGAAGGGGAAGAAAAACAAACTCTATGTAACTTCAATAGCTACAAATTCCATAAATATTTTTTACTCTGATATCTGACTTCTATACCTAATACTGAGTTATATATTCAAGCGGAGATCTCATGCATTGTGTGATTTAATAAAAATAGGGGCCAGGTTAACAGTAAAACTAGGAAGTTGTATGGCCTTCATGGAGTTAAAGGCATCAGTAAGGCAAACTGATATTCCTGCTTTTCCAGCTTTTGCATTCTCATTCCTACCAGATTTTTCATCTACACAGTCCCAGCTGCCTGTTCATTGTTTAATGTACTTCAATATCTTCTGATGAACTCTTGCCATTTTCTCCTGGAAACTCTCTGCCTGGGTCAGCAGCTGGCCCAGGTGTCTGGGATGAATTCCCAAGGGAGATTTCACCATCCGTGCCTCCTGACTTCCAAACTTCACTAATACTTTCTTTGTAGACCTTTTTCTGCAAATCCTCAGTAGTGCAGGCAGGTGATTTGACACCAAGTCCCCAGGAACACAAATGTATAACAGTCTTTTCATGGTACTTTGTGAAATTCTGATTCTTTGAAGCTTCAGTCACCTGCTTGCCACCAACTAATTCAATTACATCCTAGCAATTTTCTAGTTAGATACCATGAAGCCACCAGAGGAAACTTGGGAAGAAGACTAAGATTGGAAAGTAACTCAAATTTTTGAATGGCTGAAAATTGAGTTCAGTTTGGCGTTTCAGCTGTGTAGCCATTGCCTGTTGGATAGCATTGTACCTATTCCCTGCAATTTTCCATAGAAACAGCTGCAGGAGTGATAAAGACTGGCAAAATTACTCCATGGTTCCAGGAGGGACACTGTGAACATACCAACTCATTTCATCATTCAGCCTACTACCAATTAACCTCTTCTTTACAAAGCAGAATTCAGTATCTATTAAAAACAGTTGCTTGGGAAAAGTAGGCTTTTTTTTTTTCCAAATTAGCAAGATTATGTAATATTTTACTTTGCATTTGTGTGCGTATGGAGCAACTGACTGTTTCTCCAGGTCCTTAGATTAATTTCTTATTGATACAAATAATAGTTAAATGCAGAATTTTCATGAAATTTCAATATTGAGTGTGTTTTATTCCTGTTGATGAGGCTGGTGAGTTTTAATTGCAGACTGCAAATTGAACTCTCAACTTCTGAGTGAAATCAGATTTATAAAAAACCCTCAAGTGCAAGAACAACGGACAAGCAATTCTGTTACAGAGCATAAAAATGACATGGTGATTCATACAGATTTATATAACAGGGTCTCCAGCAGAGAAGATGTATTTGAATGTACAAATGTGTATCACACAGCTGACTTTTTCTTACTGTCATATTTTTATGCTGGAAAAATCTTTTGGACTTTACTGTTTGGATTTTGAGACACTTTTCTTTTTTCGTTTAATGATGACAATAGAAATTAAGGAGCTGTTAACAAATCTCAGAATTTCGTCTAATAAAATACAAAGTATAATACAACTGAAAGGTGTGTAAATCAATTCTTTCCTGAGAGAAGTGACATCCTGTGGATTATAAATCAGGGCTAGAAGAGCAAGTTCCTTGAGAATCACAACCACTCCTGAGGAAATATGGTATCAGACTTGTTTGTTGGCAGCAACTGTATAAATACTGAATATGTTCTAAGCAAATTTAAATTAGAAGAGTTTCATTGCTTGGGAAAGCCCCCTGAGGACTACAAAACTGAAGGATATTCTTCCAGCCTCTTGCTCACAGTGTTTAGGGACTGTAAGTGTTTTTTGCAGCCGGAAGCATTAAAACCTGGTCATGGTGTCCTCTGCATGTTACTGGGTGCTCAAGAGACCAGGAATGATGCCTGGGAGAGGCTCATTGAGGAGAACAGGCTGTTGCAACACAGGTCTGTGGGAGATGATTTTAAGTGTATGGGAGAAGCATGGGAAATTGCCATAGGAAACACTTGTCGCTTCCTGGAGAGAAGTAGAAATCAGAGAAGTGGATGGGAAACTGGTTTTGGGCAGAGTAGGTCTTACCCTGAGTCCTATATCATGGTCACAAACCTGGCTGAAGACATGTGCACACTCTGCAGGAATTGTGGTGAAGGTTGAGTTGAACAGGGTTGGGACCAGAATTTGTGGGAATGTGGAAATGCAAATCAAAGAGCAACTGGTGATATTGTTCACAAAATAATCTGGGAACCAGTCCTTTCTTTACTCTGTGATTTTCCTAGCATGCCCAGAACCACTCTGGGTTCCCTGTCAGCTGATCATTTTTTTTCATGTAATCATGCTACTGGATGGCCTGTGGTATCTGTGTAGCAACATCTGGATTTCAGTCATCTTCAGTCTAAACAACTTACTTTCCAACTAAACAGTCTTCTAAAAGTGATGAAAATAGTTGCTTTAGCGGCCAGATTGGCAGCTTAATTGTGTAGGTGACTGATGCCCCCAAAAGATAAATGTACAAAATAAATTTAAAAAGAAAGTTGGCATCGTTATGATCTGGGCTATGATTGGATTCTCAAGTCGTACTTACGTACTTTCAAAAGTGAAAGTATAAAGTGTCTGTTCATAATTGTGTACTAAAATGGGCACAGTATTTTTTGGGATATTGTAACATAGAGGAGATTTCAATAAACCAGGAAATGCTACTTTTTAGTACTTCCAATATTATAAGATTCTATTACAATGTTTGCATATTCAGAGCTACCAACAGTGTCTTCTCAACCTCTGGTTTGACCTGACTGCTCAGGTGGACATGTCAGATTTAGCAGATTTTTCTTCCTCCCCCTTGTCCTCTTCCAGTATCTCCTGTAGGTTGCAACTGTTTTCTGGCATAGAAAGGGTGATCTGGAAGCTGAAAAGTGGCCCTGGTAACTAATTAATTAGCAGCTAATTAATGTAAATTTATGTACCTTTTCTGAAAGTTGAGAGCTCAGCACTTCACTTGCTGGTTTCCTATCACCTGTCTTCAGAAACTGTCCCACCTTTTAGTGGTGGTTCCCTGTTGGAGCCACTGTCTGGCATTGTGTGAGCCCAGCCCAGCTCTAGAGGTGGGGTTGTGCTTCTGCTCTTTCCTTTCTCTTGTGCTTCTAGAAAAGCTCTCCCATGACAGGCTTGTTTTCTTCCCAGGTTGGACTTAATTGAGAGGCACAGCATCTATACTTTATTATTCTGGGGACTCTTTGAACTGCAGATTTTCTTTCCTAGAATAATGAAAGGTGTCCAGAGCTGCTGGGCTGTGGGAATGCCTTGTGTTAGGATGGGCGTAATAGATACAGGAACCTCAGGAATGACATTAAACAGAGCAAGGGCAGAGGGTTCCCATCTCAGCTGAAGGCAGGGTGCATTTGCAGTTTGGTTACCATAGCAGTGGAGCACAGCTTAGTTTCAAAACAAAGATCTAGACAAGCCTTTCAGAGATTTTTGGCAAGTGCAAATTTATTTTTCAAGAGTGGTCTCAAAAACCTGTAAGTTACACTTGTTAAAATAAGTATAAACCCTGAGTGCATGACAAAGCCAGAGAGGCCACAGGTTAGAACAGGCTTGAGCTAAACAGACACCAGCCAGCACAGAGCCAGGGATTGCTGAACTTCCCCCAAATTTCTTACTGTCTGCTGAGAAATTGTGGGGACTCACAGTTCAGAGGCCAAGTAATAGGCAGTGGTGGGGAGAGGTGCTCAGCTGGAACTGCTGAGCTGCAGAGAGTACAGAGCTGCAGAAGGAGCATCCTGAAGGGTGGCTCCAGTCGCTCTGGGATGTTGGGCTGTTTCCTGGGGTTGTTGAAGAGTGGCTGTGGGATTCTGGGCTGTTTCCTGGGATTAGTAAAATTCTTGTTGTTTCCCATATAATTAGATATTTCCCTTTCACTCCGGGGAGTCTGCTGAAGGTATACAGTACATATATATTAGTTCTTAATCTTGATAAGAGAAAAATCTCACATTTGTATGGTTTACAATTAGTTCCTCCAAAAAAGATTCATTTCAAAGTGAGGCATATGTAACTCTTGTTTTGACAGCAATGCAAAGTGAAGTTGTTTGTGAATTAATGTGTTGGTGAAGGATGGCCCAGAGAGAAATAAATCTGTGTTTCCGGAAACTTAATCCTTCCAGGGCTGGTGACTGATCTAGGACTTAGTTCTTGCATCCCACCTTTGACTTAACTGTGGGATGTTTAGGTAACTTTGTTAAACCATGGCTCAAGCTATACATAATTTTAGTTCCCCTTTTGATGATTAATTGTATGACTCTGCTTTCTAAAGCTTCCAGTTTCTTTTCCTTTTTTTGTTTTTGGTTTGTTTGTTTGTTTTTTTTGAAGGCTCCATATATCACTGTTTGGGTAAAGTAGATGAGTATTAGTGCAGAAAATTATTTGATCAGGCTAAAACCTTCCACATTTCTAATTAAAATTCTGACACTGAAGTAATAACTAAAATTTCAGCACTTACTAGATTCCTTTTAGTAAGATGTGACTAGAGTTTCCCAGATGTGGCTTTTGGGAAAGCAGCCCATGGGTTGCTTGAGGGTAGTGAGCACTTAGGGCAGTGCTGCCCAAGTTTGGTGGGCCTTGGTGAAGGTTATTTTTGAAGTCTTTATAATGAACAGAATTGTTCATTTGTTACTGGAGGGGGAAGAGTGAGCAAGTTGCTAGTTTGGTGCCAGAATTTTTTAAAAGGTGCTACAATTTCACACTCCACTTGTAAGCACTAAGTTTGCAGTGGCAGGATTCTGCTTGTAATGTGAAGGTGAATGCTACATTATTTGGAGAAATCCTAGTTCAAGGTATCATATCTTACTGTCAGGTTAGTCTGCTCTCAACTATAGAGTCTTTCTGTTCATAACCTTGCTGTTGCAAGTCAGCCTCTGGAAAATGCACTTACGTTAAGCTCTGCACATACAGAAGAACTTCGGGAACTCAGTAAATCATGTAAATTGCCTTGCTCTTCCTGCTGGTTTCCTTTCCCAAGTGCATTGTCACGTATGTCAGAAACTGAAAAGGTTCCTTGTAAGATGAAAATAGCTGTGCTCAAAGGGATATGAGAAGCAATATTGAACATTCCAGCTATCTGCTTTGTCCTTTCTTGTCTTAACGCAGAGTGTAGGGTTTACCTTTCTGTGCTTTGACAGATGTGCAGTTAGTTGTAAAATTTTTTTTTTTAAATTTTTTTTAAATTATTATTATTTTTGGTGGGTGAGAGGGGAGGTTTGGGGTATCTTCAGCATGGCATTTTTTCAAACATTTTTCATGTGCTTAGGTGCATCCAAGCAGAAGTCAAGTTCCCTGCAGGTAGCAGATAAGGACCTACTGCCACCTTTTCACCCATACCAGCCTTTGGAATGCATAGTAGAAGAGACTGAAGGCAAGCTGAATGAACTTGGACAGAGAATTAGTGCTATTGAAAAAGCACAACTTAAATCATTGGAATTAATTCAAGGTGAACCTTTAAATAAAGATAAGATTGAAGAACTTAAAAAGAACAGAGAAGAACAAGTACAGAAGAAGAAGAAAATATTGAAGGAGCTGCAGAAGGTGGAAAGGCAGTTGCAGATGAAAACCCAACAGCAGTTTACCAAAGAATATTTGGAGACCAAAGGTCAGACAGACACACCACCTGCCCTGCAGCAGCAGTGCTCACTTACAGGGGTCTTCCCAGAAGTGGAAGCCGATAAGGGTCTGCCAGAGGATAACTTTTCAGGGTTACCTCAGGTTGACACAATCTTGTCTAAAGATGACGAGCAACACCAGTCTCCACCACCTGCTGAACAAATAGAGTTTGTCCCTATCCAGCCTTTGCCAGCATCGCAATGTAATTTTTCTGGTAACTTAGGTTATAACGGGACAGAGTCTCTTGAACTTCAGAAAGCATTAGGGAATCAGCAGAATGTAGGACAGCAGCAGCAAATTGCTGGGCAGGGGCTCTTAGTTCAAGAACCAGACGGATTAATGGTTGCCACTCCAGCACAGACGCTTACCGACACTCTTGATGACCTAATAGCAGGTGGGTTAAGAAATAATACCTATTTTTGCATTAATTTGTGTGCTCAGTTTCCCTCTCTCTCCTTCCCTCCAAATACATCTTGGGGTTTTCCAGTTTGGGAATACTTGCTTAAGAATAAAGTTCCTGGTTAGTGCTATTAATCCTAACAGTAACTTCCAATTCTAACATTATACTTTTACATATCCTTTTTTCCAAAGTGCAAAACTTCCTGTACTGGACACCTGTTTTAGCCCCTTTGGCCTCATCTTTTTCTGTGCTTCTTTAAAAAGCCTCATCATGAGTAATTAGTAGTGCCCATTAGGAAACCCAAAAGCATGACAGATTTGTATCTTCTGTAGAATTTTCTGTGCAGGCTTATCAGTGACTTTCTTCAATGTGGTAGCCATCTCTAGAAAAAGGCAAATTGTTGACACTTGTATGGACAAACATGTCCCTCTCCTTGCTGCTGGAGCTTAAGCACAGCCTGGAATCCACACACAACCGCTCCGTTCTGTGCTGGCTTGTGTTTGCAGAATCCCTGCTAAACCCCGGGTGTTGTACGGGAATATCTGCTGGTTAGATGTTCCACGTGGCATAAACGTGTCCTGTTAGCTGGATGAAAAGCAAAAACCCCAACATCCTTCCACATGTTGGTACGGTGTGAAGAGGAATGGGAATGCCCTCACATCAGGTTGTGTGAGTCCCCTTGTGCAAAAAGAGGGATCACTTTGGGTGACTTCATTTCGTGGACTTGACTAGGATTGAGGTTTGCTGCTGGAGGTATGTAGGATATAGCCAGTGTTGTTTGGTCTGTAGTTTTGTTTTTTTTTATTCGGTGTTTTTCAACTTTTCTTTGTACCTTGTGCCTGTCCCCCTGCCCATTATTTTCCTGTCTGTCTCCCCCTGCCCCTCCCATTTTGTAGTCGCTGCCGTGTCCTCTGAAGTTCATGTCAAGGCTGTAGAAGTGTGCAGTGAGATCTTTGGCCAGCCATTCCTGGGAGCCTTTGGAATGGTAATTGCATCAAGTTCATGCAAGTCAAGACTACTTGTGACTTTGCAACTTCCCATGGAACCCAGAGTTGGTGGAGTAGTGGGGTGGTTGTACCAGCTCCCGTCCTCTCCTTGGTGTAATTCCAGTTGTTTTATAGAGCACTGGTCTTAGTTCCCCCTGTTCTGACATGGCAAGCCTCCCTCCCTGCTCTGTGGTGCTCTTCAGAATACTCAGCTAACATTAAAACATTCTCAATTTTTATTATTTAAATTTAGTACTGGAGGGTAGAAGGAGGAAAATTTGAATGGGTGATGCAAAACATAATCAACAAGGGATTAGTCTTTGGAGTAGTTGCTGCTGCTGAGAGTTGAACATGTCTGGCACAAGGCCATGGCATCTGTACCCTCTTGTGGTCAGCAGCTCATTCTGCAGCCAGAAACTCAGTGCCCCCGCAGTGAAAAGTGCTGCAGTCTAGCTAAGTACAAGAACTGTGCTGTGGGAAAAAAGATTGCAAACAACCAGAAAAAATGTACCTTAAAAATAATTTTTAAAAGTTGAGTGGACATTGGTTTGTTTTCTGAAAACAGCTACTGTTTTTGCTAAGTAATTAAAGACATTTTTTGCTAAGACATGAGATTTACTTATTTCAAAAATCACTACAAATAGTACTTTCTTCTGCATTAGAAACTACATTTACAGAAATGCAGCTTGAGGAGACTGTAGCTATTGAGTTCCAGAGGCTTCTGCAAAAATGTATTGATGTTGCTTTATTGAAATATATTTTCTTCTGAAATTTCTAAGTTTCTTTCACTTCCTTCCCCTCCAAAAACAATTGTCGGAAGAGAAATATTTTTCTCACTTTTTAAATCCAGACTGTAAAAGTGACCCCCATGTAAATTATAATCCTACTATATCTCACATTAATATCAATGTAAAAACAAACTGTAAATTTATCCACTCATACTCTGAACTCTTCAATCCATATCTAAAATGCACTTTTTTCCACAAACTTGCCCATTAGTCCTTAATTTTCTAAAGAAATTTTGAGCAATAAAAACTGTTGCAAGATCTGGTTTTTACATGCCTGCTACAGGTGCAGGTAAAATGGTTCAGGGGCTTGTGCCTGGTGCAGGGGAAGCCTGGCTTTTAGGGAGCTTGTGTCCTGCACTCGGGGTGCCCATGAGGGGTCCCCTTGGTCCCCCTGCTGGAGTTGCAGTGATGGTAGTGAATGACTCTGAGTTTAGAAGAGTTATGAACATTTTTATTCCTGCTGAGGATTTCAGTTTGGGTGGGGACTGATTCAGAAGAACAGAAATTACTTTTTGTTCTGCCCCAAAATACCTTTTACTGTTGCTTTTACCAGTGGTGATATCCAGAAGAGGCCACTCTGGGTGGATGCTCCAAGGGCAGGAGCCCCTCTGCTCTGGAGCCAGGCTGGGAGAGCTGGGGGTGTTCAGCTGAAGAGAAGGCTCCAGGGAGACCTTAGAGCCCCTTCCAGTGCCTAAAGGGGCTCCAGGAAAGGGACCTGGGACAAGGGGTGGAAGGACAGGACAAGGGGAATGGCTTCCCACTGCCAGAGGGCAGGGTTAGATGGGATATTGGAGAAAAATTCTTCCTTTTGGGGGTGGAGAGGCCCTGGCACAGGGTGCCCAGAGAAGCTGTGGCTGCCCCTGGATCCCTGGAAGTGTCCAAGGACAGGGCTTGGAGCACCTTGGTCTAATGGAAGGTGTCCCTGCCCACAACAGGGGGTTGGAATGAGATTAGCTTTAAGTTCCCTTCCAACCCAACCCGTTCTGGGATTCTGTGATATAGGAGGCAAATTGTTCCAAGCCTCAGTTGGGACCAGTTGTAAGGGAGAACTTCAATTTCTATGAAACTACAAATTTTAAGTTTGCTGACCAACTTAACAGTGACAACATACATAAATGAAATATTTATCTCACCATTCTGCTGGTATGATGTGTCAGCTGTGAGGTGTTGAGGCTGTGCGGGTACAAAGTGTCAGTGAGTCATGGCACACATCCTCTCTTTCATAAAGCTGTGCAGAAGTAACCAAGAACCTTTTGGGAAGTCAGCTAAAACCTAAGAATGAAGCAGCTCTTTCCACTCCAGAACATTTTGGTGGTAATGGAGTTTATTTAGATGTGCTGATGCAAAAATCTTACATCTAATAGTACATTAAAGGTGTGATTTACTACAGTCAAAATTTTAACCAGGTTTACAAAAGAGACAGAGACATGATGCAGTTGAGAGTGGGAAAGCAGTAAATTGATTTGGAACACGTCTATCATTTTCATTGCTCCATATCTATTGGTTTCTTGGAGCCTCTTGTCTTGTGTATTTGGAGTTTCTTTTCAATTCACCTTCTGCATTTACCATAGTAAATTTCTTAGTTGCAGTATCTGAATTGAGGGTTTTTTCTGGTTTAGGGTATTAAAGATGAGGCACTTCTCTGTGTTGCTGGGGTTTGTCTGTAGCTGGAATATTTTTATTTCTCTTTGTTTTGCTCAGCTGGTATTTTTAGCCAAGAGACTGTGTGTGCTTCTCTGTCCCACTCTCGTCCTGTGAGCTGATGTTTCTAAACTGAAATTTCAGGTGTGTTATGAGAAACTTTGGTTCTGACAATCTGGTTGTAGTTGGTGATACAGAATTAGAGTCTTTTAAGGTAAGGATTTGGAAGGTGACATCCGAGATACTGTGTTGAGGATTGGTGTTTGGACTAACTGGTTATTAAATAATCTGGAGTGAGGAATGGTGAATCATGAAAGGAGCTGCAGTTACCAATGTGCAAAAGCCTCTACAGTAGCAGGTTACTGAGAAGCTGCCTGGACAGGCTGAAAGGCTGCTCAGGCTTGAAAAAGGATGGTTCTCTCTGTCCTGAAAATCCCAGTTCCTTTGAGGAAAGGGGAACTGAAATCTAAGTCCAGTATTCCTTAATGCCAGTGTTCATGTCATGACAGCGGTTGGTCTGCCACAGTTTCAGCCTAGAGCTGAAATCTCATCTGGAGCTGCTTGCTCCAGGTACTGTCAATGCTCCAGAGTCGTACTTGGATAAAATACCAAGTTCTTGCTTTCTTTCGTTTTGCTCATGTTTCCTTTGATATTTTTTCATAACTTTGAAAATCATCATTCATGTCTTTGAAGACTAGCATTCAGCTTCCAACTGATACAAAGACAGACCCTTTGGAACGTTGCAAACCCTTTGTGGAATGTGGGAAACCTGGATTTTGTCATGTGTAGGATAGTATTTTTCTAAAAGCAAGTCTTTTGAATATTGACATCTATGGACACATCTAAAACCTCTGTCACAAAACTGTTATTTTCCTGGAGTCATGGGCAAGCAGTGTCAGCCCCATGAAACTGGATGCAGAAGTTCTCAGGCTTTTTTTGCTCCACAGAGCACAAATTATGCTGCTGCTCCATGGGCCCAGCTTTCCAACCACAACCTTTATTTCTGAGGAAATTAAAAATGGCACTTCGAAAAATGCTGCCATTTTGTAAACTCAGCAGTTATGGAGGGGGTGATTAATTGGTGGGTATTGTAGGAATATTTGTTGTTACATTTTATTTTAAACCAGATTTCAGGGTATCAGTACAGGAGATCTTTATTTCTACTGCCTTTGGTGTTCTCTCACATTTAATATTGTTACTGTGCACCTAATATGCTTAGCGCATACTTACATGTTTCAAACACATTATGAAAATCTAAAATATGCGAGAAATACTTGGATATTTTCAGTCATGGTTGTGAAATATAGAGAATTTGTGGAACCTGTGGCAGCAACACTGAATCTATTACTTTAAGACCCTTAAACTGGCTTCAGCGAAGTCCCTCTGCACACCCTGCTCTGCATGCATGGCACATGCATGTGGTTTTATGTGTATCTGTAGTTGCAAGATCTGAAAAAACTGAGCCAGTGTTTTACATGAGGAAGGACCAGCTTGATTTAACGTAAGTCCTTAACAGGGTGATATGGTGTCTGTATTTTGGAAGGAATAATCTTTAGAAATCCAATTATTATCTTGCACTTCAGTGCATTAAGCAAGAAAACAATCGTATTGCAGTAATTAATGCTCATTTGCTGCTATAAGTGGTAATCCATAGTGAGCAGATGAAGTGGGAGCTTTTGTATTTGAAACTTAATACAAATCTGGTTTGCTCATGAAGGTTGTAACAGGAATTCAGATCTGCTACTTCATTGCTTAAAGGTGGTGACCAAATGTTAATTCTGGTTTTGCCTATGCACCAAGGAGAATGCTTTTCTTAAAAAATACAACTGAAAAACTGAACCTCCCCCAGACTTCAGGGAACAGCCCCTGCCATGTCTCCAGAACCCAATGGAAGTGACCCATCTTCCTGTGCTCCAGTCTGTGTTTCCTTGGTCAGGTACAGGCAGCTCTATAGGCTGTATTAGTGGTATTAATGGTCATATTGGGGCTTTTTCTATGATTTTTCCATCTACACCATTTTCCTGTGAGTAATTGCTGGTGTAATCAGTCAGTGGAATGAGGAAGGTTGAGCTGGGAAAGGTTTGCAAAATTTTTTCTCTAAGTCATACACAGGTTTGAGTTCATCATCTTCCCTTAATGCTTGGACAAAAGCAAAATGCTGCTGCTTATTTCTTACCTGTAGCTGTTAGTGTTTTCCTTTAGTTGCTTCTTCCAGGAATACTGCTAAGTAGTGTGTGTTTTGGAATAACTAAAGCTCACTGGGTGTTCCGGCTGGTGAGGCTGCACAATAGAGACATTTGGCAATCCAGCAGTGACAATATTTGTTAAGTCCAGCTGCTCTATCAGCAGGGATTACTGAAGCTAAAGCACACACAGAGCCAGTGTGTAGGTGTGTAAGACTTTCCTGGCAGGTAATCCCAGCTGATTATAGGGATCTGGGCTCCACTTGGACTCTCATCAGGTTACAGAGCGAGGCAGGAGTCCTGGCCCCTCAGTGGGTATGTCCAGGGAGATTTCTCTGCTTGTTGATTTAAAACTGGGTGAAAAATATCTGATTCTCAACTATTAATTTTTTTTAATTGTTATTAAAAAAAATAAATAAAAAGAAAAAAGAAGATAAAGTTGCATTCATTGTGTCCCTGAGCAATGCTGGATCTTCAGCATGACATCTTTTACAGGCTGTGCATCAATCAGAATATATTTTAGGAGCACAGTTTTCAGCTTTCTTATTTTTGTTGGCTGCCCCCTCCTGTCTGCTTCCCTTCCACTTTCCTGGGTTGGTTTAACTCTGAGATATGATTAATAGTGTGAGTTGCTGTCAGTGATCTTGCGCTGAAAACTTTTCTCTGGAGGCTGAGTGTGCACTAACCTTTACATGAAAAATTTTGGGATTCCAGAATGAGACTGTATTTTTGAACATTAGGTTGGTGTGTTATTGATAAATCATTTGCCTGCTTAAACTGAGCATATGATTGAACTCTTCTTTTACAGTGAAGGTTACAATTAGAGAAGGGTAACTAATCACTTTGATAATTCACACTTGTAATGCATACAGACTAATTCATAAAAGTATTTTCTAACTTATCACAGTTTGGAGACAATGCTTACACTGTTTAACTGCCGGAAAGCTGCTTTTTGTTTTTAGGAACATTTAATTTGTTTTACCCCTGTTACTGTTTTGATATTAGACCACTGCAGTTTTATGGGACTAAATATTTTTCTTATACAGTGGGACATTCCTAAGAGTGGATTAAAAACCTGGTGTTCCTTTTCAGCTGTGAATAGCAGAGTGCCCAGTGGCTCCACCAGCTCCTCACACACTACCGAGTCCCCGACGCCCGAGCCCTGCCCGCAGGCAGCGAGCAATGTGCCCTCGCAGTCCGTACTCCCCATGTATCCATCAGTGGACATCGATGCACATGTGAGTAATTGAGGTTAGCTTTGGGTGTATTTGCTTTCTGATAAGTTCTGAAAGGAAAAGAAAATCTGGTACTGTTGTACAAATAATAAGGTTCTCTTTATTTTTAATTTCTGAATATCTGCTTCTTTTTATTTCCTATCCATGAAGACTGAAAGTAATCACGACACTGCTCTGACCCTCGCGTGTGCAGGAGGGCACGAGGAACTTGTGTCTGTGCTGATCGCACGTGGTGCCAATATTGAACACAGAGACAAGAAGGGTAAGTGAAAACAATGACACAGCTTGAGTATGAATTGCAGCTTGAAACAGTGAACTTCAAAATGTGAACTGCATTCTTGCCCTTCATGTGGTAATATTGGTCTTACAAATCCAGTGAGCTTCTGTCTGCATTTTTGAAAGGAAGTGCACCTGGGTGGGATCTTCAGCAAATTTCTGACACGCAAGGGACTTCTGTCCTTATGACTCTCCCTCTACAAATGACCTTGGCAAGCTGGATAGAGGAGCTGATGGGGGGTAACCATCTACACAATCTTGGCTGACAGAGCTGAAGGGTGACAGTTGTCGGGTTGGGTGTCATTGTTCTCAGGAATGGAGTTCAGCAAAATCTCACATCTTTTAGAGCTGAGAGAACAAAACCACCACGCCACGTGTGTTGGAGCTCACAGTGACCGCTGGCAATCAGCAACACACGCGGGGCAGATGTGGTCACTGGTTGGAGCTTTATTAAACAGGAATTAAGCAGAAAGCAGTGACTTCTCCAAGGAGAGGAGTTGGTTGAAACTTAATCCAGACTGATCACTGCAAGCACTATTTAGATTTCTTTTGAAGAGCCTTTGGCTGGAATCAGAGCCTCAATGTGACAGGGTCAGAAGAGGGTTGGGAAAGGCTCTGAGCTTGTGGTATCCACCAGGAAACCCCCAGTCTGAGGAAGAGACGTGATCAATAGAAGCAATTGTGAATTAATCCATTTATGCATTTCTGCTCCTTAATAATATTTTGGAGATACTCAAGGTTGCTTTTCAATGCAATCTCGTGTTACTAGGTTTTACGCCTTTGATTCTGGCTGCAACTGCTGGACATGTTGGTGTCGTGGAAATTCTTCTGGACAAAGGTGGGGATATAGAAGCACAGTCCGAGCGCACAAAGGATACTCCACTTTCCTTGGCATGCTCTGGTGGACGCCAGGAGGTAAAGATGTGTCCTCAGAGGGCTTGAGTTGTTACTTGCAGATAGGTTTTTTTTGGACAGTGTTGAGTTTCTTCTGTTAGTGATACATCTTACTTTTTTTCAGGAAGGTTTTTCACCTGTTAAAGTGTAGCTAATTTAAGAGCTTTTTCCTCTTCCAAGAAAGGAAAAAGTTATTTAAGACTCCTCTCCCTTGCCTATCCCAGTTTTTTTAGTCATGGTCATGGTCACTTGTGATAACTTGTGGTCTTTCTTCAGTTAGTGTATCCTCACAAGCTAAGTACTTCTCCGAGGGAGGCAGATAGTTATTGAATAACTTTATTCACTGAGCACTTCCCTTATCTGTTCTCAAACTTGAAACAGCTGGTGCAGGCATACAAGGACATAAACTGGGATTTTGCGTGGTCAGTACATGGCTTTTGTGATAATGCACAGGGCTGATAACTGCAGATGCAATGCAGGATGCATTGTAGTAGTCTTTTAAGGATGTTTCAGAATTCTACCAGATTTGTGTGTGTGTGTGTGTGTTGTTGTCCAAATAAGATTTTTTAAAATCCTTCCTATTTCAGTCATGTTCATAGTACTTTAGAAGATGGCATGGAGATGGCCATGGGGTCTGTAGTAGATTAATGTAAGGATTAAAATAGTTGGTCAAAATTGGAAAGTTCCCACTTTACTTTTGAATTGCAGACCTTTAACAGTGAAAGTGCTTCTCATAAAAAAGGCAAGATCAGCATGGTCTGTAGTAATAGCATTATGTATTGAACAGCTGAAGTATTTTGTTCTTCCTCTTTATTTTTTTTTCCATTATGGCAGAATCTACCTCTTATGTTTCTGGCTTAGCAAGACTGCCTTTTTTCTGGCTTGTTTGGAAATCACCTATCTTATGTTAATAGTAAAATGAGGCCCACTGAAGTGCAGTACGTCACCCAAAATGTTTTAATTTTCTCCTGTTTTATTCCTCTTAAGCAACTTCTGATAGAGGAGTCCTTCCTCATGCCGGTTCCATTAACATTAGTCTATCTAGTTTTTACCACATATTTTGGAAAGTTCATATAATACAGATGGTCAAACTTGGTTTAAGAGTCATTTGAATTCAAGTTGTCAGACAAGTTTTTCTGAAAGAGATGCTCAGACATTGTGAGACATTATGGGAGTGGGGTAGATCCCTTGTTTGCAAACTTAAGATTTGCAGGAAGAGCTTCACTTTAAAGCCTTGCAGTTTTGTTTAGGTAAAATAATCTTTCTGGCAGACAGGTGCTCAGCTGCTGTGGTCATGAGCTGTGGAGAGATGGCTGTAGAGAGATAGGGAAAAGACGAGCAGAAGAGGGTGGAGGTTTTCCTATGGAATCTTGTCTGTTGGCAAGGGGAACTGGTAGCACACTGTAAAGTTTGATAACATCCTTTCACTCCATCAATAATAGCAAAGGCTGCAATATGTCTGTTAATACACCTCCTGTCTTTTCAGGTTGTTGATTTGCTGTTGGCCCGGGGAGCGAATAAAGAACACAGGAATGTGTCTGATTACACACCATTAAGCCTTGCTGCATCTGGTGGCTATGTTAATATCATCAAGATTCTTCTCAATGCTGGGGCAGAAATTAATTCCAGGTAATGTACCATGTGACCAGCTGAGCTGCAGTGTGGCACAGGCACTCCGTGTTGGCTCCATCCTGAGGCACAGGTTGGAATCTCAGGTGCTTTCAGACCTCCTTACAACCATCTTCCTACACTGATGACATCTTCTATGTTCATGTTATCTTAGTGCTTTTAAATTACCTTTAACTATCACAAATTTCATCTGACTTATACCTAAATTGTAAGGGATTATAGTTTACAAACCTATTCTTTACCTTTTCCACCATTCACAGGTCTGGAAGTCAAACTATTTCCAATAGAACCATGTAAAGGAAGCAGCCAAAGTGCTCAGCACAGCTCTGTGTGTTTGAAGATGTCTTTTTCAGGCAGAGGAACAAATTTACACAGCAGTGTCTTAAGCCTCCTCTCTATTCGTTTTAAAAAATCTTATATATATTCTAACACTAGATAGAACAAGAACTCTTTAACTAGGGAAAGTTAAAGATGCAGTTGTGCTAGAAGCATGTTTTTCTTGGAAAAAATCAGATGTAGCCTTGATTTTAGTCTTGCAGGCTTAAGATTTATGACTGCTTTGGCCATCAGAATGTCAAACAGCTGGCATATATTTTCCTTGTTTATAAATTGCAATTGGCTGTTGCATATAGTTCCTCTGGTGGTTTCTCCTAATCAATTAAAAATGCTACTATTTTAGGTCAGTGTCTATATTTTGTGTAGGTTATGTGTTCCTTTCTGATTTACAACAAAACTTTTTGTTGCTCTTGGATACACTTCTATTTCCCAGAGCTTTTCTTTGGCTGTGGGCACTGCAGTTTGTTTCTTTCCCTTAGGACTGGGAGTAAGCTGGGGATTTCTCCTCTGATGTTGGCTGCTATGAATGGCCATGTACCTGCCGTGAAGCTGCTGCTTGATATGGGCTCTGATATTAATGCCCAAATCGAGACCAACCGCAACACAGCCCTCACCCTGGCCTGCTTCCAGGGCCGGGCAGAGGTGGTCAGTCTGCTTTTGGACAGGAAGGCCAATGTCGAGCACAGGGCAAAGGTAAGTGGGGGACTTGCCTTTCCTTATGACTTATTGCCTCTGAGTCATCAAGTTTCTTCGAATTTTCCTGTAACTTTGAGCCTCTCTGGGCTCAGAGGAGTTACTACATCAGAGCACTTAAGTGTTCTGAAATAAGTTTGGTTTCTTTTAAAAAATAAAAGAGCATCAATGATGAATTTTTTGCATTAGGGAAAAGCTGACTGGTCCTTCTGAGTTTATAATGAAACTTAGATTGACTCTTGTCTAGACTTTTTCAGGTTTAAACTTGATGTGATACTCAGTAACAGAACAGATACAGATATTTTACATGCAAGTGAAGTCTAGGCAGGAAGAGAATAGTGTTGCTTGTGATTCTCATGTAGAACAGACTTCTTGTCTACAACAGAAGTAGTGCAGTCAAACTTTGTAAAGCTTTTACGTTGCTGTAGAACCCATGGCTTCAGTACTGTGACCTTCTGTGCCTCTGAAATGCTCCACAGGTCCCATCCTTTGGTGCTCTGGGACAGCTTTGTGTCTCCTGCCATAAAGCAAGCTTAAAGCTTGTGTAGACAGCCAGACTGATTTCCCCAGCACAAAGGAATTTTTGGTAACTCCTAAGGCTGCTGAAATAATTGCTGTGTCTGTCTACCCCGCCTGCTTCTGGAATGACTGTGGCTGGAGAAAAGGGGATATGGATAAAAGCCAGCTCTCAAATGGTCAGTTGGGCATGTTAGCAGCTGGTGTAAGTTTTTTTAACAGTCTGACCTGGCAACTAAGTTGGGCCCAGATCAGTCTCAGTGCCAAGGGAGGCTAGAGAAAAGCTATAAAGCCAGTTTCTGAGTATTTTTGTAGAAACACTTGTGTCTTCATTTGAATCTGTTCTAACCTCTGTTGTAGAGATCTTGTTATAAACTTTGCATTTGCTGTTGAGACAGGTATCTGGTGGTGCTTAGTCAACAGTTTGCTTGGGTTTGTATATATCAAAGCCCAAGAACATTTGGGTTTTGGGTTGGTTTTGTTTGGTTGGTTTGTGTGTGGGTGTTTTGTTGTTGGGCTTTTTTTTTTTGTTGGGTTTTTGGGATTTTTTTTTTTTGAGGAAGAGGCTGCTTAAAGTTAGGCTCCTAAACTAAATATAAGCAGCTAAATAAAAATCCAATTTCCCTTTGTAGGAATCATTTATGTCTTGTCTGAATTATATTGTGCAGATTTCACAGAGTAACTCATTCTCTTTGCACAGACTGGTCTCACACCTCTGATGGAAGCAGCTTCAGGAGGCTATGCAGAGGTTGGAAGGGTTCTCCTTGATAAAGGAGCAGATGTGAATGCCCCACCTGTGCCTTCCTCAAGAGATACGGCTTTAACAATTGCAGCCGATAAGGGTCACTACAAGTTCTGCGAACTCCTCATTAATCGGTAAATCATTGCTTCTCATTAAGTGTGTAAGGCCAGAGGAGCTGGGGCTCTGAGCAACATGATTTTGTGGGTGGCATCCCTGCCTGTGGCCAGGTGGTTGGAACAAGATGAGCTTTCAGGTCCCTTGCAACCCAAAGCATCGATGACTGATGATTAGCGGCACATTTGGTCTGTATCTGCATCCCTCTGTGGCAAGGGTGCTCTTGTTTACATTAGCTCATGCACGTAAGGCCAGAGGGAATGGGAAGCTTTGAAAGTAAAATGTTAAATCTGTTCCCTACTCTTCAGTGTTATCCTGGAATATCTTGCTATTGCAGTGTTAATTAAGCAAAGCAGGCAGCTGGGACCAGAGGCTGGCAGACAGTGTCTGGCTTGGAGAGCTTTTTTTGTGTATGAGTCCAGCAATTCCCACGTGAGCATTTCCTCACTGTCTCTTGGGGGGCAAAGACTGGAAGTAGCTCTTCAGCTTTTCAAGCATAACCCAGCGTGCTGCTCAAATCTCAAGGGGATGCTTTGTCCTGTGGGTAGTCACCACACTGATAATTTAAAGGTTGCTGGTTGCATATCTCTGGTGCAGTAGGTGACATGAAATGAGAGTTCATTTCTGCCAGGGAGGTTTAAATAATCCCTGTGTCACTGCCCTGCAAATTAAACAGCAAATTTCAGGGACAAAATTTGTCATATCTTGCCACTGTATTTCAGTTATTAAAGTTCTATATCCAGTTATACTCTGATGTTTTGTGATCTTGCTCTGTGACTTCCACCTTTACTCATCCTGTTTCACTCTGTTTGTGTTTCTAGAGGGGCACACATTGATGTTCGGAACAAGAAAGGAAACACCCCACTGTGGCTGGCAGCTAACGGTGGGCACTACGATGTGGTCCAGCTGCTTGTGCAAGCAGGAGCAGACGTGGATGCTGCAGATAACCGGAAAATTACCCCTCTTATGTCAGCATTTCGCAAGGTAGGAGACCAACTTCTTTCATGTTTTCAAAACAGTGCCTCTCATTTGGTCTTGAATCTAAATGCTTGGTTTTGGGAGAATCAAATATAACATGGGAAAATAACTACTTCGATAAAATAGCTGCTTCAAAGTTACTGTACTTCACACAGATCCAGTTTTTGATAGCTGAAAAGCTTGGTTCCATAAAATGCTGTTGGCTTTATAATTTCCAGTTGTATGCTGTGCAAAAGCTTTGACTTTTTGACATGACCACAATACCTACCAGTCTGCATTAAGCTGTCCTGATTCCTTTGTGTTTCTCTTGTTCTCTTCCTAATCTGTTGTGATGGGACACTGTGCAGTTGGCTCTTTTGTCACCCACTGCCTTTTCTTTGTGGCAGGAAGAACATTGCTTTGTGATGGTTCCATCAGTTACGGTGTTGGATGCAAGGAGCATAGTGATAGCAGAGGAATTTATTAACTGTAGCTGCTTTGCCTTTAACAAAATAGCAAATAAGTGTGCAGCTTTTTTGACAAACAACAGTGCTGAGCTTGCCTCTTCAAAGACATTGCTTTCACATTGCTTTCACATAACTTCAAAAGCAGCAGTTGGGTGCTTTGTGTGGTTGCACAGTGTACCCCGGCAGCAGAGGAATGTGCTTGCCAGGAGAACATTCAAGTGGCTCAGTTCCCTGACCTGACTTAGCTTGTAATCAAAGAATCTAAGTCAGCTTCATGGAGTCAGTCTCTCAGGCAAGAGAGCGGATTGGGTGACAGATGGTGTCTAAAGAGGGTTGTCTTGGCTGTTATTAAAACCATGAAGATCTGCCTCTGGTCCTTGTATTTTAAAATAAAAAAATAACTTGTGGATGAGCTTGTCTTTGCCACCCTGATGCAGAACAGTAGCTGTGCTGTCAGCACTGAGCAAGCAGTAACTGCCCTTCTTCCCAAATAGCAGCTTACCTGAAATGTTCTTGCTTATTTTGTCTTTTGCATTGAACTAAGAGATATCAAACTTGTATTTTGACAATAAATGTTGACAATTGTATACAAAAGATTAGAATTTTGTTTGCTGTTCTAGGGGCATGTGAAAGTAGTTCAGTTCCTTGTGAAAGAAGTTAACCAGTTTCCTTCAGACATTGAGTGCATGCGCTACATAGCGACCATCACAGACAAGGTGAGTTGGGCCTGGGGAGAACACCCTGGCCTGAATTTCCAGCAAAAATATCCATGGGAAATCCTTAAGTATTCAAACACTGAACATACATGTTTGCTCACATATGTCTGATCTGGAGATTTGTGCATGTCTCCTTTTTAATACAGCACTTAAAAAGTAAATCAGCATTTATATCCTATTCTGTGGAATAGTTTGTATGTTTATGAATACAGGGGAGCTAATCTCATGTTTGTATAGCAAGCCTCACTCCTCATTTGTAGTTTATTACGGTGGTAGTAAGACAAGTTTGGATTTCAGGACCTGTTGAAAAAGTGTCACCAGTGTGTGGAGACGATTGTGAAAGCTAAAGACCAGCAGGCTGCAGAAGCCAATAAAAATGCCACTATACTGCTGAAGGAGCTAGACCTGGAAAAAGTGAGTAAAGCATTATTGTGATGTAGCAGAGTGTTTGAACTGTGTGAATCTATAGACTGTCATTTCCTTTGGTCCTTCTTGGGGCAGTCAGTCTTCATGCTCTGACTGTATCTGTGTTCCTTCCCCTAATAGCTAATACAAGTGAAGCACATACTGAGGGTGACAAATTAGAGCTCACTTCTGCTTCAGCCATTCCATTATCCTTTTTTGGAAAGCTTGGACTTAGCAATAGTTCCCTTGAGCAGTAGTTCTCTGGGATCAGCTCAGCTCAGGGGTCTCCAGTCTCATGGTGTGGTACATGGTGTGTTTATATGTGTGTAAGTCATAGTCCATAAGTATTTTATGGACTTCTGCTCAGTGGAGTTGAGCAGATAGTGGAGAAAATCCCCTTCTCCCTTGCTGAGAATACTGTAAAGTGTTCTAGAGTAACACAGTCTTTAGTGGGCTCTCTTAATGGAGGTTCTTACAGTTTTTGACAAGTTCCACATTAGTTTATTAAATTTTCCAGGTTATGGACTTGTTAAACATACATCAGTTGCTGTGCACAAACAGTGCAGCAGATGACTGATTCCATATGCTTTTTTAAAAGCAGTTAAAATTAGAGCCATTTTATGTAAAATACTATTTCGAGTACTGACTTTTGAATCAAAGATGTGAACATCACACCAAAAATATAACTGAGCTTATGAAATGTTTGTTTGTGAAAGAACTGAGAGGATGAGAGATTTTGCTGGTTTTCCAGTAAAACTGTGGGGTTTTAAGACTTCTGTTTTGGTTGTTTTTTTGTTATCATACCTTAGAAGTTTTTGGACCAGCTAGTCCTGTTGTTGCATAAGGTCTGCCCAGTTTCTGTGTAATGATTCAGTATGTGCTGAAATCATTCCAGTTCATTGTGCTCTCCCCTTTCTCCTTCCCCCCCAGATTTCTAGGGAAGATCTGAATTATAAGTATAATCTAGTCTGTGTGAAAATGTTTAAATGTGGACTCTTTTCTTCTACACAGTCAAGAGAGGAGAGCAGAAAACAAGCTCTTGCAGCCAAAAGGGAGAAAAGAAAGGAAAAGAGAAAGAAGAAAAAAGAGGAACAAAAAAGAAAACAAGAAGAAGATGAAGAAAACAAGCCTAAGGAAACTCTGGAACTGCAAGAAGATGATGATGAAGAAGAAAACGATGATGAAGGTAACGAACAAGCATTTCTAAGAACAATGTAGTTGTGGTGGTGCCTTTTTCTAACCATCAAGGTAAAGCAATCTGTTTGAAAGCTGTTTTCTCTTACTTGACAGTGTTGCATGGCTGTTGCCCGGGTTTTCCCCTCCATAGTCAGAGTTCCTGGAAAAACTCCTTTGCTCATTTTTTCACCCCCTCCTTTGTTCACAAAAGTCTGTCACTCTGGGAGGATTTACAGCTAAGTGTGGTGCAAGTAGTCTGCAAGGAGCATAACTTCAGCTGTAGTGTGTTCAGTGAGGGCACTGATTTCTCTATTTTGTGTGTTCTGATTGTATATAAACTGCTTTTCTTTCAGTGGAGCAAGAAGTTCCTATAGAGCCTCCAAGTGCAACTACTACAACTACAATTGGAATTTCTGCAACTTCAACTACCTTCACAAATGCCTTTGGGAAGAAGAGAGCTAATGTGGTGACTACCCCCAGCACAAATAGAAAAAATAAGAAAAATAAAACAAAAGAGACTCCTCAGAATATGCAGATAATTTTGCCAGATCAGCATATATCTCTAGCACAGCAAAAAGCAGATAAAAATAAAATAAATGGAGAGCCAAGAGGTGGTGGTGCAAGTGGGAACAGTGATTCAGATAACCTGGATAGCACAGATTGCAATAGTGAAAGCAGCAGTGGAGGGAAAAGCCAAGAGCTGAACTTCACAATGGATACGAATTCCTCGGAGCGGCGCTATGCCTCACTGCTCATCCCCTCTCAGGAAGAAAAAACCAGCACCTCGGCTTCCAAAACACCAACAAGGTGAGGCTACTCTGTTGTTTCCCTGTTGTTTTGCAAGGTTCTGCCTATGCCAGTGTAAATTTTCTGTAGCTTAAGCTCTGCACGAACTGGTACATTCCCAAAGCCTACAGAGACTGAGGCTGCTTTGTTTGCATAGCTGTGTTAAGTTTCTTGGACATAACCTCTTTAAAATGGTAAGAACAAGATTTTTTGGTGTTGTTGGCTAGTTTTTAATACTACTTGAGCAAAATGGCCTTTTTTCTCTGCACTTTTTAAGCATCCATGTTGCATTGTCAGCTTTGTTAGAATAGATCTTAAAATGGATGTGCTGGGAATTTAATAAGGAAGTGCCAGCTTTACTTATCCACCTATGGAAGTGGTTTTGTTACATTTTGATTGTTTTATGGGTGCATCATTAACTCATTTGGCTTGCAATCTCTTTCTTTTAAGGAGGGAAGAAGTTGATGACTCCGAGCATTTCACGTGCCAGGTTGATGGCCAGTTTGATATAACCTTGTCGAGCCAGAGGTGAGAGTCTTAGAGAACTTAGAGAATGTACAGGGGCCACGTTAGTTGTTCAAAAGGTCATTCAGTTGCCTGGGAATGTGCTGATAACTTTTACACCACCAGTTTCTGAATGGGTCATTGGTCTGAATCAGAAAGACTAGATCCCATGTGGGTGTGTAGTCTTTGTTTTTACATCTAGGTAGTACAAGTCTGATCCCCCATAGTTTTGTTTTCTCATTCCATTTTCTGCACTATGGGAGGGAAGAGGTCATGCAGGATCTGCAGGACACTGGGCTGACTGAGAGGCCAGCTTCAATAAAAACACATTGTGGCATCCAGAAGGGCAGTGAGACAGGGCTGTTATCAGACTGATTGAGGTGTTTGTCTGGGAGTGGGAAAAGAGTTAGGATTTTTTTCCTTTTCCTATTTTTCCCCAGATTCAAGTTGGATGCAGAAAGAGTAGATTCATCAGCCCTTGTGGTTAGCGGGGGTGTGTTTTGGGCTCCGATTAGGAGTGCTAAAAATTGGAGTTTGTTCTGTTATCTGAACATAAATTGTTTCTGCTTGGACCTTTCATCCAAGATCTCCTGCAAGATCCTTGGGTCCTGTGCAGTTCATTGTAGCAGGACAAACTTAAATTCATCCTTCTGACTCCTTGTTAGAGGTGGTTCTTCTGTTAAAGTACACTGAGGAAACATGACAGTATGTAAATATCAAAATGGGGCTGGTGTATTTATTAACTTCTTCAGGTGGCTCCTCTGGCTGTTGCACTAGGCAGATTTCATCTGAAAATCATTTCTAAGTTTGCTATTTCTGAATTTCTCTTTAGTCACAGACATGCTGATGACAATGCTGTTGTAATTGAAACTGAAACTCAGGCTGCATAATGATACTCTTCTGAAAAATACCTAGGTATTTTCAGATAAAGTAGGAAAAAGCTTTAACGTCTATTCTGGAACTGATATTCCCCAGTGGACTTTTTTCTTTCATATGCATTTTCTTGTTTTCTTTGCCTCAATCTTACACCTATCTGAGGACGTGTAAAGTTCTCCATAGAACTTGCAAATGCCCTGGGATAGGTGTATTATCAGAGAGATAGAACTTACTATGGGAAAGAGAGAAAATGCTGCCACTTAAAAGGCATATTGTCTAATCCTTGCTTTTCATGTTGTTCCTACACTTGGGTTACTGAGATGTGATGACATCTCTGAAGTTTTTATGAAATGTAGTATAAACAGTCTGCCTGTGAGAAGGCACAGCAAACATAAAATGGTGTAAAGAATGGGGAATAAAATGGAAGAATAAAAATGTGTGTATAATAGGGAAGTGCTGCTTACCCAGAGAACTGAAGCATGAGGGCTTCTGTACATTTTTGAGCTGTGCCGTAATTTGCTGGTGGAATCACACAAGGCCAGGTTGTCAGTGACTGCTGGAGATTGCTGCCTGTTTCAGCGCTGCAGATGAACTTGTGAACTCCCAGTGCTGCTGTTTGCAGCTCCACGTAGACCAGTTAGCTCAACAAGAGATTGTCTGCTCTCTCTCTCTCTTTTTCTCTCACCCAGACTTTGCATATCACTGTGTTATTGCTGCAGCAGTATTGGCACAGATAACAATATCTGGCACTTGCTTCCAAATGATGGGGCTGGGACATAAATATACCATTATGCTCAAATACCTGTGTCTCAGCTACCTCTAATATGGGGGCTGAGGGATAGAACTGCTGTACAGGAATCTGTGACAGAGCTAGAACCCAGACATTTTCAAGTATTGGGTAAGAAAGGAACACTATTACCAAAGTACCTGTTCTTAAAAAGCTGTTTAAGAAGGGAGAACACAGTATTGACACATAATCAGGAGATGCCCACGTGGCTGTGTACCACCTATTAAAACTGTTTTATACTGATGTCCTTAGTGATTCTGGTATTACTTCGTTCAGTTTAACACTCTGCTTTTTGAAGAAAGGGTATAGACTGGACTAAAAGGTAAAAAACAAAACCCTCCCCAAAGTCACCCATCAGTTGTTCCAGGTAGAAAATAAGAACGGAAGGAGTTCATGCTACTAGTTTTAAGCTGCAGGAATGTAAACTGTATGCTGTCATTTTATTCTGTAATTTGTAATCAGTGCATTTCTGTTCCCAGGCTTGATGGTGAAGGTCATTCGAATTCTTTGTCAACTACTTATAAGGCTGTTTCTCTGCCTCTGACCTCTCCAAATGTAAAACTGAATCTGACCAGTCCAAAAAGAGGCCAGAAACGAGAAGAAGGCTGGAAAGAAGTGGTTAGAAGGTAAAGACTTCAATGCTATGTCTCAAAACTGTCATGAGCTTTTTAGCTTGTAAGTTATTCTCAAATATAATGTCCAGCAAGATTCTATAACTGAAGAATTACTTATAAGAAAATCTATCCCCCTTTCTCTTGCAGTGCTGGGAAAACCAACTGCAGTCCTAATTTGTAGTAGCTCCTCACTAACTTAACGTCAACATGACATAAACATTGTATTTGGCATGAGAAAATAGAGAAAACCTGTGACTTTAGTGGACTAAAGGATTTGGGGACAAGATAAAAGGGCAAGGGAGCAGAGGGCAGTGAAAAGCCCTACAGGAGATGATTGCACATGAACTAGAGGCAGAGTGGATGTGAGTAGAGGAGAGGTGAATGATCCCTTCAAGGCCAAAATTCATTTTCCTGTGGGCAGTGATCTTGATTACTGATTCAATGGAAAATTGTGTCACCCTAAAGTGAGTGCTTAGAGATACAGTGAGATTTAAAGATTTTCTGTAAAGCAAACTTTTCCTTTGAAAATGTGCTGGGTTTTACTGTATGGCCATTAACACCCCAGTATCTCTTCTGTAACGTTTATGTGGTCTACTGCTTATAACTAGAATGATCATCTGGCTTTGCTTTTTTTGTTCTCTTTTATCAAAAAGGAATACAGCGTGAACATGGCAGTGTCAGATGCTTTGGATGCAATTAGGAAGCCCTCCTGCTTTTGTGTTCTGCAGGGGCAGTGACCAGATATGCTCATTTTGGAGAATTTTAGGCTATGTGCAAAGAACATAATTGTACAGGGGGCTTAGTGCATTGTGATTAGTGGAAGCCACATACTGTTCTTAATAAAGGTTTAAAAGGCAGTTTAATATGAAAATGTATGTGTTGGAACCCTTAGAGTTAGTTTGGTTTTTGCCTTTTGACGTGGTCACCGATGGGGTTCTCCACAGTGACGTGGCCTTGCTGGGTGTGTGGTGGCCCACTTGGAGAGTTGTGCAGGCAGGATCCCCTCAGACAGCCCTGACCCCCTCAGAGCTGGGGCTGCTCCCACTCTCCTGGGGCTCTCAAGTCTCATCAGCTCAGCCCAGCTGTTCTTGTGGGTGTTGTCTGCTCTTGTGTTGGCCTTGGCAGGGTTCTAGACATGGCATCCAGAACGTGCCCTATCCTCTTTCCTGAGGAATCGGGCCCTGTGCCATAAGGAGCATTCCATACAGTGTTCTGCACTGGTGTTTGCTGTGCCCTGACTGATGGAAGCGTGTCCTGCCAAAGAGCGCTGTTGGTGACCGTAGATGCGTGGGTGCAGTGCCCAGGATCTCCTACTCCGAAAGTCCTTCCTGGTCTCAACAAGAATTGTTCCTTTCCTCTCCCTGTGAGTGACCCTCAGCTAGAAGGGATGTCTATCAAAGTAACCGATGCAAACATCCCTTCTGCCCCTGACAGGCAAGTGGGCAGAGTTTTGAAAGACCCTCCCCCCAGCAACAGTCTGCAGCCAACACCAATTGAGCAATTTCAGCTGCAGAGAGGAGGGCGCTGCTGTTCTGGAGCAAAAAGGTACTGTTGGGACACTTCTCTGGGTCAAAACCATCAGCCTTGGGAGGGAGGGAGGGAAATGGCTGGGGATGATGGGTGGGAGAGGACTGGGTGCTGGGGTGGGCTCTCCTGAAAGAGAAACGCCTCCTTGACCTGAGGTCCCCATTGGGCTGAGGTGGAAGCAGACCAAGGTACAGTCAGGAGCCCTGTGAGCAGTACAGGTGTTCTTGAAACTTAGGGTGATGATGGGGCGCTGGTTTGGGGAGGGAGTGACTATAATGTCTGTCTTGAGAGGGGAGCCTTGGAAGTGGAGGTGGGGAAGAAAACCCAGAGCATGAAACAGCCCTGGGGATAGAGCTGGGTGTGTGCACTGAGGTTTCTGGGGATGAGAAGGGTTGTAGTGTGCTGTCCTGAGGGGAATGAGGAAAATAAAAAATGCCTTTGCAACATGAGGTGATGCTTTAGAACATTTCCGTGTGTTTAGATGTTTAAAGTAGATTTCTTCTACATCCTGCTAAGTGACAAACAATTCCCTGAGGATCGAGTTACATACAAATTTCCAAGACTGGAAATCACATGCAGAGGCACCTGCACCTGTGACTGCTGTGGTTTCTGAAACCCCTTTGAATCCCCTCTGATTGTTCAGCATCAAGCCAGTGCACATCAGTATCAACCCTGAAAGTAGCTTATGGGTGCAAGAGGTCCACACCTTAAAGTCTGGGGACAGTGGTGGCCCAGAGACCTCGACTGGGGTCTGGATGCAAGCAGAGCTCGTGTTCAGAGACTTCCCAATACTGTGTGCCTGCACTGATCCACCGGCACCATGTGAAACAGGAAACCCCTAAACTGATTGGCTTTGGTGACAGCGTTGTGGCCTGGCAGTGAGCCTGCTTTTGCAAGTCCAGGCTGCTTTCACCTACCGTTGTTTCTTGGTAATACTGCACTTCCAGATCTTGAGGTCTGAAAGAGGTGGATACTAAAAGGTTGTGGATGCAGGTGGTGTTACAGAGCTGATGTCTGGGAAAACACTGGAAAGCCACCTTCTCCTTGCTATAAACAGTCGAAGTAGTTAGGCCATGGGCTTTTCTATTTGAAGCAGTGCTGGTTATGTAAATTTAGGTTGATAAGCTAAGGATTTGTCTCACTTTGGAGAGGTACCCAAGATAAGATAAAATCCAGAAGTGGTTCTGAAGCCGTGTGAGGCTCATATATCTTACAATATGTTACAATAGTGGTGGAATAAATGCTTCTGGAGAATCCTTTTCAGGTACTGAGGCTGATGAGTAGTTTGAGTGGGGGACTTTGAGAAAGGCTTCAAAGGGTGAAGAACAGATCAGCAGAAAACCGGCTACTGCCCTTAAGAATATTACTTCAGCCATTGTCAGACAGCAAAGGGATTTTGTCTGTCTTTGAAGTTTGAATGCATTTCACAGATTTCTGATCTTTGTGATATAGGTCAAAGAAATTATCAGTCCCAGCTTCTGTCGTATCTAGAATAATGGGAAGAGGTGGGTGCAACATCACAGCAATTCAAGATGTCACTGGTGCCCACATTGATGTTGATAAGCAAAAAGATAAGAATGGAGAGAGAATGATCACTATAAGGTACAGTATCTCAAAATTAAAGTCTTGAGTGTCATTCATTGAAAAATTTGTTTGCTTTCTAAGGCAGGATCTATTTAGCTTCTTTGTTCTAGAATAGAGCATACATTCCTGCTGCCAAGATATGCTAACAGTTGACTTCAGAGATAATCCTTAAGATACACAGAAGTCAAGCAATAACTTACTGCAGTAAACTTACAATAGACTTACAGATCAGTGTGAGATTGAGGCTACAGAACATTGCGCAAAATGAGGCTTCCTATTGCAAAAGATAAATCTGTTTGTGTTTAATCTAGGGGTGGTACAGAGTCCACGCGATATGCAGTGCAACTCATCAATGCCCTTATTCAAGATCCTGCCAAGGAACTGGAAGACTTGATTCCTAAAACTCATATAAGAACACCTGCTTCGAGTACCAAATCAATCCACGCAAACTTTTCATCTGGAGTCAGCACTGCGACTGCTTCCAACAAGAACTCATTTCCTCTCGGAGCACCGCCCCTGGTCACATCGCAGTCATCAACACTATCTACTTTCCAGTCTACTAACAAATTAAACAAGAATGTCCCAGCGAACGTGCGCTCATCTTTTCCGGTGTCTCTTCCTCTTGCTTATTCTCACCCTCATTTTGCCTTGCTGGCTGCCCAAACTATGCAACAGATCCGGCACCCTCGCTTACCTATGGCCCAATTTGGAGGAACCTTTTCACCTTCACCAAACACTTGGGGACCATTCCCAGTGAGACCAGTTAACCCTGGCAGCACGAACAGCTCTCCAAAGCATAATAGTTCAAATCGTGTAGGTAGCCAGAATGGAAACGTTTTGCAGACGGAGTCTCCTGGATTAGCTACATCCAGTTGTCCTGTTACCGTCTCGTCTGTAGCTGCTTCCACCCAGCCGCTGTGTGTGACCAGTAACCGGACTCCCTCCTCGGTCAGGAAGCAGCTCTTTGCCTGTGTCCCCAAGACGAGTGCTGCAGCAACAGCCATCTCAACTGTGACGAGCACCTGTAGCACTCTGCCCTCAGCTTCTTCTGCCCCCCCAAACAATGGGCAAGTGCCCACAGCGTTTCTGCCATCTACAGCTCCGCAAGCGCAGCATTCCGCCCTGAAAGCGGACTCGTTCTCGGCTGTCTCAGCACCCAAGGAGAAGGCGTCGACCCCCGAGCAGCCGCCCGCAAGCGCGTGTGCACCAGCTTCAGTCGCAAGCAGTTGCAGTGTGTCAGCCAGCAGCAGCTCAGGAGGCACCGAAACGTGCCCGGCGAGCAGCCCCGCACCGCTCAACAATGCCCAAGATGAAATACTGCCAACCAGCATGTCTGAGATCAGCCCTTCCATGTCGATGCCTTTTTCATCCAGCTCAGAAACTGCTCCTTTAAGCTTAGCGTCACCCAGGTCAGTTGTTGCAGATAATCAGGACAACAGTAACTTACCTCAAGTAGCTGTACCAGCACCTCGAGTTACTCACAGGATGCAGTCTAGAGGTTCTTTCTATTCAGTGGTACCAAATGCAAACCTCCATCAAGATCCTCAGTCTATTTTTGTTACGAATCAAGTTCCTTTAACACCTTCTCAAGGTCCACCTGCTGCAGTGCAGCTTTCGTCAGCCATGAACGTTATGAACGGTTCTCAGATGCACATTAACCCAGCAAACAAATCATTGCCTCCTGCTTTTGGGCCAGCAACGCTCTTCAATCACTTTAGTAGTCTTTTTGATAGCAACCAGGTGCCAGCTAACCAAGCGTGGGGAGACTGTCCACTCTCTACCCGAGCAGCAGCTGACCCATCTTTCACTGTTCAGTCTACCTTTCTGAATAACTCTGTGCTAGGACATGTGGAAAACGTCCATCCCGACAACTCCAAGGCTCCTGGTTTCAGGCCACCTTCCCAACGGGTTTCAACTAGTCCTGTAGGTAAGTCATTAAGATCATGCACTGGACAAAATTATTTCTTCAGCCATGGCACTTTGATCATCATACTGATGGAGAAGTAGTCTGCAAATGACAGTTGGAGAACCCTCATGTAATGAGGATGGCCTGTTTTTCCCAAGTGCTCTTTAAAATCTTGATGATTTTTTTTTCTTCCACTCTTCTAGGCTGTTAGGTGTTGGGAAGATTGCAGATGTTGCATTACTTGTCCTCTGTATGACACAGGAATGCTCCCACCTGTTTGTAGCGTAGCATCGATTTTAGGTTCTGAGTTGGAATGGAATGCAGTGTGGGGGTGACACCAAACTTGGATGACTCCTGGAGGTTCCAGCTGCAGCAGTGACTGCATGCAGGTGCTCCATATTGTATGTGGGACTCCAGCTTGACTCAGAGAGGGTGAACCCTCTGTGCCTTTTGGTTCTTGATACAGCTGTGAGATTTAAATAAGCTTACTTTATGAAGCTTATTGGTGTGCTACTGCATGGGGTGTTTTATTCAGAAGTTCAGTATAGTAGTACAAGCATATCTGGATTTATTTGAAATGGGTTAGGAATACTGGCATTGAGCTCCCTGCCCTTGCTGTGCTCTGCCTGCAGGATTTTTATCTTCTCTGTTCACACTATGTGGCAGACAACCAACTGCACCCATTTGGTTGGAAGGGGCCTTCAAGAGATCTATTCTGTGCCACCCCTTTGTCGTTGCCGTGGTGGCTGTGGGGTGCCCTGGAGCTGGGTAGCTGGAGAGCCTTGCTCTAGAGTCATCCTTACCCACACAGTGTGTGTTGGGTACTTGGGCTAAAGCTTCAGGACTTGAATGCTGGTCTGGGAAAAGTCAAATAGTTTGACTTTCAGATTAAAGGAGAAGGGAGCATTTGTAAGATGTAATGGTGAGGAAAGAAAATCTCCAGCATTCCATTTCCTCTTGGTTGCTTGACAAATGTGCAGGACTTGTGCAAACCAGAACACTTCTCTCTGACTGGCTTTAACCACAAAGCTGGGGTGTTTGCTATGATTGTAGTTTTCTTAATTGTTTAATTTGGGCTGTATAGCTCTGCAAAGCAAGCGCGCACATAGAGCTCTGTGCCACATCCAGTCTCAGTGTAGTAAGCAGAATCAGATGTGGAAGATAAAGTAGCTGAGCCTTGTTCATCAGTGACTGTTAACAAAGAGCTACCAGACCCCCAGCAGGCTCCAGAACCACTTGACAATGGCTTGGCTTTTCCTCTGCACTCCTCTAAACTAGGAGTTGGCTGTTGCTGAAATAATTCCTGGGAAAGGAAGCTTATGGCAAGTGGGATCTGCTGATTGCATCCTTCATGTGCAAACATGGCTGACTGGGACTTCCCACAGCAGCAAAGTATTTTGCTGTTCCCTTATGTTGAGATCGTCTGTTTGTAATGGGGGAAAATTTCTTGGTGCTTTATATGTTTTTAAGTGACTGTAAGTATTTAAAAAACAGTGTAAATCTGTTTCTGCCCTTAGAAAGCTTAGATAGATAGCCAAGGAGAGCTCACACAGCTGACTTTGGGGAGATAAGCATGATGTTCTTAACTGAAGCTTGAAAATATTTGGACAGAACATACTTTTTCTGAGCTAGGATTTGATAAGGATATTGCAAAGTAAAGAAAAACTGCAAATAGGTAGGTGTGCTGCTAAAATTGTGCCTGGCAGGAGGCAACTGATTAGTCAGGTCCTTAGCTGATATATTTAATGTCATTTTACTTCATGCTACTTTTGATCACCTTGGTTTCAGAATCTAAATTGTCCATCACCCAGGAGGAGGGGGGTTAGAGGGTGTTTGGAAGGTGTGATAGAGAGGAAAGGAGTGGGTACAGTAAGCTGAGGATCTCTCTGTTGCCTTCCCTTGGAGCTAAGTGTGGTCTGTCACCCAGCTAATTCACCGGCTTGTCCCAGGGGAATGGACCTTGCCCTCAGCTTAGCCAACAAGGTGGGTTGAACTGGGGACTTCCATGGCTGTTTTTGTAGGGCTTGGTGACAGGGTTGATGAGATTTTGAGAAGGGGCAGAAGGGCCAGTCACTGCTCATGCTCTGGCCAGCAGCATTGCCATGGACAGGGAGAAGCCAGGGCCTGGCCTGGCAATTCCATGTGGTGAGAGCATCCTCAGAGCAGGTGCACCCATCCTCTGATCTCAGCTGTG
Organism: Pardalotus punctatus; assembly: GCA_013400915.1. NCBI lineage: Eukaryota > Metazoa > Chordata > Aves > Passeriformes > Pardalotidae > Pardalotus > Pardalotus punctatus. The sequence goes on along the minus strand of VZTX01004898.1, from coordinate 12,571 downwards.
AGAGAGAGGTTTGCCTTTTGGGCCTCTCTTGCACAGTTGGGCCATGGCAAATTTTTCTACAAATCAACATTTCTAAGGGATCACCTCTAAACTGATTTGGTGAAGATTTAATATAGTTTGATTGTGCACTAAACCAGCTTTCTCTTAACAAGTTCTCACCTCCGGGTGGAGTTTGGGTAGTCTGCTTTTCCCATTTCATGGGTGCTTTACTCAGTTCATGAGCAAGCTCAGCTGCAGCTTGAATTTTCTCTGATTCACCAGTTCCTTTGAGGCACAGATATCCCTGCAGACCTCACTGGCTGTGGATCCATTCTGGAAATGGCCTATTTATCTCACATTTTTAAATCTCTTATTCTGGCAGTTTGCAGTTGAGGGCAGGCTTAGCCCAACCATGTGGGGAGGCTGTGGAGAACACCAAAAGAAATCTTCTACTCTGTTTCACACAGAGTGACAAAGTGTTGTGGCCCTTTCTCTAAAGGTGCAGGTAATGTTGCAGCATCTGCACCAGCATCTGCAGAACTGCCTGAAGTCATTGATAAACTGAGCTTTGAGCAGAGTTTGTGTGAGATCAATACATTCCTCTCTAAAGCTCAGTTATGCTTTCAGAGCACAGTGAGGAGTTTGAGTGCATGGCCCAAGTAACTGCAGAGTATAATATTGCAGAAGGTTTTAGTATTAGAAAGCCTGATTTTGATGGTAAGTATGCACATAGGGAGCTCATTATTGCAATCGGGATTTGGTAAGTCGTTCAGAATAGCCATTTTTAATATCAAATGAAGTTTTTCATCCACTTCTATGAAAGGCAAGATAATGTTCAAAAGTGTTCTTTGTGACCTGACTTCTCTGGCTGTGTACATCTCTGGCTGTCATGCTTGCTTCAGCCCATAGAGCATATCCAGCAGTGCTGAAGTGGTCTTGACTGTCCAATCATTGCACTTCACAAGCTGTGTGTCCAAAAGCTGTGTACCCATCATCCTACTGAGCCATCAAAAGACAGCTGGGCATCCCTTTCCTGCAGGAGAGCTGCTTTTGTCACAATCACTGCCGTTCTCTGTTTAGGAATCCAGCAGTGCCCCTGGGTGGCAGCAGCTCTGTTACCCTTCTGTCTGGGGCAGACTGGGGGTTTGTGTGGTTTATCAGCCAGCTGGCAGCTTTTGATGTGTAGTGGGATCGGTCCCCATAGGGGCCCTTTGGCTGCCACGTTTGTGGACAGAGGGTTGGCCAGAGTGTCCAGTCAGTGGCTCCACAGCAGATGCCCAGGGAGGGCCCTGGCTGCAGGCATCACCATCAGCTTGTGCCTGAGCTCCATGCTGGAGCCAAGCTGCAACTCCAGACAAACTCAGGTCAACCACGCTGCAGTCACAAGCTTTGGCATCCTGCTCAGAGCCGTGGATTTTGTGCTGTGACAAACCCAGGAAGATTGTCTTCCCATGCTGGGGTCCCTTGGCTGAGCACCCCACGTTCCAGCCGCAGGGTGAATGAGTTTCTCCTTGGCTGTAAGGGAGAATTCTTTTTAACCTTTGGGCTAGTGAGAAAAATACCTCCTTCATATCCAACAAATTGTTTCTGTCCATGTGAGCAGGTTGGATCTGACACTTCTGGAAGGAGTTAATCAGGTTGGCTTGCTTGATAATACTGGGGGGAAAAGACCTGGCTATCAGGAACTATCCAGGAGCTGAAAAGTGCCCCTCTATAGTTTCTGACCTAAGGTACTGCCTGGCAGCACTGCTGTTTGTGGTGGAGAGTGTGTAGGTACAACCTTCAACCTCACTCTGCAGCAGTATAGGCTGGTCCTGGTTGTGGTCATTTTGAAATGTTTAAATGGTTTTGAAACTAATCTTGTTTAATAGGCCCTTGAAACTAAACCCTAAACTCAGGTGAACATATGGCCATGCCCATTTCTGCTTTCAGGTGATAACATGTGATAAGAGCTTTTACAACGTTTTGGAGAAGTACTTAAAAGCTTTGGCTTATTAAAAAAAACTGTAATTCCCCCTTGCTAATAATTTCTGTGGGACTTCGAACTCTTTCTCCATCTCTCTCTTCCTCTCACACGTCCCTGGAGGAAGCAGCCCCTTCCCCTGTGGTGCTGTGCCTCATCAGCCCTGTCTCTGTGGCCACAGAGTGCTCTGACTGATCTCTGTGTGGAGGTACCTATGGGATGGCAAAGCCCATCCTGCAGAGAACTGCTTCCCTGGTGCTGGATTCCCCTGGGACTTTCACAGAGCCCTGCATCCCTGTTGGATTTGTGTGGCTTTTTGGTAAGCAAAGATTGTGGCCACTCCCAGCTTTCCTGCTCTGCCTTCCCTCCTAAGATCATTTTCTTTCAGTGACCAAAGGGATGGCTGTTTTTGTTAAAACTTGAGGCCAAATCAGAGAGCCTCCAGCAATGCCTCTGCGGTTTCTAAGGGAGAATCGTGCACCTGTAAAATGACCGTACCACGTGCAGATACCCCTGAAGGTGATGAGATGCTTTAAATATATTTGGAGCACTAGCTTTCTCTGGTGCTTTGAAGCAGGTTCCCAAAGAGAGATATTTAATCAAATTTATGTTTATTTCAGGCTTACCCTCTCTAGATCCATCCAACAGCTCTACAACTTCTTCTTCAGGTCCTTTGACAGGCTTTTCAGCAAACATACAAGGAGCACGGGTTTACCTTCAAGGGCCAGCGCCTGTTGGGACTCCCAGCTTTAACAGACAGCATTTTTCACCACATCCTTGGACAAGCGCAACAAATTCATGTAGGAACTTCATGGGTCTGTCTTAGTTAACTATAAATTCATAGCTATTGTCTTTAGTAGATTTCTAACTTTAGGGTAACTTACCCAGTGATGCACAAAATGCTTTCCAATTGCTTTTAGCAGCTGTGAGGATGGCATGCAAATCCCAAGCTGTGCTATTTTGTGGGGTTTTTCCCATGCCACTAGTTCTGGTAGCATTACTAAAGGCATATTGGGGCAAAAAATGAGTCATTTTGTAGGCTTTGAAAGGAGAGGGCATGAAGCTGTAGGGGAGTGGAGATGATTATGCTAAGCTAAAGATTACCCTCTAAGTAGTATGAGTGCAATATTAGGTGAAAATGTCATGTTTGTCATGGTTTGAAGTTATACTTGCCTTTTTTCTTTTTTTTTCTTTTTTTTTTTCTTTTTTTTTTTTTAAATTGGGATCTGGAATTATACTTAAAATGTTCCAAAATCGTTAAGCATCATCCGAGGTAACAGTGGGTTTTCCTCCTAATGGGAAGAACATGGAAGTAGCTTTACAGAAAATATGGGTCTTGGATTCAGAATCTCAGCTGAAGAAGTTTTTCATGTCACTGCATGCAACTTCATTGCCACTCTGAGTTTAAGAACCAAAGTGTTTAAATGAGTGCTCAAAGGAAGTTGGATTTCCCAAGGAGAATCAGTGACGCTTCTGAAGTTGGCGGGACTTATGCTCTTGGGTCACACCTGTGGCTTTGGGAAGCTGTCTGATTACTCTTCTGCTGGAAGTGGTGGATACCAAAACCAGGCTGTTTAGATATTTGTGGTGTTTTGGCTGATGTTTTCACCTCTTCCTGAAACTCTTCCATGTTTCTTATTCTTGTAATTAATTTAGATACACTGCTATGTCATGAGAATATCACAATTCTGATGGCTGAAAGCATTTGTGTTGTAATGTTGATTTTAGAGTTAAAATAACTCCTAGACAGAATTTTTGTGAAAGACTTGAAGAATGCTTGCCAAAAAAGCCTTTAAACATTTTATCATTTGCTTTGAGATAATATTGAGGGGATAAAGGGGGTGGCATTTATGCTTGCTACCTTGTGTGCTTTGTGTGTAATTAAGCAAGAGAAATACTCTTTTCAGCAGGTGAATCTCCTATTCCATCAGTTTCCTCAGGATCATCTTCACCCCTCTCAGCTGCTTCTGCACCTTCTAACTTGGGCCAGCCAAAAACGGGTAACGCCAATCAAGATCGAAAGGTCCCCCCTCCCATCGGGACAGAGAGGCTTGCCAGAATCCGGCAGGGAGGCTCTGTCACTCCTACACCCTTGGGAACCAACTTCACAGCTCCCGTGGGTCACAGCGGCATCTGGTCCTTTGGAGTGAACAGTGTGTCTGGTAAGGCTCTGGTACTGCTGCTCTAAAGAAACTGCCAGGGCCTCTCAGGACTGTGTTTGAAAGTAAGGTTGGAGAGGAGGAATAAAGCTCCACAGTCTGTACTCAACTTCCGTGTAGTACATCCTGAGGGGAGAGCTGGTGGCAGTGGTGGGAGACCGCAGGTCAGTGGTTTCCCCTCCTGGTGATGGTGGTTCTCACCCAGCCTGCATCATCTGTCCCCAGCCACGTGTGAGCCTGAAACGGTGCAGAGACTTCATACAGAGTCCTTGGAACGATCTAGAGTTTAGAGTAAACAATTTCTGTCTGTTAAGGGGGCTGTTTCTGGGCCTGACTGTTGGCTCCCTCTGGCCAAATTTCTCTCGTTTTCCACTCACATTTTTCAGTGTCAGTTGAGGTGCAGCTGATGCACCCAGGGACACAGAGCTGTGGATGCTGGGTTTTGCATTGATTTCCTCATGATTCTTGAGCAGTGTGGGCTAACTTCTGTTCCAGGCAGCCTTGGTTCCCAAAGAATGACTTTCAACAGCTGAAGTTTTACATTCACCTTCCTGGTAGTTGGATTTTGTGGAAAAGAGGAGGTGCAGCATTTGAGGTGTAGAGTGTTTCCATTATTAACTTTCAATACAAATGTTTGAGTCCTGCATTTGTTTTATATACTTCAGTGAAGCCCTCCACACTTTGGTTAACTTGTGTCTCAGCACTGCTGTGTGTTTTCAAGAAAAGCTTCTATGTGCTTACAGATAGTGCTGGGAACTCTGTTTGATTTTAGCCATTTTGCAGTGGACATGTGGAACTCGCAGTTTGTGGTAGTCCCCATCTTCTCCACCCTTGTCTGGATACCTGAGATCCCTCTGTGGCTGTGTGTTTTCAGGTGCCTTTGGGTGGCCTTAGGTGTGTGCAGCTGCTGAGTTCTGCTTGAGTGTCTGCAATGAATTTAATCAGACATTTTTTATCTCTTTGCAGAAGGCTTGTCGGGTTGGTCTCAGCCTGTCATGGGAAGTCATCCAATGCATCAGCAGCTGTCGGACCCGGGCACGTTTTCTCAACATCAGCCTATGGAGAGAGATGATTCTGGAATAGTGGCTCCCTCGAATATTTTCCACCAACCTATGCCAAATAGTTTTGTGGATTTTTCTAAAGTAAGTTAGAGAGTTTGATTTATGAAATGACTAGGGCCTGACTTTGGTGCATCTCCTGTTCTGCTTGTTCACACTGTGTGTGTGTGTGCCTCTGCTGCCATTGCTCATCACTCTGGTCCTGAACCTCATTTCATCCCAGAACTGACCAGAAAAGGTGCCCAAGCCTGGAGGAAGGTCTAAACAGAGCCAGAGTTTGTAGGTTGCAGATATTCTCTGCTCAGTAGCTGAAGGCCTTCATTTATCTTCAGTGTTTCCTTTCTCTGAAGCTCAGTCACCTGGAAATGTTTCACAAAGCTTGCTCAGCTCTTGAGGCTGATTACAAGTTTGGTTAATGCTTTCAGCATAAATCATGCCCACAATACCACATACCTTCCTTAGGGAAGTGGCAGGAGGGAGAGGACTCCCAGCACATTAAAGGAGCCATATCACGTGCTCTTGGCATCTGCATGGCAAAGTAGCAGCCATTCACACATAGGAAAAGAATTCTCCAAAGTGGGAAAAGCTGCTCTGTAAGTTGCTCTTTCTGAACAGACAGAATTATTTTAGATGGCCATTAGGAATAAGAGAAAATCTTCAATCCAGAGTCTGTTCAGCTCAGTGCAGCCCTGTGTGCACTGTGGCTGTCCTGTGCTGCAGAGAGGAGGGAGCACTGAGGTCACAGTGTTCAGCTGCTGGCCTGGCTTTGTGGGCTTATCTGAAAACTCTGTGTGTGCTGCAGCCTTTGCTAGGTGTAAATTCAAAAAAATGGCTAAGCTGTCTGGAACCACCAGCTCTGCAGTCATTGTGTTCCATACTCTGCCCTGGTGTTCCCTCACAGTGCTGAGATTCCTGCCATTAGTGGAACGTTACCTGTGGAGGTGACCTGGCTCTGTCTGGTCCTACAGCCACCGTTCCCCACACCCTTCACCAATGCTCTCTTGTCCCCTCAGGGCCTGCCCATCTCCATGTACGGTGGCACTCTGATACCCTCGCACCCCCAGCTGGCAGATGGCCCGGGAGGCCCCCTCTTTAACGGGCTCCATACTCCAGATCCCGCCTGGAATCCTATGATCAAAGTTGTCCAGAACTCAACAGAATGTACTGATGCTCAGCAGGTAGTGTGGCTGCCTTTTCCCACCTGTGCTTTCCTAGGGCTTTATACAGTGCTGTGATACCCAGTTTTGGATGGGTGACGTGTTTGTTTTTTTCAGTTCTTTGAAACTAGAATTGAGATTGTTTGCATGACTTTTCCCTACAGTGTGTGCATGTGTGTGTGTGTTCATAAAATATCCATGACACTATCGGTACCAAACCTTCCAGGTAAAATGAGCAGCATTTCCAGACTGCTCAGCCAGGTAATGAACAGTTACAAAGTGAGAGGGTTTATATCCATACTCGGCACCTTGCAGATTGTCAGTCAGACCTTGGCCAGAGCTGGAGAGCTCCTGCCTTTGGACAGTCTGGTTGTATTTTGAGGGAAGCCTTACACTTGCCCTCAGTGGTTAAACACTGTTAAAGGAACCTTTATTTGTTTTTATAATAGATTTGTCTTTTTATTTCTTGCTGTAGATTTGGCCTGGCACCTGGGCACCTCACATTGGAAACATGCATCTCAAGTACGTCAACTGATTTAAGGGGGTCTGTCATTTTTTAGCCTGGTTTGGGAATCTTTATGACCTTGAAGAACCCTGGGGATTTTTTCATGTGCCTAACTAAGCAATTTTCTGTGGGCTGTAAGAATGAAATCTCAATTGCCCGTTGCATAAGAACAAATTGACTTACCTATACAAACTGATTCTGTTCTCCAGTTAGTTTAGCCACTTCAAACTTAAAAATCAGACAAAACTAGTGCTTTTGGCTAAACACTACTGAATGCTCCTTGTATGCAGCAGAGAACTAGCTGATTACATGATTTTGACCTTTTAGGGTGGTAAATACCAGTATAATTGTTTACAGACTTAAAAGGAAAAGCTGAGTAAATTTCATGTCGTATAGTGGCTCTACTTTATGTAGCCTGTATTAATGTGAAATATTTACCTGAATACTCAATAAAAGGCAAACAGCATTCATAGGTTGTGTGTGAGAATTTTGGAAAGGGCTGTATGTCATTGTCCTCAGTAGCTGCTGCCGTGCCCAGTGAGGCATCTCCCCAAGGTCACGTACTGGAGCACGTCGGTGCAGTCAGGTTTGGGAGGGTTTGGAGCCACGGATGTCTGCAGAGTCCTTCCCCCTGCCAGTTGTGAGCCTTTTATTGGTGTGAACCTGCTTCTGTGTTATGTTTTTTTCCTTCTGAATTAGTTCTGCTGCTTCTGGCACTTTCGGCAGGTGGTCGTCTGAGAGATCAGATTTTGCTCAGGGCTGCAAATAAGGGCTGACAGCAGTGGTAGGTGAATGCAGGGTTCCTTCTCCTGCCCAGAAGCAGATCTTAGGAAAGTGCTTCCCACTAGAGGGAAATGTAATAGATTCAGCTCTAAGCTTCTTGTAATGCTGTAAATCTGTTAAGAGCTCTTCAAGTCCTTTCTGTGAGGAAGAAGAGGATTTTTTTCACACTGCTTAAGATGAACATTAATTCCTGACCCAGTTCTCTACTTTCTGAGGATGGATTATGCTTATTTCTGCTTTTGCTGTGAAGCGATGCAGTAACAAATGGAATTTTAGATCCATTCCTTAAGCAGGGAACTCCAGTGTGCACAGTGTCTCGTCTAATGGATCAATCTCAGACCAGGTGGAGACTTCCCCTTCCTTCCACCTTATCCAGACAAATCCTTACATGCAGCAGCAGCGTTTCCCCAGTAAAAGCATAAAGAAGTACTGAAAATGCAAACTGCACAAGCAGTATCCAAGTACCACAGGTAAATCAACCTCAGAAGCACTACCAGATGGTATATTCAGATATTTTTCTTGGTACTTCAGGAAGAAATGCAAAACAAATTGAACTGCTGCTGCCCCACAGTGCAAGTATCAAAGGAGAAACATAGAATCAGAGTCACAGAAAGATTTGTATTGGAAGTGGCCTTACAGATGACCCAGTCCAACCCCCTGCCATGGGCAGGGGGACACGTGTCAGCAGCAACTGTATTGAAAAGAGGCAGTGCTGTGGTGCAGTAGGTATGTGCTCTCAGTGTGAGGTGCAGGGGAAGAGTGGGCTGCCCACTTCTGTGGGTTCCTTCGCTGCACCAAGCACCATCCCAGGGAGCCACGGTCTCCCCACCTGGAGGGCTGCAGCTCCAGGGCAGGTGGCACAGTCTGCTCCATGACAGTGGGGGGCAAGACCCAGGATGGGGATGAGGCTGTCCCTGGAACAGCTTCAGCTGCCCCAGCCCTGCTGAACTCTCCCCCATGCAGCTCCTTCCCTGGGGACGTAGGCACTTGCTCTGGGCACCAGATCCAAGTTGCCCCAGCAGCCTCCACTGAAGTGGAAAAGGGAACCCTTTTGTAGGAAGATCCTGCTCAAAGTTTGGACCGTTGCTGCTACATGGTTACAGGGGGGCAGAGGCAGGGCTTTGTGCTTCTGGGGAGTGGGCTGGTGGCAGTGCCAGGGGACTGGTGAGTGCAGTGCTGGTCCCTCGGGGCAGGCTGGCTGGATCTGGGGAAAGCATGGGGGTAACACCAGAGTCTGTGCCTACCCACGTTCACCAGCCCTGGGTGGCAGGGCTGCCCCCAGGGCTCCCCCAGGCCTTTCCTCCTTCCCCCTTCCATCCCCCTGGGTCAGCTGTTGAGCAGGTCCTTTTCTTTGCTTTCTGTCCTCAGGGAAGCATGTGCTTCATCCCTGAGCTGGGCATGTTTGGGTTGAGCCACAGGTGCCCGCCCTGTAGGCACTGGCTCCATTGTGTCCTTTCAGTTAAGCTTCTCTGGGGTGGGGGAGCCTGGCCTGGTGCTGCAGGGCCAGGGCAAGCACGGGCTGTGTACGATTTTTGCAGTGCCAAGCAGGAGCTCCAGGCTTGCTGACACCTCAGGCAGCAGCTCTGGGCTCCCTGGAACACTGGGCTGCACCCGCTGCCAGAGCCTGGCAAGGAACTGGTGCTCAGCTGCAGGGAGGGATGGGCAGGGGATAGCAGGGCTGCAGACATGGCACATGGGCTGGTGCAGCCTCAGGTGTTGCTGGCAGGCAGTTGGAGCATGGGGAGGAAGGCAGTGTGTGCCCCAGCTGGACACTGCACACCCAGCAGGCTGGAGGTGTCCCATTGAACCCAGCTGTTGTCCTCGTGCAGGGAGCAGTAGGTGGCTGGCTGAGATGATGGGAACAGGTCCCCAGGGTGCCCACCATGGGACACCCAGCCCATGCTGCTCCACCCTGGGACAGGGCACCACACGAAGCTGCTGCTGCCTGGCCATTGGGCTGGGGCCTCACCGTGTGCCCCAGGACTGGCCCTGCCCTCCAGGCAGCACAGGGGTGGCCTGTGTTGGCCACCATGGGGTAGCCCTTTGGAGGCAAGACCCCCTGTGCTGCATCCTGCAGAGCTCCAGGAGCCTGAAGGGGAGGAATAATGTGGTGAACAGCTGCTGAGCAGGATGGGTGTCACATTCTGCTTTGTGGGAAATCCCATGGTGGCTCCAGAGCCAGACGTGTCTATGAGCCATGACCGAGCACTGGGTCCCACCCCCTGCTCCGGGCTGAGGTGCTCAGGGATGGGGGTGGCCAGGACCAGCAGTGCCTGACAGCCCCCCACTTTTGGCAGGTACCCGCATCATCTGCGACCGCAAGTTCCTGCTGGAGTGCAAGAATTCACCCGCGGCCAGGACCCCTCCCTGCTGCCTGCCCCAGACCCCCGGTGTCACATCCCTGGCCCAGTCCAGCCTCGTCAAGCTGGAGGAGCTCAAGGAGCGGAATGAGAGCGAAGAGGCCATGCCAGGTGAGCAGCCCAGGGCCGCGGCCCTTGCCCACGGACCACCTGCCTGTGTCTGCCAAGGCAGCCCAGTCCTAATCCTGGTCCTGTATCCATCCATGCCTTTGCAGATCAAGACCAATTTGAGATGGACATCTGAGTTTCCAGCTCCCCATCTCCAGGCCATGGCTGGGCCTGTTCCTGGGCCTCGTGGAGGTGCTGGCACCGTGACCAGCTGGCTGCAGCCCTCTCTGATGCTGGGGATGGACGTGTAACACCTCAGGCTCTAGCACAAGTGGCTGGTGCAATTGCCTAGGAGCTCATGCTTGATCAATAAACACCATGAAACCCCTGTGCTAACCTGGTGTGTCTTTGTCAGGGCTCGGAGAGGTCCTCGTCCCCAGGGAGGCAAGGTCACCAGCACCACGAGGGTGCAGAGGGTGATACTGCAGACCGGGGTGGTGAAGGTGTGGGGGTCTGTTCTCAGCTGTGGTGGAGGCAGCTGGTGAGGCCATCCTGTGAGTGTGGGGGCAACAGCACAGTTAAGACCTGATTGGGTATATATCCCTGGACCTCCCTGTCCCTGAGGTCTCCCAGGTCTCTTGGGTTCCATACTCGGGTCTGAGATGTGCCAGGACGCCAGAGCCCAGATGGGAGCCGGGGCTGTGGCTGCAGCACAAACCCTGGTCCTGCCAGGGGCTGTTGGCACTTGGGCCTCCCCAGACAACCTTGACCCCTCCTGCAGCAGGGCTGGGCTCTGGGGCTGCTGTAGCTGAGGGGCCAAGCTTTGCAAGCCAGTGCGGCAGGCACACAGAGCACTGCATGCTCCAGCCAGGAGCTGATGATTCTTCCATTGACGTCCGCTTGGCTAAGAGCACCCTCCCAAGGCCAGAGCCCCTTGGCCAAGCCTGATGAAGCAGCAGGCCTCACCCAGCAATCCCATCTCCTGCTGACCCTGGGAGATCCTGAACCTGTCAGTGCCAGAACCCTCAGGCAGACTGTGGGAGGGGGCAGGTTGGTGCTGTTTATTAAACATAATGAATTGCCACTAAAATGTTGCAATGATTAAAATCCCCTTTTCCGGGATGAGGATTGGGAGGCAGAAAGGGTGCCCAGACGCCCTCCAGCAGCACGGGCCCTGTTCCTGCCGGTGGCGCTGGGCAGGGGCTGCCCCACTCACAGTCCACAGCCCCATCCCTGGTGTCAGGGCTCCTCCTGCCCCGGCTCTGTCACGGTCATGGTCTCAGTCGTGGACTCGGTGTCAGCACTGCCGTCTGTCTCTCCGGTGGGCAGGTCCCGCGTCTCCGCGATGAGGCGCTTGACACCCACCATCCACTGGCTCACCTCGTTCACGTGGTCCACCATGAGTGAGCGGTGGATCTCATCAGCTGTGTCCCAGTGCTGCTGCTGAAGCTCTGCCAGGACAGGTGACCCCATCAGCGGTACAGAATCCACTGTCCCGGGGGTCCCTCTACCCTAGGACCTGCTGCTAGTGCAGATGCAGCCCCCTTCACCCCATACCTTGCACCAGGAGGCTCATCCTCTTCCTCACTGGTGCTGACAGCTTCCCCTGAGCCCACGCATCCTCCAGCACTGTCAGCCGCCGCCCAATGTCATTGCACACTTGTTTCTGGAAGCAGAGGTGAGCTGGCAGGGAGAGCGATGTGCCCCCACCAGCTCTGGAGAGCCCCCGGGGCAGGGACGGCTCTCTTCCCCCCTCAGGTTTGCTGGGAACAGGCAGGCCCTGCCTGCCTGCCCTGCCTGCCGCCCCTCCTGCACCGCAGGGTCAGAGGTGGTGGGAGGGGTCGCGGCTTCACCTGCACCGTGGCCCGGCAGGCGTCCAGGGCTGCCCGCAGCGGGGCGAGGACGGTGTCGGCGGACACGCTGCACTCCTCCTCCTCCGGGCACGCCGCGCTCGGCCGGCCCTCGGCCCGCGGGGCAGCGCCAACAGGACCCTGCGGGGGCGGTCCCAGCGCGCGGGGGGGCGGCGCTGCGGGGTCAGCGGGGGCACGGGGCGAGTCCGGAGGGGCACCTGCAGGGCAGAGGCAGTGGGGCCGAGCCCGTCAGCTCGGATCCAGCTGGCACTGGTCCCACAAAATGGGGGGCCCAGAGCCTCGGCTCCGCTGCCCCCAGCACTGCGGCTCCCGAACACCGGCTGCACGTTCCGGCGGCTCCCAGCCCGGAGCCGAGCCGGGG